>VWZS01008810.1:1896503-2096692 GCA_013397075.1 Rhabdornis inornatus | reverse complement strand
AAAAAAAAAAAAAAAAAAAAAAAAAAAAAGAGAGAGGGGGAAAAAAAAAAGTTGAGCTCTTTTCAGCGGACTAACTTGGTTTCAAACTTCTGGTTTGGATTATGTGTCATTATCTATTTTCCCTTATCGCATCCCCCGTTGCCCTCCCCACCCTCCGTCGCTAATAACATCTTTAGTGTGGTCAATGTTAAATATGGCAGATCTCTGAAAAATGCCTCCTCTCGAGCTCCCTGCTGGAATNCGAGGGTCCCGCTCCGCGCCCCCCGCTCCGCGCTGGAGGGCGCCGGGTGCCCCGCTGGCCGCGGCAGCATCCCCTCCGCGGGAGGTGCCCGGCTTTCCCAGCCAGTCTACCTGCCCTTGTTTGTCTGGGGCAGGAGGTGGGGTTTGGAGTCTGGCTCTTCTTGCTGTTTTCTTTATTTCNGCTTGCTGTGGTCACTTGGCTGGTCTGAACTAATCAACCACTTCATGGTTTTTTTTTTGTTTTTTTGTTTTTTTTTTTCCTTTCTTTTTCTTTCTTTTCCCTTGCTGTGTCCTGATTGTCTGGAGTGGGATCTAGATGAGGGATCCCCCCTGGCGAAGTCACTCATGTGCTGCTGGCTGTGACACATGCTACGTGTGTCGCCTTTGTATGGTCCTGGTTGGGCCACATACACTTAGCCTGCAGTTTAAGGATTTGCTTTAGTGTGTGTAGTGAGTGCTGGAATAAAACAGGATTTCAAAGGGTACCACTAGAGTTGACATTTCAGGCCTGCTCTGGGTTTTATATAAACCTTAACCAGAGGAAACGATTGTTCCAGGTTAAGTGGCCCTAAACTTTCCTTTGTTTCATTAATTGGGATCTTCTGTTTAGCTCTTGTGACAATTCTTTTCAAGAAGCCGGAGGAATAAATATAATTCATTAATTTCTTCCATACTGACTGAAACATTTTCGCTGTTTTATACACAGCTGGAGTTATGTTTAGACTTACTTCTTGTCTTTAGGTTACACACATGAAGTGAACAGAGGGGGCTTGATCCTGCCAGACCCTTCTCGAGTGAGTAAACATAGGTCTGTCCTGTTGTCAGAAACTCTCACTTTCATCTGTAGCACCTCTGTTTGGTGTGACGTCTGATTGAACGAATTTACCTATTCCAGGCCTCCATAAGGTTGCCCAAAACAAATGTTGTCATATAATTCAGATTTTCTAAAAGCATGCTATATGTTTTTTAGCTAAGCCTTTAATAACTGTAACTTTCTTCTTTACTTAAATGTGCTTGAGGGAGGAACGATAGCTTTTTACATTAAATGTTTCACATTACTGACAGAGGCACAAATGGAAATTAATATTTTTTTAACAGTTTCAGAGAAAATACAATGCACAAACAAGGCAAACAATATAATCCAGAAGTCTTATTAATTAAAACCCAATGTAGGAGTGTACATTTTACAAATATTTGCCTAGGAACTTGGACTCCTAAATTCTGTCAATATCTCCATCACCTCTGAAATTATTGCTCACCTATATCCACAGTGACCCCAAATTGTCAGAGAGAAAGTCTGCCAGTTGTAAATCCACACGGGACTACAACAGGATTGCAATTTATTATGAAGCAGAAATGTTACTGAAGGCAAAATTGGTGCCTATTCCCAATTCCACACCTGAAAGGAACGTACTTTCCAGAAATAAAGATGTTACAGAGGATTGTTTAATTTTTTTTTATGAGATAGCATCATATTAGGTAGACTATATTTTTCCTGGATTTTAACCAACTGTGAATGTTGTTTTAAAAATTGTTTAAAAATAACAGGGACAACTGAAATTCAATACCACCTTGAAAAGATTAAAATATTTACTTAGGCTGCAGACTTTGTGCATGACAGTACATTATAGAATAGTCAAGATAGAGATACTTTTCCCTCTTTCCCCAAAAGGATCTAGCTTGGTATAATACTCTTGCTTCCCTCTGAAATGATGTTAATGAGCGAAAAAATATTCTTGATGTAATGTAAAAGAGGAAATGAAGGACTACTATAAAACTAAATTTAAAAGTGTGTTTTAATACTCTGGAAAACAAACACAGAATAGATGTATTTTGCAGAGAGATCTTATATACCATGTGGAAAGAGCTTATTTTAAACAAGTGTGTCTGTACATTCCTTCAGATAAAAATGTGCGAACTGTAGTTAGAATCATAGGATTTTCGAACTATTTGTCTACTTATTTTTATGAGAAAATGCTTGTAATGTAAGATATGCATAAAGAAATTCAAAGAGCATCTGAAATTTATTCATAAAGTAAATTTAAAAAATTAAAATTCTACTAATTAAGAAGTGTTTGTAAAACTCCTATTTGCTAAAATAAACTTGTGAATCTAAAAAGATGCTAACCTGCATACACAATGTGGACAACTTTCCCCTTTCGATTCATTTCTAGTTTCAGGAAGAATAAAAATGAACACAGAAAAAGTATTTCACTTTTTTTCTCCTTAAGCTCCTTATGCTCTGTCTTCACAGGGACATCCTTAGAAATTAGAGGTACCCTAGGAATCAGTATTTCCACCAAATAATTATTTTGAAAATGAATATATGTGCCATTTTCCTTTGTTTTTTTCAGTAGATAATTGTGAGTATCGTCATCAGTAAAAAGGGAATAAAAACTAAAACTAAAACATTTTGTAAGGCAACAAATAGATGCTTCTATATTTACGCTAAAACATTTGTATTTTCTTTTAATAGGAAGCCTTCATAAATTCTTAAATCACACTTGATCAAGTTAACAATGGAGTTAACTACAAGTAGGTAAACTGCTGTTTTCTGTGTAAGATTTATACTTGAGCTCCCAGACACTTCATATCTCTCTTCTACACATTTTTTGGTTAACATAACATTATTCAAACTTTTATTTTGAGATTATTATAGTAAGTAAAACATATTTATCTGTGTGTTTGTATGCACCAACACACAGAAGCAACTGATCTGTCCCTGTTTCATACAAAAATGCTTGTGTATAGTTATATATTTAGGAGCATACGAAGGTCTGCTCAGTGTTTGGTTTTGGCACAGTAATTATGGTGTCAGGATTCAGATATGCTTTAATGCTGAACATTCAAAATTTAGCATTAGAGCCTCTGGTTCATCTACAACAGGATGGATACTGTGTTTATAGAGTTCATTTTTGACCTTACCTGAGTAAGTACTTTAAGTTAAAGTATGAGATGCACCTAGAGGGGTAATACATTGAGTTTAATAGGAAGACAGTTAATAACCTTTTTTCATCCTCATGCACTATCAATCATGGCTGTCACCAGTCTGCTGAATCAAAGCAAAAGTGTTCTTCACAGATGACTGATTAGAAACGCAAAATCACAAGATCCATCTTCATGGTCACTTTTATTATAGTCATTTTTAAACTGACAGCAACCTGCTCAGTTTCAGCAGACTGGGCATCACAAATAGTGTCACTCAGTGCAGCTAAGCATGAGAAGATGTTGGCTGGATTATACTTAAAAATAATTAGGCCTAAAGCCTTTTGTGGAAGCAAGAAAAAGGGTTTTTGTGGTTCTAGCCCCATCTTTTCAACACCATCAATAGCCCACACTTTTACAGTAGGTTACTACTGGAAAATATTTTCACTTTCACTTCAAGTGAATAAATCAGCTTTGGTGGCCCTTGGATACTTTTTGGAAACAATACCTTTGTTAGTAATGTGACCAGTGAGTTTTGATAGAAACCCCCGTAAGCAGAGGCTTAACATTGCATACTGCTGTTTGTACAGTGCTGTGATGAGCTGTTGGTTCCCAGCCTTCTGAGGAATACTGCAAAAGCTAATTACCTTGTTAACTAGATTTGTTTCAATAACATTGTCACCTGTTCAAATAAACTAGCAAACCGTTCAATGGTTTAAGGTTATTTATAAATTGAATGGGCTCCAGCCCCAAATTTAAAATCAAAATGGTGCAGGTGAGAGGGAGAGGGAGAGAAAGGGACAGAAGGAACACTGATACTGCAAGTTGTGCTCTGTTCTTGTGTGTTTCTGGAATACGGTGAAATCTAATGTAAGTAAAGGTATTAAGTAATGCTGAAAAATGAAAGCTGGTTTAGAGGTGTTTTGTTTGATTGGGTTTTGGTTTTTTTAGAAATATAAATTGCTATTGCCTCTAAAGGGTGCTTTTCCTGTGTAAAAACGGTGAGATTGGTTCCTTAATGTAAATAAAATCCTTTCCCTCTACTTAATGCTGCTTAACATGAGTAAGAAAATAATAGATTCTGATTTGGAATTTTGATTCAAGGACTGATGGAGTGAGAAGACAGCCAAGACTAATTTTTAAATTATGTGGAAGCTAAATAGGCCCCCCTCAAAACTCTTCAAAATCTTTATATGTTTTTAAAATTTAAATTCCACTTCATCTTGTGAACACAAAATAACATATTGCACCAGCTGAGCATCGTTTTAGAATTATCTTTAGAACTGCAGTGAAATGGTGCATCTGGTTTGCCACTTAACTTTAACCCCCAAAAGGTACTCTTAATAGTAAGCCTGATTTGTGTAGCCGTGACTCCTTTAATACAGCTCATAGGACTCTAAGCTCTGTATATCTAAAATTTCCTTTAAAACACGCTTGGTAACTACAAGTGACTTCAGCGGGCTGCAGTGTTGGACCCTTCTTGCAGTGCCCCTTCCCTTCCCATCCTTCTCTCTCAAACTGGAGGGCAGGACTTGGGTCAAGTAGGGCTCTTCCAAAAGGAAATGCTCTTCATTTCCACCCTCAGACCTCGCTCTCGCTTTTAGCACTAGGCTATAAACACACACACACTCACACAGAGTCACACACTCAGTGGTGATGAAATGAAGGCATGTAAACACACACAAAGAACATGCTACATACATGTTTTTAACACTGGCACACAGTCACTGCTGCCTGGATACTTATGCTGAAACACTGATACCAAGCTAATAATGTCAGGAGAATATCTTTATTTAAAGTATCTTTAATATTTTTGTAGTATTTCCATGTACTAAATAAACAACTGTGAGACTAAAGAAGGAGGGAAGGAAGCAAAGTAGGCAGCTTTTGTCCAGTTGACATTCACATGTTCTGTAAACAGTTTGATTCCCCTCTTTGCCCCAGTTAATGCTTATCTTAAGGATATAATTAGCATTAATAATATGGTCCCATGTAGAAACTCCATGTTTTTTGAAGTGGTTTTAACATGCATCTCCATTTTCTGATGAAAAATTGATACACTAATGCTGACTGACATCTGTCTAAAAATCAGAGGCTAAGTATGTCTGAATTTAAATTTCTGAGCATTAATCAAAACCTCATGAAGCAAATAAACTAGCAATACCTACTGATAAATAATATAGTAATATTTTAATAATTATGCTTTCATGGGGAAGACAATATTTTTTCCCCATTAGATATTTTAAATAGTATATTCTAGCCATAAATGGCTAAAGAAAGTTGGCTGTAAATTATTATTCCTGTGAACTTTTCTGTGTGGTAAGAACATATTTTAGAGAAATCCTGAGATCCGGAAGTATAACTATATGCATTAAAAAGAAAATAATGGGCTACAAACGCTTTCTAGTTTCAGGCATAAATGTTGTTTTTTCTCCTAATTATTAAATAATACTAATCTACTTCCTAGGTCTGTTTTTTACTCAGTTACCATTTTAAACAGTATGGAAAAGATGATCATTATAGCTTAACTTAAGCACATAGCAAATTCATGCATCTCAGAAAATGAGCATAAAAGGATGAGGAATGGTAAGAAATCTTGTGTATTTTTTTCCTGTCACAGTGAAAGGAGACACAGGTAATAATTATTAAAATATACATATTTTTTTTTACCTTAAGAAAATAGCTACACCAAACTGACTTTGTAAACTTTTGGAATGCATATGTTGTTTTACTTTATATGCTGCATCTTGCCCAGAATGTGTTGTTCATTGTATGATTATTTCCTGTCAGTACACTTGCTTATGCAGAACATTTATTGCACACTAGTATGTAGCACAGAGTTAACTTTAAAAGGGTAGGATTTCTAGAAATGAACTTTGAATTAACTATTTTTCCAACTACAATACTATCTATAATCCTTATAAGACATGACTGAAGTAAGTACTAATTTAGTATTGAGGAAATGTTGCAGTAGAACAATTATAACATGTATAAGTACTGAATGCATATAAATATTTTGTAAGATTTACCAAGATGCAATTTATATAATAAATAACTAAAGGAATTTGCATGTACTTTAGTGATTACTAATGTAATTGGTGGGAAAAAATATTTAATGTGCAAGCACATGCACGGAAGGCAGCAGCTGAAGTACAGCATAACTTTTATCTTAAAAAAGCAGATCTACCCCAGTAAATAGGCCAAATAGTACCTGGAAGGTTTCTCTTTCCAAGTGCACTTATCATAAGTATATATAGACCCATGAAAAGTACCCATCAAATCCTCCAACAGCAAAGCAGAGCACTGCAGACAAGAACACTAGGAATTCTCATACCACACCTGCCTTCTAGCTGCTTGAATATGCAGCTATTTCTGTCCTCACTGCTTTTTAATTTTTTTTTTTCCTTTGGTTTCTGAAATGTTCCTTGTAGAAACTTAGAAGGAGGAAAAAACTTTTCTGTGAGCATCAGGTTGCAATAAATATGTTTATGTGAGAGTGTGATGATACAAAGATGTATCAGGAAGGCCGGACTGCTCATCTTTCAGCATCTGTCTCCTACCTGGAACTCAGAACCTCAGCTTTCAAGGGAAAAGAGCACGGAGCAGAGGTCATGCAAAACATTCCTATTTATATATTCAAATTACTAGTATTTAGAATAAAGATATTGTCTGATATCAATATTCCCAGTTGTTTACTAGGCAGGTAATTTTACCTTCTCTCAAAAGGCATTGGTATTGGTACCTCTGTGTATCAGTAAGCCCAGATGATTGCTCATCAGGACTTAAAAAGGACTCTGCATTTTCCCTCTGCCTTTTCTAAGATATTGACCACATACTATGAAGTGGGGATTTCTGTTTTGCTGTCTTTTTATTATTTTATTTTTATCTTTATTCTCCCAGACCTCTTTTTATTTTCTGCCTCCTGCAAAATATGATAGCCACAAATCCTTGCAGGTTTGTCTTTGAATTTATGCTTTATAAGAGCAACACTTTATAGGAAATATGTAAATATTTCTTTGCCAAATATGCCAAAACCAAGTATTTTTCTTCCAACAATTAAAAACAATACCTATTTATTTCCTACTGCTGAAGGATGCACATAGAAACTTGAATATAAACATCATGGATATGCTGAATACAGTAAAGCAAGTGTGTCTAATACAGATTGAAAACAAGAGAAGAGCAGTCTTATTTCTCCAGTAACAGATTTGGGGATAAGCACAAATACTTTATTTTTCATCTATCTTTTATATGTAGTCTAAATCATAGTTTAGATCATAGCCTGTTAGGCTAAAAGGAAAAGATTATTTTTGTGTAAATGTCCAACTAGGATTTTGGGACCCTGCTGTGGAATTCAAAAGGGGTAAAAAAATCCCCCAAATTTCTTTGAATAATTTAGGTGCTACAGTAGCAATTTTTTTTTTTTTAAATATTTGATCTTTCTTTGTAGCTGCATTTAGGACCTGTTTTCATTTTTGTAAAGCACAGGTTTTCCTTTTTTGTAAGCTGTTCTCTCATAGTGCATCTTAGTTTAATTCATTCTTAGCAAAAGAAACACCCAGGTTCAATCTGGAGACCTCCTTCCAACATAATTTAGCTAGACTTTTTCTGAGTAAAGGTTTTCTGGTTTTCATTTTCACTTCATATTCTCAAATAAAAGATCCTTTGTTGTCTACCATTTGATTGGACTTAATGAAAAACACTCCATTTTAACTTAACAGTATTTCCCTTTGAATTTATTATATTTAAGAACACTGTCAAAAATCAAGTATTTAATCTCAGGTTTTTATACTTAAAATTGTATTGCTATCATATGGTTCAATGAGGTGATGTAGAAAATATATTGAATAGATTTCAAAAAGAAAAGTGAAAAACTAGCCTCATTTTAATATGAAACTAAATACTATGGCTAATGTGCAGATTGGGTATGGTAGTTGAGTTTAAAGACTAACATGTGACAGGGTGCCAACAGCTGAATTGTGCAGTATTGACTAAATGAGGTTCACTGATTTGTATTGAGGCTAATATCTTCTTTAAACAATTCCGTGTAAATTGTGCGTATAAAGTCATTGGAAGCTATTTCTCAGGACAGCCTCGCTGGCTAGCTACCTGCTGGAGTGAGGAAGATAATCAATAGAAAGAAATAGAGCTGAGCATGAGACTAGGAAGCTTCAGAGCAGTTAGTGCTGATAAAAGTGGATGATGTCAATATTTGGGAATAACACAACTCTAGGATAACAGACAAAAGAGAAGTGCATATGTTGTAGAGTGTTCAAACAGGGGCAGAATTAATGCATAAGTGGCAGATGTTGCCCCAGGCTGCAAAAAGACAGTATTTATTCCAGGTATTGTTAAATTCCTAGCGATACACCACTGCTCAATATAGTATATTAAAATTATATCTAGCAATGAGAGAGCTGGAATACTTTCTACATAAGTCAAAATTCTGAGATATAAAGAAGATTATGCACTCTGTTGACCCAGAGCATTTTCTACACGTCTCCTTGACCTCATAAGGACGAGCCTCTGTCGGAACAGAATCCTGAAAAAACAGTGCTCAGTGGTCTCTAATGAAATGAATATTTAGAACTAATATTTAAAAGAGCAGCAAAAGCAAAATGTAATGGTACATTTTTACCAGAAATCAATTCTTTGCTTGTAAAGATGTTGACAGCCTTGAGTCTACCCTTCTACCCTCTTACCCCTCCCTTTTTTTTTGTGTTTAAGGATTATTGAAACAAAAAATTCCCAATGCTCATTCAAATTTATAATATGGTGAATGTTTTTAGCCGTGGTGTCTTTATTGGTAGTGAAATATTGGTATATTTTTGCTAATTTAATAGTAGAAATCAGTTTTCCTCTTGCTGTCAGGCGATGAATTTTTGTTCTATGCTGATCTCTCTGTTGATGTATTATGACATAGTCTGTCAACATGAACAGATACGTGAAAGGGAGATTGGGTGACTGAGACATGCAACCTGAATATGGCTCCTCTTCAATTTCAAGTATATTATCATGTTTGGATGCAGTCAGTAGAAATGTATGATATTTTTTTTCCTCTAAAGAAAGCTATTATTTTGATGTAATTTAAGCAAAAGCAAAACAGGTGGACTATGACAAGGTCCTAAAAGAAGAATGAATGAGGTAACTCCAAAATATACGCATGCGAACTTAAAAAAACTTTCATTTCTAAGTTATAGCTCTTTAAAACTAGCATTTGCAAAACACAAAAGTTTTTGTGTAAGAAGAACCAATCCAGGCTTATCTGATTAATAAATATTGCTATCTTTTCTTAAAAAATAATTAAATAATTCCAAAAGCTTTACATGGTTTGTTGTCACAGATGTTTTTATTGTTTGGTGTTAGATATCTGGATTACATCAAGTAGGTGATTACTATGTCAGCTAAAAAGGTCAAGTTCCATACTTTATATTTCAAACCATCATAAAGAAGCCTTTCTATAATGACACACTTGTATATACTGTAGATCTCTATTCATTTTTTAAAAAAGCTTCTATCTAATACATTGCTTAACACAACAGAATTTCATATTTTGATAGTTTAATAAAGTGTCAATATTCATACTTAAGAGAAATACTTGTGTACTGAAATAATTAATTTTTTCAAAGCAAATTTCTTATTAAAAAATCAGATTTGATCATTAAAAATATACAATTTATTGCAATAAAAGTTGTTATTAGAGTGATGTGCTATAAAAACCTTCTTAAACTTTTTTTTCAGGTTGCTATTCTTTAGTTGTTAGATGTGGCATCATTCCATCCTAAAATTACAAAAATTCATAAGGTTGCTGTCTAATACTTAACTCTAAGGAAATCTTCATTTCAAATAAGCATGCATTTTGATTTGAGACATAGTCAAAAATCTTTAAAGATATATACATCAACTAATTTGTTAATCTTGTGCCACTTTTAGCATTTGTCACACATATAGACCAGGAAATTGGCTCCATCTCATTCTAGCTCTGTGCTGAATTAAAAACCTCTACTGCAAAGAAGAGCATGATGTGGGGAAAGAATAAATTTAGTTCTTTCCTTAGTAATGCACATATATTTCCATACATTTCACATCCTAAGGGAGCCTGTGAATGCATTCAATAAATACAAAACTGTAATTCCAGGAAAAGAGAATTTTTATATTATAAATTTCACGTAGTACTTTATTCTTCAAAGATTTGAAATTACAAATGTCATTATGTTTTTATTCTTTTACAAAATACAAGATATATATTAAAAAAGGAAAAGCATTAAATTTTAGGATCATCAGTATTTTTGAGGGTATTAGGTAACTTAGAACAAAAAATATATATTCTACAACAGCACTTGTAAATTAAGAAAATTGTGTCCAGCCCAACTAGTTCTACCTTACATATACTGAAATCAAAATCATATATGTAAGCATTTATATCAAACGATTGCCTATCTTCACCTTATATTTTAAGGTCAGTGAAAAGAGCAGTTTATGGATAAAGGGCAATAATAAAGAGCTAGCCTTTAAACATGATTAGTTGGTGTCTATTAAAGATGTGTTAAAATGATATATATACTGCAGGTGAAGGAAATTACTAACTCCTTCTAGGATGATGGACTTACTATATGTGTATTTCACTACACCTTTAAAATATTTGAGAATTTGACTGCATTCTGAGGAGACAGCAATGTGGTAGATTTATGAGGGCCTGACGGAAACAGGGCTAGGAAAGATTATGGCATACTTGTTTAGAAAAACTGAGAACTGAAAGTTCCTGATTTACATTGACATATATCTAGATGAAACTATAGCTTGCAAATTGCCTAGAGGAGTTATTTTTTATTAAGTGTTTGATGGGTACAGAAATGTACATATCTATTCTATAACAGTCTAAGAATACCAACACAATATTTGCAAATACAATTTTAATGTTCTTAGATTTTCTTAAATATTTTCATTTTTATGGTCACCTCACCCAACCCTGTGCTGAGCTCCCATGCTTACCTAAAAAGCCATACGGTTACAGTTTTGTTGCATTATTTTGAATTCTTGAGAGAGCATTGTGCTGAAATGTTCCCTGTACTGCAGGACTAGGAGAGATCAAACCACAGCTTAGTCATTTTTTTACCTTTTTCAACTGCTTACCAACATATTTGACACTTTCTGCACCTAAACAGTTAGAAAAAGTTGTTAAAATCCCCAATGTTCACAATTAATGCATTTCCAAAGGCTTTCAAGTTTGTGACTGCATTGTGATGCCATTACATAGGTTTAGTTCGAAATTAGGCAAGGAGTAACAGACAGAGCATGCAGTTCTACCAAATACTGCACGATTTCTTCCAAAGAAAGTCTGAAAGACTGGTAAGTTTTCTACTCAGATCAACTTTCCTGTTTTATTCTGACTGATACAAGGTAGATGACTTGTCTAGGAGGAGGTGTGGGCAGGTTGGCTTTGCACTATAATTTTTGGTACCTTAACTTCCTCTTTCTTGAGGAGATGCTACTTTTTAATCTTATTTTAAATCATTATTATCATAGGGAAAATCTATACTAGTCACAACAATCCTACTTTCATAATTCATATTTTATTAATGCAATTAAAATTGGTGTTTACCAAAGCTTTAGCAACAAAATTATGAATATCAATTTAACAATGGATGATACTATGCATTATAGTTCTGTCAGCGTTTTTTCAAGCCAGGTGAATGCATTATACAAGTATTAGGCAATATTTTACATAACAATCTACCTATTAAATGGGAAGTTTTGTCAGGCTGGTATGTGCAGTTGGTCATCAATTATATATATAATTTTTTTTTCCACAAAGATGTGGATACAGGATATTTTAAAGATTTCACAGGCTTCTAATAACAGCATAGTAAGCACTGTCTGTTAGTGTAAGCTTTTGATCAGCAACAGAGAAAATAAAGTTTATGACCAGACAACTATTTGTACTTTCATTATGAATATATGTTCAGTACATTGATAGATTTAATCAAATTTTTCTGTGTCGTAGCATTATATAAAGAGCTGTACATTTGTGATAAGCAACATGCACTGACCCATTTTTATCAGAAACTTGCACAGTTTTCTTAAATCATTAACTTATCAGATCTGGGCAGGGATGTCTGGATGTTTCTGGATGTTTGGATAGTGCCTAGCATAATATAATGTGTACTGGAATATAAGAAAATAATTGGCACTTGTTAGTTATAAGCAGCACTTGCTAGCATAGGCTTTCTAGCATGCCAACAAGCAATTAACCTCAGCATCAGTCAATCACCTTTTCCTAGTTAACTCACATTACACTTTGAGGACAGCTGCCATCTTCTTGTGGAGAAATATATGTAACTGTGCCCCTGACTGTCATGTGAGTTTTAGACCAGTGTAACTTTATTCTATCCAAAAGAGTTAGAGCTTTCTAAATAGTAGGGTAATCAAGAAAATTATTTTTCTTCCATGACTGTAAATTAGGAGTAAGTGCACCTAATTCATTGGTGCTGCATCTGTTTAAAACTGTGGCACCGAAACTGGAATCAATCTTTTCTTTCTGTACCTAAGAGGTGAAAGTGTAGTACTGTACATAAGTCAATCAATGCTATGATGTTGCTTAGCAATGTAAATGCAAAAGAGTAGATTGTTGATGCCAAGAAATTTGCACCCACATATTGCACCTGTCAGTAAATGGGAGTTTGCATTGCAACTGCACTGCAGTGTGGAATTAATGCCCTAATTAGAGACTTCTTCATCTCTATTAGGTATGCCTGACAAGACAATATGGTGAAGTTTTTTATCAGCTCATCATTGCTATGGGTGGCAGGAGTAACTGGTTGTGTTCTTTTTTACTCATTTTGTTTGTTTGGTTTTTTTTAACACATAGCAAACAGTTTAAATCAATTTTTTGACAGGAATAGATGACCAGAAGAGAGTTTCTGTGTGCTATTTGTGTAGAAGAGAGAGGTTGATGGTGGGTTAATAAAACTGTTTTTTCCCATTTCCCTACATGTAAGCGTGATTTTCTTGGAAGAAAGGTATGGAAGAAGTGAACTGTGATTTAAAGCAGATCATTTTATTTCAATAGCAGGAAGCAACTTCTATAAATGACAACTTTTTTTCTTTTGATAACTCCAGTAAAATACAGAGATGACACCTGTATGAAGCATTATTTTTAGAAAGAGGGACTGGGACACTTCTTCTCCCTTGACTATCAAAATGACATATAAATATCATTTCTTTTACTTTTTCTGTGAGTTTTGTGACTTGTGCCTTGGTGTGTGACTGCGATGTGCTTTTTTTGTTGACAGATGTGAATAAGGTATAGAGAGTACTAAATAAAAGCATGCCTGGTCCAAATAGGTAGCAATATACAGCACAACTTAAGGGAAAACAAAAAACAAAAATCCAAACCAAACCAAAAACCCCAACCAATCACAAAAACTCCCTGCAAAAAAACCAAACTCAGTCAACTAACCAACCAACCAACCAAACTCCCAAAAAACAAAAAAACCCAAAACCACCCCCCCCCCAAAAAAAAAGACAAAAATAAAGATTCACTTCAGACTTATTTGTTCCTGGTCAGTACATTAGGGAATAAACTGAAAAACATGGAGTATTTTTCCAATGAGCAATGAAAACAAAAGAAGGAGAGAGTTGAGGCCTGTAAGGTATTTTAACATTGTTCTTAAGAGTTTTACATATTCAATTCTGAATAAATCTTTCAATTATGAATTCCTGTCTATCCAGCTCAGGTAAGAAAACCACAGAATAGGAGTTTCTTTTTTGTTTCACAGAGGTTTAGTTATTATTGCTTAACATTTTCCGTGTTTTGCTGACAGAAATTCTTTGGGGAATGCTTAAAGAATGGACTTTTTAGTGGATTTCTTTGGGGTATTCTTTTCAAATAGTCACTGTTGAAATCATCCTGAGGCATATTTGGATCTTAAGTCACTTTACGCTGTCAGCGTGTAAAGTTCCTACTAGTAGCTGGGAATTACCTTAGTGATATTAGTCATTTTTCAAATATAAAATTATCTATTGGTGAAACAGTCCTATGATAGTAAAATATAACTAGGTTTAACTTGGTTCTTGAAAATATGTTTTCTTCTAACTGTATGTTTGGTATCTACAACTACAATTTTCATCTTGCCCTAAGCTTCTGACCACTTTTCTCGGTACCAGAATTTACATTCCCAGAGCAATCCCTACCTTCTTTGCTGAGTTACCTATTGAAATTAGTTGGGTACACAAACCCTGGCTGAGTTGTGTAAGGAAGTGGCCCAAAGCAGCTTTGCTGGCAGCTCTGAAGGAGCAGTAACCTCCATCTGGGCTCTGACATTAAGCTAGAACAGACTGAAACTGCTTCCTTTAGTAGCTGGCACTGTATGGTTAGAAAGCATAGTCAGGCTATACTTACACAAAGTATAAACTCATGCCAATGCAGGAACACAAGACACTGCAGAATCATGAAATACCTTTTTCTTTTTTAAATGTTATGTAAACCTCACGGTGCAACTGTGGTAGAATAGGAAGCTATAGGAAGTTATTTTTTGTGTGTAACTACTATATGCCTCAGGAGAGCAAAATGTTTTTGACTATATTTCTGCTTATACTATTAAGCACACTACTGGAAAAGTTCTTAAAAGGAAACTGGATTATTTGGATTAAATTTTTTTTTAGTAGTCTGATAATTATGTAAGAACATGAAGAAATGTGAGGGGAAGTAGAACCATGTGAAGCAGAAGGAAGTGTACTCACTGGTAAAAATGAGGTGAGAAAATGTTATATTTTGGTATAAAACATGTTTCCTGGTAGTACTTTTGCTGAAATCAGCATTATGAATCAGACCTATGATGATCATTTGTTATGTAAACTCATAATGGAAACTTGTAGTGTGCTGTAAACCTGGTAAATTTGTTAACTTTGTTTTTTTAGACTAACTGGTGGTTTTACTCATATTTAAAATGATTGAGACAGGCAGAATAGGACAATTCTTTCTTTGTTTTGCTTCAATAACTGTTCTACTGCCTTTCTGCCTAGTGAGTTAGAGAATCATTTTGGCCATTCAACTTGTATCTTCAGTATGTTCATGTAGTGCAACATAATTTTTGCCTTTTGGTTATTAAGACCAGCCATAAAAATCCATTTTAAATGGTGACTTAAGAAATGTATCCTTGTCAATAAACATGAATTTGTAGCCTTAGTCATCTTTGATGATTAAAATATATGGTTGCAAAACATAAAATGGTATCAATTATTCAGTCTAAGTGCTCTATTCTGATACTTTTTTTGTACTTACACACACATTTTCTTTTCCTAGGTATCTTTGTAGTGCTGAAATGGACACGCTAATTGTGAACCATGTGGTAAGGAGCTCCTTCTAAAATATGCAGCAGCATATTTACTGGAATTTAACAGGCTGTGTACTTCAAGGCTTCTCTTGCCTGTAATGATGTGAACAAACCTTGCAAGTCACAATGCCAGCTCGAGATCCAGCACAGCACGTAACAGCAGCACTGAAGCAGCCCCTGCCACTAGGCAGGGGGCAGAAAGGAGATGGTGACCTGCAATGGGATGAGAGACCTCACTTACCAGGATTTGCTCACGGTTTTGCTTCTGGCAATGAACATTTCCATTTTTCTCAAAGCTTCTACATCTGTGTCATCAGACAAAACCCCATGAGTGGTGGCAGAGCAAACTGTAGCCTTCATTTTCAAGTTTGAAGAGAAAAAAATTATTTACATGTCTAAATCCCAGAACCAGCTGTTCAGAGGTCACTCTTTGTTGCCTGCTGCTATGAACCACTAAGGTTTCTGAAAGCTCTAAAAGAAACAGGACATAGTCTGGGGCAGAAAACTCTTATTGTTTTAAGTTTGTTTAAATTCTATTTCATTGTATTATATAATTCTTGTCCTACCAGAGGAACATGGAAGATGGGATGTTTCTGTCATTGATTGCATGCATGACTACTTAAATTGACTGTCAGACTTTGCAGGACAAATCTTTGACCCTTCTTAAGATTGTTTTAAACTGAAGGAGATTATCTTTTAAGTGATTAGGACTTTAGACTATTTTTAAAGGAAAATTATTGATTCATGCAATGAATTTTACTGTTTTATCATCCTTCCACCTCAGTATTTACAGATCTTTCTTGTTACAAATTTAGGTAAATGTTTAACTATGTGTTCTAATGTTGCCCTGTCTTTTTATTTTCCTTTCCTGTTTTAGACATGCTTTCCGGAATTAGTGACAATTAGTACAATTTCCAGATATAACATTAAGAGTTTCTGTACTAAGTGTGGGAATGTAGATATTAAGGGGAAGCACAAGTAATGACTTATTTTTTTCAATTAACAAAGGAAGCACTAAGACATCAAGGTTATTCAACAGAAATGAATAAATGCAGTCTGGAAGGTTATCATTTTTCCAAACTGTGAGAGGATCTCTGAAATAATAAAGATAACATAAAACAAAAACCTGGAGAAAATTGTCTAATTTAAAAAAAAAGATAGGAACCAAAAAAAGGTATTTCACAGTGAAGAAAATCCTCAGGCAGGGGAAAAAAGATTTGTTTGACAGAGTGTTGGGGTAACTTGAGAGAATGATCCAAGGCCTGTTCTTTGCTGCTACTTCAGAAGTGCGTTGGGCATTTAATCTTAGTTGCCCTGTCTGCAAACACTAGATGATAATGCCCTTCTTGCAGTGTTGAGCAGTTTCTGGAAGTTTCAGTGAAACTTCCAGAACAATGAAAGAGAAAAGTGTTTCATAGGGTATTTAAAATTGCCTGTCGGACCTCATGATTTTAAAATAAAAGTTTAGACTACACATCCTGGAGGAGATGGTTCTTTAGGGCAGTGTAAGCAATGTTTAAGCAGGGTTTTTTTGGTTTTGCTTCTTTTTGTTGTTTATTTTTTAAACTGTTTAATGGACTGATTTTTGGTATCCTCTCCGGAACATGCAGGTCTCTGGAGACTGACAGAAATGAGAGTTGCTTTGAATAAAAAAGCCTTCTTTGGGAGATCCCATCTTCATCAGAATTCTGTCATCCTCACAAAAACTTGAAATTAGTATGGCCCATATCTTGTATTTCAGCTACTAAACTTTCAGCAACATTTCATCTGGCTAACATCTTAAATGCCATAGCTTTCCCATTAGATAAGCAGGCTGATTTCATTACTATTTCTTGACAGAACAAAATTTAAAAAAAAAAAAAAAAAAAGACTTGTGTTCTGAATCTCCTGTAGAGAATTTTGGTGACAGAAACAGAACAGTTGCTATATGGCTGTATATATTTTATGATACAGAAAAGGAAATTAACAGGAAATCAGTGGAATCTGTAGAAAACCTATGTAAATATAAAATACAACAAGCAAATGGCCTCTCCACAGTTTATTCTGCAGTACTAATCATGTTTATTCTGACAATGGGCGAGGAGTATGCCTAGGGTGGCATGTCTCCTGACCCCTGCCCCACTTTGCCAGCCTTTAGCTCTGCTCTAGTGTGGCTGGTGGTGACCACAGAGCTAAAGAATGGGACTGTGCAGATTTGTCCTCTGGCATATCCTGTACCTTGACCCTGAGTGTAGCTCTGTGCCCTTGAAATGTGTTCTGGCCTGGAACAAGGCCCAAGTTTATAAGGCAAGAGACATTAAAAGCTCCATGATTTGACTCCTGTCTGAAACTTACAGCATTTAGGGTAGGAAAGGCAATTAATAAACCAGATACAGAATTAAGATGTTTTATCATAAGATCAAAAGTAAGAATGCAACATTCTTCTCTTTAGGTTATCAGTGAAGGGACAATAGTGTCTATTACGTGCAATTTTGCCAGTGGTAAGTGCCAGCTCACAGCTGAAGCACAGCTTTATGAAATGCTTGTCATTTATCACTGACATGCTCACAAGATGCCACCAAATGTATCAGGCTCCACTGTAACAGAAGAAACCATAATTACTGTATGATAAAAATGGATGTGTTATAATTGTTGGTGAATTAAAGACTCAAAAAGAGATTAACTTTTGATAAAATTTTTTTATCTGTCTTTAATTAAACCCAGAGTGATTTAAATAAATAGTAGCATCTTTAGGGCTTATGTTTTAATTGTGAAAATTATTCATTTGTGTATGTTGTTATTTCAAGTTACTTTAACTGCATTACTTGCATAAGTTCAAGAAGCAGAATTCCATTTCATCTGGTGATTATTTGCCTTCATTAATCATACAGTCAGAAAACACAGAATTTAAAAAAAATAGTGAAAATCTGATTGAATATAATAGAGAAATTTAGGTGACTAAACATGTCCATATGGAACCTGAAAATTTCTATACACTTCAAAAAATGAATAGATAAAACAGTCAGGGAGCTACAAATCCTGTGATTTCCTTAAAAATCCTATTTTTCCCACTATTTCAACAGGTTTATATATCAAGAGGAGAAGTATATAAACTGGTTTTGAAGATATTTTCATTTTTAAAATTAATATATTATGTTTGCTACTGAGATTGAAGCTGTTTACTTTCACTGCACTTTGAATCTCTAACCCAAGTTAAATACACAAGGAGACCTAGTGTGTTAATTTAAGGATCAAAAAATGTTTCCAATTGTTTATATTAGGTCTTTCAGTAAAACATTTTTGGTCTTTAGGAGATGTGTGACTCACCTGAGGACAAGGCATGTTAAATCATTTACAGGTTAGGCACTTTCCAAATCGTGAGTGCTACCATTCTGATACCCTTAAAAACCACTAAGTTGACTTGCAGACAATTACCCTCCAGAAGAAAATTACTCAGAAGCCTCACTAGATCAACAGCAAGCCTGCAAGTGTACTTCTCTACAGTGGGACATGACCACTCTTTTCTTAGACACGAAAGCCATATAATAAATAACAATAACAATAACAAAACCAATAACAATAGCTAATATCTAATAAATAAAAAGTCTTAAAAATTCGGTGTGTATTTAATATACTGACATTCAGAATTATTAATGCTGGCACAATGTATTAGATTGCATCACAAAAAAGTGATTTTTGCTGTATCGTTACAGATGTTCCAACTATGCAAACAACAGGTTGCAATGCTATACTTTTAAAACTCCAGTGGTATGAGAATGTGCACATGTGCACAGCAGATCACTGGTTATTGCATTAAAGGCAGTCTCTGCTTCTGCTATATATTTTCCCAACTGATATGCTCTTTTTTTTTTTTTTTGAGGTTGTCATATGGTATAACACTTTTACTAGTTGACTCCTCCCACTTTTCTTCAAACCACATCCTGATTTTTGGCCTCAGAAACTAAACATATGCACAACTTGCAGAACAACACACGATATTGTTTCTGTATAACATCATACCAGCTGGGATATAAATTCTTACAGACAATTTTATGTGAATGAAAAATACCTACATTAAGACATTTTCCATAGTTGTGCAATACATACCGCAGCAGAGCATATGGTTTAGAGTCAGAGATCCTCACTTAGAATTATAACAGAAGTCTCAAGTCAGGCCACAGATCTTCAGACAATGCAATTTTGAATAGATCATTCTAATTTATCTCTATTTTATTTCTTCTTCTATTGTGTTTTGGATTTCTGAAATCCAACCTCAGCTAGTTTGTGGGCATATTCAAGACCTTAAAATTTTATCCATTTCATTCATTTCGTATGAAGTCAAATAAAATTTTCATTTTACTAAGGAATAGATATTTTATGATGAAATTTTAACTTGTCATGATTTGAAGATCTCCCAATAGTCATGATTCCTCATTTTTGGGCAATATATTTCAAGTTTATTTTCATTAGTAAAAAACTATTTTGTTTCTGATTTTTCAGTAATGTTTATTTATTTATTTATTTATTTATTTATTTATTTATTTATTTATTTGGGGTGATAGTGGAAGTGGTTGGGTGGTTGTTACATTCCCCTTCAGGATAAAGAATCTGCATGAGAGGGTTTTCTCCCATTATCTATCAAATTTAATCAAGTCATACTCAGCCCTCCTTTTTGATAACAAAGATATTGAGTTTATGCTTTCACAGCAAATATTTTTCTTCTGTTCTCAAATTAATTTTAAATGCAATTTTTTGAAGTCTCAATTTTTTTCCCACCATTGTCATTAAAATATGGACAACAGATCTGTGGGAATTATTCCAACAGCTGTGTCAGGATTCAAGGATTACATTCTCTGTTCATGCAGCTTCACAGTGGGAGTCCATCTTGGGTTGCTGGTCCACTATGGCCCCTAAAACCTTGTAGAGTTGAGGCACTCCATGTCACTGTACCCCATTTTTGGGGGGTGAAATCCATTTGTATTAACTCTGCTTTCTTCTCTCCTAAGATGTTAATTTCTTGCAATGGATCTAGCTGATAAAGAGATCCTCGGTTTCATAAAGATTCCTTGGTTTCATAATTATGAACTCACCGAGCAATCTTTCTGTCATCCTCAGATCCTTAGCGTGGTAATTTGTACCTGCACCTCTGGGTCACTGCTGGGAATACTGAATAGCACCAGGCCTAGTAAAGATGCCTGCTGGATACAATTAGAAACAATTCAATATTAATTTTCTTTTTAATGTATCTTTTGATGATCTGCTAGCCAGCTCTTGATTGAAATTGTGTACATTGATGCTATGTAGCAGATCTTTTATTTTCTTAATAAAATTATCATGCAGCATTTGCACTGTTATTATGCATTTATCTATCAAACAAAATGAAGAAAAACATCCAATGGAAAGGTGAAAAAATCTGTTTACCACATAGCAGACAAAACACTCAGGATTAATATTCTTCAGTTTTCACTGCACGTGTAACTTCATTGCAAAACATTTCATATATAAAAAATACTGTTCATCTTTCAGAACTAGAGGGATTCTGACTTGCCTGACATATCTGTCTCAAAATGTGTAAGGGTTTCTGAATTTATTGAAACCACCTCTGAGAAACTTACAGGATTGATGCCAGACACTGGTGCATGCACTTTCCTCAGTTGTATTGAAGATGTTTTGCCAACAGTTTGTCTCTCAGATTATGCTTTGTAATTTGCCACAAAACCCAAATTCATAAAATTAAATAAATATTCTTAATTAATTCTTAATCCACGTTTTGGCAGACATACCTTGTTTTCATTTCTGTTTGTAAGAGCAACAACACTATCCATTATTTTGGCAGGTAGAGGTACATTCAGAATCCTCCCAAAACTTCAGTATTGTCCTAGCTTCCCTCCTTCTCACCCCTCAGTATTTAAGGTTAATGTGCCTAAAAGGTGTTTGCATTTTTCCAAGTAAAGAAAAAGGAGGGAGTGAACTTTAAAATGAGTCAACTAATTTAAAATGTCTCCCTTTTTTCCTTTGGTCCCTTCTGTCTTCCGGAAGAACATTCTGGTGAAATTTATTAGAAAGAAATTTCCAAGCAGTTTATTATTTTCAAAGCAAATCTAAAGCTTTTGAATTTATTGAACTTTTCTGTCTTTGTGTAAGTTGAATATCACAGCTAATAGCACAGTAATAATTACATGTCATTTTCTTCATCTTCTCTGTGCACTGCCAATCTGCAAAGGTGTCTCATTTCACACATCATTTGTGACATCCTCTGGTAATACCACATATTTTGGGGAATAGCTGGTGAATGTAGTCATAAATCTCCATTTTGAGATGTCCAGTTCCAGATTCTGGACCCAATTCTATAATTATTCTAAGCACAGAGCTCTTGGTGAAGTCAATGGGCCAACAAGACTATGCTCAGATCCCAAGAGAAGGAGTACAGGTAACTAAAGTTCAGGACTGGGATTTCCCAGTCCATCAGCCAGGCTGCAGTGGCCACAGCCCAGTGTAGAAAAGAGGGTTCCCCTATTTGTCTGCAGCTAGTGACCCATAGGATCACTGCAACAGGTGGGAATTGGGGTTGGTGGGATGCTCTGGACAGTCTGCCCACATTGTGCAGAGAAAGGAAGCTATTCTGATGGTCCTATTCCATTCAAGACAGCTAGTACAAAGGAACACTGTTAATTCCTACAGAGGCAAAGCAACCACAATTCAACCTGACTTCAACACAGAGACTGCTTGGGAAATTGAAAAACAGGAATAAACCAAAAAGTACTATGTGTCTGAGAAATCTTATCAACCCTGGCAAAGATATTTGCTGTTCACTGATGACAGAGAATCTCATCTTGCTCAGGGACTAGTTGTGAGTTACTAATGGAGAAAAAATGTGGGGTGAGCAAAGAATGACAGTCTATGGCTGATTACTCTGATGTCATGCTTTGGGAAAAGCAGCCAGAAATGTGCAACTCATTCTGCTTTAGAATCAAAGGCTTCTAATTACAATCTCATTTTGTTAAAACACAGTGCTAATGACTTGCTTGTGCAGTAGCTGCATACCATATCAACTGCCATATAAGCTAAGTTTTTCCATTTTAACAATCCCACTTGTATTTGACTGCCTGTTCATAAACATTCACCAGTTGTTGCTGTGTGTCACTGGAGAGGAGAGATGCAGCAGTTTACACTACGCAGTGAAAGTGAAAGGAATAACTTGCAGATAAATTTTCTGCTAAGATGTCTTCACTTTAGAAGAGCTGAACTGTTTGAAGCAACTTACAAAAACGGTCTGTTAAAAATTCAACCATGTTTCTTTGTGTCGGATTATTCTGTGGTGCACCAACAAAGATTAAATCCCATTCTCTTGTAATCTCCTCCTTTTAATTTTTTTAATCTGTATTTTTTTTGCTGGCACTCAGCTGCTTATATCTTTGAAATTTTTTTTCTCTATTTAGGTTGCTTCTGTATATTTTCTACAAGTTATGCACCATCTTCCAAAACTTTACTATGAAATGTATATATGTATATATACATTTTCAGAGATCCTACTACTTGTAAAACCTTACTCTTGTTAAGAGTTGCTTCTATTATCTTCCAAGCATTCTTCTGAGAGTGAATGTATTGCTAAATACGAAGGGTACCTTGTTTTGCTCCCTATGTATTCCTTTCCTTCAACAGATCCTGAATTAAGTTCATGCATGGATGATATGCATTGACATTTGCTATTATTTGATCTTATTCTGTGAAATCCTCTTCAGCAAATTCTGCATATTTTACTCTGCTAATTACAGTAAAGTCTGTTCTATTAAATATTTATCTGACAGGAATTCTCTGAAAATACAGAAATGAAGATAGATTTCTAAGTAGCTGTGGGTTTTTGGGACACAATAAGGACAAACTTCATACCAAACCACATTTTTCACATGGTATTAAATGGGTTTATATTTTGATAAGTTTGGTTTTCTCCTATATGTCTGATGCAATCTATTACATGTGTAATTGTATTTCTGAGTATGTTCTTTCTTCAAATGTGAATTGCATTAATTCTTTCACTGTGGCTGGTACTGTGACAGTGCCCATCCCTCTAAATCTAGGAAACTGGTATTTTCTCCAGGTTCATAGTTCTTGTATCTCCAGGTCTCTGCCACTTGTTTTCAATAACCTTTCATATGAAGTAGTGTTACTCTAAGCTTTTGTGTCAAAAATCAGACAGGATCTCAAGAAAACAATGTGGGTTTCAAGCTTTTCACACTCAGGTGATATTCAGAGGAGAAAAAGGTCTGCAATTATTACTTTTAAGGAGCATGGAGACCAGCCAGAGTTGAAATAGGAGCCTTTCCAATGCATCCTGAAGAAGCAAAAGGGGCAATAATAAAACCAAATTTCCCCCTGTAAATAGAAGCATTTTTGGAAGGATAGACTCATTAGCTACGTGCTGGGGGCCAAGTAATTTTCTATTTCTTTCTCATTATTTCCAGGCCATGACCATGTTCTAAGTATATTGCAGATCAGAACACTACCTGGGAATATTAGTAAGCTGAAAAAGAAACCAGTAAAACAGTTATGGTCCCAATGTTAGTATGAAATTCAGGACCATGATCTTTTAACTGCACCAGTAAAAAGTTATGTCAGTTGTAATTTTTGCTTCTTGGAGATGCCCAGCATTCAAAGAGCTCTCCACAAGTTCACATTCAGTTCTGCTGAATTAAAAAAAATCAGGAAAAAGCACTGATGAGCTCAGTTTTCATGGGTTGTTTGGGGGGAGAGAGTCAAGAAGCCAGCCCAATCCCCAATCTCTATTAAGTCCTATTTTGGGTGCAGGTTTACTCCTGTGATTTGGCACAAGTCATTAAGTTATTTGCCAGCTGTGTGTATTTAGGGTATCACTGCTGTCTCCTCCTTTCCTAACTCTCTAAAAGAGAGTCTGCTGGTGACAACACAGCAGAGGGATTCTCTAGCCTTTGTCCTCAGGAGCAGGGAAACAGAGCAAGGGCAAGCTGTAACAGATTGTTGCTCTTACTCCTCCCAATGTTGTAAATTAAAACAAGAATATGAAAAACCCATATGACTTCATCCCTCAGACCACAAATGAAGCTGAGTCATCAAGTGGTGAAGAAAACTACATGTATTTATAGTGAATGAGCAATTATTTCTTTTTCATGAAATGTTTGTAGCTAATCAACTCAAATAGCTGCCTATCTAACAAACACAAGCTGCATACAATCCTGCCAAAAAACTGCACTTGGATGGTATATTTGGCAGCAATGAACTACTCTCAAAGAAAACTCAATGTTCACTGTTTGAGTCAGTAGGCTGAGACATAAGTAAGATCAAAAAAATATTTTGATTTTTTTTCATACTATATGCTACTTTTACTCATAACCATGTTTAGTTCCACTGATTTCTGTAGATGTAATGGTGGCAGGAACTGAACCCAAAGCTAAGCACTTAACTATTTCTTTCCATAGATCCTAATTTTTTCATATGTCCTAATTATGCTCCTAAGCATTTGTCTTTTCTTTTCCCTCTCTTTTTTAGGCATATCAAATGGATTCAGATTCAATTAATTTCAGTTTGAAATTCTCAGAAATCCAAAAATTACATTTTAACGACAATTTAAGCTAAAATCTAAGCACATCCTTTAAGTACTTTTTGTTGTTCATTGTAGTAGTAGTAATAACAACAACAATAATCCATTTGATATACTTCTTTGAAATGTCTGACTTAAATATGAATATATATTTTTACACAATTAAAAAAAAGATGTATAATGTGTACAACACTATGATAAATATAATTATGCTTTCGAAGGAGATTTTTAAGAGACTATCATATCAAAACTAGATTTGCTCCCATTTGATATTGATTACTTATTTCCTAGCTTGGAACACACACCACAGTCCACTTGAATGCTCTGTTTAATCACTTTATACTCTAAATGTCTTTGGTTTAATCACTTTATACTGCTCCATCCTCTCCTTCCTCCAGGATCTTTACAGAGGTGTAAGTAGCCAGACACAAAAATTCAAAGAGCAAAGTCAGGAAGAGTAAATTCTATTGACATTAACTTCCCATGAATTTCAGCATACAGATTTTTCCAAGTAACTCCCATTAAAATTAATGGGAATCATGTGACTCAAAACCTCTCCACACTGAGCAGTTTCTTTAGTGTACTGAAAAGTCTGCATCCAAGTCCCTGTACAAAATTATGGAGGCGCAGTGACAATATATCACTCAAATATCTCATATATTTAGTATATTATAAAGCTTGGAAGAAACATTTATAAAAGCAGCTTTAGCACCAGAAGTCAGAAATCCCAGAGAAAGTTTAATTTAGAAATTTTTGTATGGTTTTCATAAGAATGATAAAACAGACTACAATACTTGCAATTTACTCTGCGACTATATAATTTCTAACTTAAATAGCCACAAGGAATGCAATAAATGAAACATTTTTCAAAACGATGGTTTAGACATCATCTTTCTTTTTAATAATTTAGACTTATTTTAAATGATAGCTGATTACTAGATAATTAATAAAAACGTTATTTTTAAATGAGATTTCAAGGGAAGGCTGAATAAGCTACAGTAAGACTAGGCAGAAGCTGATGGGACAACTTTCAAAAAAAAAATAATGCTATAAGCAATATTTATGATGTTGTGCCCAAGCAATTTGAAAACAAATTCTATCATTTACCTTTGAATTATAGATATATATATATTTATGTCAATATTTTGAAGTTCACTGACTTAATAGGAAGCTGTATCAGCATGAGGACAAGTGCAGATAATACAGTGGCATAAATGGATGTTCTGAGTGTCTAAGTGGCACACAGAGGCTCTCAAGATTTTCCAAATACTCTCTGAATTAATAGAACATCCCAATTCCTTCCTTTCTTCCTCTGCTTTCTTTTCGCTCCTTCACTGCCAGGTTGCCTTCTGCCTCTGCACATAACTCACAAGTTAACTCTTGTGAAATTTTGAATTTCCTTATGTATCACTGCTCTCTAAGAAACTCCTCCAGCTGAATACTCTTCAGGACAGCTGTCTTTTTTATGTCAGAAGAAGTAAGGATTTATATTTCTTAAATTCATGCTACAGCACAAGATGAAAAAGTTAATAAACTTAGTTTATTCCAGTAAGGAATAAGGATCAGAGTTGCTTGATTAAGCAAGTTGATTGATTAAGGATCAGTTGATGCTTGATTAGCAAACTTCCTTTTTGCTCATACAACATGTCAATGAATGTCGGACAGCTGACAAGGATTAAGGTCCACCACTGCCAAGCCATGGAGTCTCCTCCTAAGAAGTGTAACAAACGGTGCATATAAACTATAATGGCCTGATAAATATAAGAATATTTGCTCCCAGACTGTTATTCATGTAGCTCAAAAGACCTTAGATGTATTATCTACACAAATTCAGTCCACTCATGTGGCAAAAATAGTAAGTAAATAGAGAAAGAGGGACTGTTTGAATTCCATTATAATGATTTTCTCTGGGTTTGGTGCAAGTGGATTATCAGAAAGAACAGCAGTGTCCCCGTTCTCTCCCAGTAGTGCATAAGAACAATATTCTCTGTTTTACTGCAGGAAGTGAAAGCTATGGTATTCAACAGAAACTTCAGCAGAAGATTCTGCACAATTAGATGCAATCTACATTAAATCAGAGTGGAGATGTGTCCTGACCATAAAAATTCTTTCCTAAAACAGCAGCTTTTTCTTAGTGGCAAAATTTTGTTTTTCTAATTTAACAGATCAACAGTACAGACCTTGCTGAACTAAACTACTTTGTTTATTTTTGACTCAGGAAAAGCTATCATTTCTCACCCCATTTGGCAATAGTTTTAGATTTTTTCATAGTATGAAATATGAATGTGGGATCAACTGGTATGAACTTCCACTGTCTCCATAACACCTATGAAATATAATCTTGGCTATTTCAACTTCACCTTCGTTTTATCATTACTGTAAACAGCACATACATGTTGGTTTATTTTTATGAAAATAAAAATTCATATTACTTTGACTATGAAGCGTACCAGAAATATTTTCTGTTATTACTATTAATAATTTCAATGATATCTTCATTGAGTGGGTTCTCTGCTTTGAGATACAAGTGCATAGATGAATGGACTTGACTCTGCTATTCTTGGAATTATCTGGAAATATGAAGGAGATGGTTTGGGTGGTTCATTTGTTAGATACCATTTCTCCTGATATGTTTTTTCTTCCTACTGATTCCCAGATCCTGTGCCATAAATTGGGGTTGGCAATGATCAGAAAGGATGCTGACATAAGGTATCATTCTTGAAAGCAGAAACAGTGAATTTACTCATCAGCTTGAGACACTTTTCAAAGAAATTCACTACCATCATAACAACAATCTTATTCGTGTATCATAGAGAAAAAATTTGAGTTTTGTGCTAACATGCCTTGAATTTTTAATGCAAAAATGTTTGATTTTGTTTTAATCATAAAATTTCTGAAAACTTTCAAAATTGAAATGTCTCTTACAGTCTTCATGGTCATGAAAGCAAAATAAAGCTTAGTTAAAAAGGAAGGTATAATCATGGCTTTGAGTCTCTAATATTTTGGCATTAGCCCCAAATGTTTACTAATTATGCCCCTAAGTAACACCTCAGGATCAGAGAAGCTAAATGGGGTAAAGAACGAGAAGAAAAACAACTATTCTTTTAAAAATTAAAATTGTTCATTCAATTAAAAAATCCTTAATAAAAATCTCTACTTGAGTTCAAGTTGCCCATGGGAAGGTCTAATTCATGCTGTCCATTAATGAAAGCTTTCTGTGACCATTAAGGAAAAACTGACAAGTTATCACAGCAACCTCAGTAATGCTTGTTAACATATAGAAGAAATAAAAGCTGAATACTTAAAACGTACCCTAAATTTTACTTTCATTAGGTCAAACTTAGTAAAATGTTAATAGGCTTTAAAGATCTGTAATTTCAACTACTGAGACGTTTTCAAATGCTGTACTGAAATTTCTTCTTTTGCAGCTGACAATTATTTGATTAAATGTTGCAAATAAATCATTGTAATACTTTGCTGAATTCTCTCAGTATAGAGACAATATAGTCTAAATTGAAACTTCTAACAAACATTTATACAATATAAATCAAATTAATATCTTGGACTTGTTCTTGAGCAAATAAAAACAAGGAAGCTCTATTTTTAAAAAAGGAGATTGGTGAAAATTAATAATTTTGAGAACTTACATGTTGTTGTCTGTATTTGTAGCACTCCAGAACTACAGTTATGAAGACAAGATAAGCATCATAATTCCTATTTGGAAATGAAAACAATTCTGGGACACTAATGCATTTTTTAAAGATATATTTAAGATACATTTCAGATGCTTTTCTTTTTCTTGCTGAAAATTTGCCAGTAGGCATTCTGAATTGCATCCCACAGCACTTAAAAAAGCATATTCACATGCCTTATTTAAAGTCATATCACACAGAATGAGGGGAAAATAAGCTTTTTGAAATTTAGAAGTCTATTCTAACCAGTGCATCACAGCTGTCTTCACATAAATCAAATCCAGTGGATTTATATAAAACCATTTTCACTTCTGCTAGAAGACATTGTATAGGTTATGTAGTATGATCTGGCCTTGAATGTTGCGTTTTTTTAGATTATAAAAAAACCTGTAAAAGAGTTTATTATACAGTGTCAACAAATTAACATAGTAGCTTAGAACAATCACTGTAAACCAATGAAAAGTAACAGAAGTTTTTTTTCTGCAATTGGTGACTTCACCTTAGTAACACAGTTCGTAAAATATTTATTAATTTTGATTTTTTTTACACTATTGGTAACATGTCCGTTGATTTCACAGGGGGATACCAAATCTCAACAGGTAGCACAAACTCCTCAAAAAATTACTACAATTAAATTAAAATTTTAAATTGCATGACTTTCATCTTTAACTTAGTAAAGTCAGAATGAGATTAGAGCTTCTGGTCACAGTCACTAATACTTCTGCTGCTTTTAAAGATAATGTTATTATGTCTGTTAACAGCCAGGATGTGAACATACTGAATGTCTGTCAACACAGAACATAGGCATCTCTGTAGAATTAGGTGGTACTGATATAAATATATACACATATATATATATACACATACATGTATGTGTGCGTGTTTGTGTATATATTTTCATACTCTCCTCCCCCCTCCTGTGAATTTTAAAATTTCTTGATATCATCTTTTTAAATTGTTTTGCACCTCAGTCTGTGTTCTGAGTGCTCTCTTTCATTTATGCTCTCTTTGTCAATTCACACCACTGAAAAAAATCTCGGAACATCCCACTTTACACTTCAGAAGCTTCCTTCAGTTTTTTCTTTCCTGATGCTGTTTTTTCGCTTCTTTTCATCAGCAGTTTACCTGTGTATACTGTCCATTTATTTTTTCTCACAGTCTTCCTCTTTGCAAATATTGGTGGACAGTCTCTTAACTTCCCCTTCTCCCAGCATTGTTGTGTACTTCATTTGCTTTGGTATAAACAAACTCAGGAAATTTTCAGCCTACTTCTGTTGTCACTTCTGTCAGTGACGACATACAAGGCTCTGCTGATTTTGTCATATAGAATGGGTTGGAAAGGACCTTAAAGATCATCTAGTTCCAACCCCTGCCATGGGCAGGGACACCTTTCACTAGCCCTGGTTGCTCCAAGCCCCATTCAACCTCACCTTGAACACTTCCAGGGATGAGGTGCTCACAGCTTCTCTGAGAAATCTGTTCCAGTATCTCAAGGATTAAGGAATTTCTTCTCTACATGTAGTCTACACCTACTCTCTTTTAGTTTAAAGCCATTATGCTTTGTCCTATCAGTAGATAACCTTGTAAAAAATTCCTCTCCCTCTTTCTTATAATTTCTGCAAGTATTTGCAGTTTCTGGCAGTTTATCTAGTTTCACTCTTGGCGTGGGGCTGGGAGGTTGTTTGACTAAGAAAGCTTGGGTGGTTTTATTGTCATTGCTTGGTTTTTTGTTTGTCCATTTCAAAGGTAACAATACATTTTCCTACAAACACTTTCTTCTCTTAGTGCCATTTTAGCTCGTTCTGCTGTGTATGACTATCCTGCCCAGCCCTGACATGAGAGACACTGATCTATGGAGTTGCCTTAACCCTTTACAGTCTATCTGTTCTATGTAGCCTCTCTATTTAGTTGCCTGCCTTGTTTTGAGAACCCATTTTTCATCCTCAATTTATTTTGCCTTGTGCTGGTCTGTCTTCGCAGTGCTTACTAACCCAGTTTTGTCTATACAAACTACTACCCAGAATGATATTGCTTTCTTCCTCCTAAGGTTAAGAACAGAAGCCCTAATATCTTCTGGAAACACTGTATGCACTGTTCTTGTTGCCACATAGATGCTGACACTTTTATTTTGTCCTATGCATTCAGTAGCAGCTATAATCCATCATGTTTTCTACAAGTTTATGTTCTGGAATGTATAACAACTCCATCATATCCATTCTGTCATTTTCCAAGCCTTTTTTATGTCCAGGCAGTCAAATCTTTGCAAAAGGCAATACTGTCTGCTTTGTCCAGAAGTCAAAATGTTGCTCTTAAATGTGCAGCTCCTGATATGGTTGTCATAGTCCTACAAGCTCTCAGCAACCTACCTCATGTAGAGACAACAATAATTTGTCCCTTGCTAAAAGTTAAAAGTAAAATGTAGGAATGGATGCCCGTATTTATATACCAGCTACTATAATTCTGCCTCTGTGTTCTGTAACAGTGAGGTGGCAAACTAAAGGAGAGAAAGAATTGCTCCAGGATTTTATTTACTTTTTACAGTGGATTATAGGCAGTGGGGCTACAGAGAAATGACATTATATACTGGTAAGATACAATTTCTTCCGTAACCTACCATGACAGCTTGAAAATTCTAGGTCTTAATTGCTTGCTATATATAATTTCCTTTCTCCCAGTCTAAAAATATACAGTGCAGTAGTAGCAGAAAATACAGGACAACAGAGATGACAGAGAATGAAATTATTCTATTATCTTACAAGCATATTTCTGTAAAAATAATAAAAAAAAGTTTAACATATATAACAAAAAAAAAAAGGGAACTATTCTAATTAATCCCTGACTAAGTGTGTGATCCTTAATCAGAAAAACTCAGCAACTGCTTAAGAATAACATTAGGAAGTCCATGCTGTGTTTTTACTTCAAAAAGCAAAATGGTGCTGAGTGGACCACTGCACATCTCCCATGGGTTCTTTGAAATCATCATACCATGTCCTTTTCTGCATGTTTTCCATACTTCATATTGTCTCATAAATCTAGGACAAAGGTATCTTTCTACTCTGGAGTTATATCTGCAGTCTAACATTTGAAGATTTTTAAAAAAATGCGTGTGTTTGAAAATGTGTGTTTAAACACGTGTCAGATCTGAAAATATGTCTTTACACACATGGTATTTCAGATCTTCTCATCTACCATCTACAAACAAAGGATGTTCAACTGGACTCTTTTGCCCTCAAAACAGAACCTTTCAGCTTTCATCTTTTACATTTATTTTCCCTTTTTTTTGCTTACTCCCTCTTCAAATCTTCCTATTTGCATAATCATAAAAACTAATAATTGTATTGAAAAACACAGAATTTCATAGTTTGAATAGTTAATTTTTGGAACAACCATTCCAGAAGCAATAATTCTGTGTGATTTCCAAATCCTGATCTTTTCTGATGCAATGCAATATTTTGTGCATCCAAGAAATGAAACTATCAGGCTGTTTTTTAAAGACAGAATTGAGGAAGTACACCTGATTTAAATAAATTTGATTGTTTGAACATGCCTAAAGCCATGGTATGAATATGTCACTATTTCCTGCCTCTTAATACAGGAGGGGTCCATTGGGCAAAGGATTTTCAAAGAAATCTCTGCTTCATTCATTCATGCACAGTTAGAAAGACAGGGAGTTGTTGTAGGATATTCTCATACAATCTTGGTGTAAAAATTAATTTTGTGGTTGCGGTGCACTTTGAAATTGTTGCACTTTGCATAGGTTCATCAGTAGTTGTCCTTACACAACTACAAAAAATAAAATAGAGAACTTTTCCTATTATCTTGTACTTAATTTCTTCAGTACTTCTAAGAAATTTTAATTGAAGGCATTTACTTGAAGGTGTAGAGTTTTATGAAAACATTCTTATTTTACCATCACTGATGTCTTCTTCACAATATCTATACAAATAAGTGATCTTAAACTGTCATTTACGTGCTTACTGATGTGCTTTTCCATTGGTTGAAAACAGTTGTATACTGCAGGACACTGACTGAACGTGGCTGTTAGCTCAAGAACTCCCACTGAACCACTGTTTAAAGTACTGTTTAAAAAAGTTTCACTGAAAGCCTTCAATGGAGTATGATAAGACTCTTCAGCAAAAGAAGTTAAGGCACTTTTCAGGTGTCCCCTGAGGTTCTCAACATCTCTTTTCTCTTTCTCTGAAGTACTTTTGGCTTGAACGAGCTTCCTTGCAGCAGAATTGTATGCCCTGTTTCAGAGGCAGTCTTGCCAAGACCTTGTGGAAGTTGTGCTCTCTACCAGCACTAGAAAACATCCCAGCACATCCTAGAATTACACTTTCCTTTTTCATGGCAGCTTCACCCTGGTAGTGATAATCATCATGTGATTGACTGATTAAATGTGAGTCTTTCTCCTCCTGTACCATTTCCAACTGATGAGCTCCCAGCTTATAGCAGAAATTCTCATTATTAGTCCCTGAGTGCATGACCTTACACTTTGTACTATTAAATTTCATCTTGCTTCTATTACTACAGTCGTCAAGGTCATCTAATTCTTCCTGTATGAAATTCCAGTTCTTCTCAGTATGGGCAACTCTGCCAAAGTTTTTGTCATCTGAAAAATTTCATTAGCACGCTCCCAGTATTTGTATCAAAGACATTAATGAAGAGATCAAATACTTCTCCTAAGACAATTCCCTGAGGAAATGCACCAGCAATTCTCCAAATTGATAGACTTCCTTTCAACAGAAGTCATATTGGTCTCTTGTTTAAGACACTTTTTCAATGTTACAATATTTAACTGAAGTTAACAGAGATTAGACTGATTTCACATTAGAGTGGTAGAGGAAGAATTCTAAATGAGATGTGAAAGTGTGACCTAGGGAAGGCAATTCAATCAAGCCAGGACTGCCTGTCACCCAAATTGTTTGGACTGTTGGAAAGGAGAAGACAAAATCTGATTATGTAACTATTAAATCTACTGAAAAAAACCTCCGATGAGAAGCATAGAATCTGAAAATAGAAATATACCTAAAATATTTGTTTTCAAATAAAAAGATGTTTTCACATAGCAAATAGCTACTAAGGTATTTCTGGGCCCAAGTATATTCCTACATCCAAACAATGCTGCTTTACATTCCCTCAGCATAACATCATTATTTAAGCAATAGCAATGTAACAGTTCATTATCAGTTGGTTGCTCAATTAATGAAGTGCCTGAGGTAAAAGCCACTGCTTTGCTTACCCATCACAAGGTTTTATTGAGAAAGAAGCATTCATGTTGGTCATGGCATCAATTCAGCTTCTATGAAATTTACAACTCTGTGTGGGAATAAGTTACTAACACAAAGAAAGTGGTATCTGCTGTCATTTGACAAGTAAACTTCATTCCCTACCTATATTTAGCAACTGAGACTCATCTGTAGAATAACAGCTCCCTTGCTTTATAGGAGTAAAACAGATTACCAGAAGTTGTCTTGTTGCCCCAAAGAAATTTGTCTATTGATGTCTACTGATTGACTATTCACAAAGTTTAAGCCCCTTCACTGATTGCTGCTTCTTATGTATGAGCAATTTTTTAGGTTAATTTTGATATCTAAGATAACTTCACTGATTTGGCTAAGATCATGACCCCAGAAAGCAGTGGTGTCTCCATCCATCTGATGTTGTGGTGAATTTTATGTAAGAGGAAGGTAGACTTCCAGGCCTGGATCAGGGAGTGGTTGACTCTGGTTTGCTGTCCTTTTCCCTTTCACCACTGCAAAAATAACTGTGTAGAAGGACTTTCTTAAATGTGGGTAACCCAAACATTCATAAAACCCATATGTGCTGGAAAATAGAGTGACCCAGGTGTGAAAAAATTAGAGGAGGGAGCAATACTAAAGGATCTCACCCAGCTGATATGTTTGTGATATCTGAATACCTAAAAGGAGAATGATTAAAAGAAGAACAGAGTGTTACAAAATCTTCAAGTTTTCAAAGAATGCTCTTCACATTTTTAAAAGAAAATCCATGAGGTAGAGACCAGGTTATTTATTGTTTCTTATTTTTCCATCACATTGGCTAGAAAGAGACAGGGATATCTTAGCTAAGTGAAAGTCAGGGGATGTCATTCACCAATAGCTTAAAGATCAGGAATTTTCTCTTAATGTGCAAGGCTGTCTCAACAGCGATATCTCCTGACCAAAGAAAACAAGGACAAGAGATATCTAGGCCCACGTTTCAGCCAGGAAATGCAGTGACAATGGTTAGTTTATACCCAAGGGCAGTTATCTTGGAAGCTGAGTGGAATCAGCATTTGGGGCTAAATTAAACACATTGAATAGCATATTTTATAACAGAGATTGTGCAGTCCTAGCTAATTGTTTTTCCATTTTAGTTTATATAACACATTTTCTTCCATGTCTACTCCTCTTTCGTTTAGTATTAAAAAAAATTCTTGCCTCTGTAGACTTTTTATACCACATGAGAAAGAAATGTTTTTGAATTTATGTACTATATATAGGTCAAAACCATTGTAAATTTAAACTACAGTAAGCCATCAAATTAAGTCAGATCCTGGGCAGAGTTAGGACAGTTTTGAACTATTTCACTAATTGAAAGTTGTCTCTAACATTGATAATTTCTGAGTCGATATTGTAAAATTTGATCAGCTTCTGCAAGAAAGCCATGACCTGTGTTTGATTCATTATAAGGAAAAAAATTGCTTTTCTTGCTCTTCACAATATTTATGAAGAATCACAAGTCTGTACCTGATTACTTCTATTCTCTTATCTCTTCTTAGAGAAAAACACATATAACAGACTGATGCTATTGCCTTCCCCCTTTCTGCTAATTTACCAGTGGTTTAAAGCTTCTTTGTATCTGGCAGAATAGTCTCACTCTTTTGCCTAATCCTTCAATCCAGCAACTCCACAATGCATCAGCAATTGCCCATGTTGTAAAGCAGTACATGATCCTAGCCCATCAGCTGAAAGCCTTTCTACAATATGTCAAGTATATCTGCAACATTTGTTCAAATTGAAATTTAGATGATGCTCTCTTCACATGCATCAAGATATTTTATATTTCTGTGATTTGGAGTTAATGTTTTTTCCAATCCCAGACAGAAAGAGAGTTCTGATTATCTATGGAGAATGATCCACAGTCCTTTTCATTCATCCTGGAATAGCAAATGAGTATGTTTACTCTGTCATCTGAAAAGATGATACCTTGGAGCTGCACTATTGAGCCTGTCACAGCTGTGTTAGAGGGAGGTGACCCATTTACTGATAGAAATGACTAGAAAATATAAAGCTAGGCTGAGATGTTGTTTAAATAAAACTAGCCCTGATATGAACCTACTTGCTCGGACAATGGACTAAGTAATGATACCTTAACTGTTCACACATTATGACAGGACTCCTACAACTATGAACACCACTTTAATTTTAATAATAATATTCCCACTTTCACTCTAATACATCTTCTCTAGAACACATTTTTGAAAGACATTTTACTACAGTGGTTATTTAAAACTTGAAGATTTAGACCACCTCTGACAGAAGCAGTATAAGAATTGGTCTTAAACACAATAAATGGCATGTGAGATAAATACAATGAGGTTATTATTTATGTATTTTTTTCCATAGCAGTTAACACCAGGAGAGGTCATTGTATTGTGCTATGGTCTTTCCATCATGAGCCTTCACATTTTATCCCATTGGTCTGTCATGAGGCCAATAACTTGTGTTTGGGTAAAGCACAGCTTCCAGCAAGAGAATCCATCTTGATCTGTAGACATTAAAAGATAGGGAAGTGAGCATACTGTTTTATAACTTGTTCCAGTGGTTAACCACTCATGGTTAACATGTGGCTTAGCTCAGCTTCCAGCCTATAGTTCTTGTTATCCCTTTCTTTGACTGTTTAAATTTAGTACTCTGTGTTTTCACATTGTGAGAGTATTCACACTTTCACAGTTACCTCCCAGTCAAGTCACTGCTCAATCTTTTTTTTTGATAGACTAAATAAGTCAAGCTCTTACAGTGTCTCCCTATGGGCATTCCATCCAACGTTGAATAGGCTTCTGTCTCTTTCCTACAACATCTCCACATTTAAAGAAAACCCAAAAAACCAAAACTCTTTAAACTGTGGACAACAGAAAGGCGAAAAGTATTTTCTTATTTATCTCATTATTGCCAAATAAAGATATACACATTTTAGATCCTGTTTCTCACTTGGTTATTTATAGCATTACAATTGCTGCTTTTCAGCACTATGCCTGTGGTTACCTCTTCACTTTGATACTTAGAGCTTCCTTAGTGAATGTATTTCTGAACAAAGATGCCCATCCTGCTGGGCTGGCCTGGATCATTTTGCAACATGGGCTGGCTTTTTTATTATTTTTTGAATTATCTCATTTTACCAGTAATTCAGAACGCAGTTTACAGCTGTGTTGTCCTCATTATTATTTACTGATTCTCCAATCCTTCTGCCACCCACAAATTTTCTAAGAATGATTTATGTTTATGTTTTAACTCATGGGTGAAAATGTTGAATAATATTGAGTCTAATGTTGATCCCTGAGGAGCCTCCTAGGATCACTTCCATTTGATGATGATTTACCACTGACTAACTCTTTTCTGAGAGCATTCATTTAATAAGTTTTGCATTCATCTGCATTGTGCTCTGATGAACTTGTAATGTGTTATCAGTGATCTGAAACCAGATGTGAAAAGTGTTTTAGTATAGTAACAGGAATTCTAAGTGCTCTTTGGGAAAGAATAAAACACAGGTAGTTGTCCAGGTTGTAAAGCAATGTATTCCCCTCATCTGTCAGCTAAAAATCTTTCTCTAGTGTGCTAAGTATTTCTACAATATTTTTCAAACAGAAATTTAGATGATATCTTCTCAAACCTGTGAATATAGTCCATATATTTCAGCATTTATGAAGTAAATTTAGGAAAATTGAAATGTTGAACAAGACATTAAGGGGAAAGAAAGAGAAAAACCAAACCCAAAAAACCCCAAATGAAGCAAACCACTTGTCAAACCACTTTTATGTGGTTCTAATCCATTCTTTTTGCAGCAGAAGAGGAAGAATAGCTGCGTGGGTAGTCTCAGTCAATGCTTTGGACGCTCATGCACAACACATTGCACAGCATGCCATCATTTCCTTCTGTTCTAAATGGTGAATGTGTGGATACTATACAAGAATACCAATTCATTTTAGGATATTAGGTCCAGAGAAGGGTTTTCCAATACAAATGGGACTAGAGTAATATGATTACTTTAGGCATACTCTGAGAGTTAAAATTGGATGTGACTTTCACCTATTATCTGCAAATACAGAAGCTTCAAATCTTAGTAGTTTTAATTGCTAGTCTCTACCACTAAAGAATTTGCTTGGAATTGCATAATGATCCTTTAGGTGTCTTAGTAAAAGAAGATTCCAAAATGCCACAAAGATTGCCAAAAGATCGGGCATTTAGAGTTGAGTTTGTCACCTTACCAGAACCATCTTGGATCCTGCAACCAATGCAAAATCAACAGGAATACATAACACAGAATTCCAAGTGATGCTGATGAACTTTCTGATCCAAGGTAGAAGCTGGTTACCAGTGGCACCATATGCTGAGATAAAAGCCGTAACAGAGGCACAAACAGAGGCAAGGTGAGAGAAAATACGTCATTTAACACTCATGTTTTCTAGAGAAACAAAAATTCCAAAACAAGCTAGAGCAAATAAATTCTGAGGACACAAAATTATCATTAGTGGACCTTTGCAAGTGCTCATAGACTTTAAATTGAGTGCATTGTAAAGATTCACCTGAAGAATTGCAAATAGATGTGAACTTGCTTTTCTAAATGATCTATTGATGACTAAAACCCAGCAGTTTCTATATTTGACTTTGCCAAAAGTATGCCCTTATCAGGATTGTTAGAGAACTTGATAGAATGATTGAAAACATCTTAGCAAATTGATGTAGTTATTCACTGATTTTTTCTCCTGCCCAAACTTACCTGAAGACAGTACTGATGTGCTCAAATGGACCAGTAATTATATTCCTAAACCCTCTTCCAACTTTATTCTTGTTGCTTAAGATTGCATATTTGTACTGTAGGACCAGTGCAAAGAATGATAAACCCTTAAAAAAATTGATATAACTTGGCTTTCATCAGATTAAGATACCTTAGCAACTAGAGTAATACTTTATCTATTTTCAGTGGGATTTGGTTCTCTTTATAGCACCCTTGAACTGACCCCGATAGCTGGTGTTTCTATCTTTTATCAGCCCTGAGTCTTTTGAATCGCCAGGTTATTGAGTTGTGAGACCCTGCCATCTTCACATGTGTACCTAAACTTGCTTATCCTTGCCACCCAATTTGGGTCTTTAATAAAGTGCCAGGAAAGGTGCATCTGGGTCCTATCTGCTGTATTATGACATCAATCCCATAAGAGATTCATGGTCAAAATCTGATAATGTTAGCTTTATTTTCAGCATGAATTTATGATAAATAAGTACAATTTATAGCCTACATGCNCCCTCCTTATCCCATTCTTTGCGATCTTCAAAATGTGCACAGCATTCTTCGTTCTTTCCTATTCACTGTCTGGGATCTTTCCATATAAATGACTTATCATAGAGAGGAGTGGCATTTTTGCCCTTTGTGGCATACTCCTTCAGTGCAGTAGCTATGGATCTAAATAAAAGGCAGCATGTTTCCAAGCACTTTTTTTCTCTCAGGGCTTACTTGCTAAAATAGAAACCCAAGTCCACATGGTGATCATATTTGCTACCTCAGGGACTAATTTTCTTTTACCTCCTTTCCTGTATTCCAAAGCTTCATTGCCATTATCCTCTTGCTCCCCATGCACTAACAAAAAGATTTTAATGCATTCATTATGCAAAATCTTGTCTTTTGTGACCTTTGCCAAGAGTGCCCCCAAAGGACTGGCCAGGCTTAATAAGCTCACAAATAAACTACGATGTCAGCCAAGGGCACTACTGGCCAATTGAGCCTGCACCATTGCCCTCTCCCCAAGCCCCCACTTCACACCTGAGATACCCCGAGGTGGGATTGTGGGGGTGTTGTCTGCCCTGAAAAACTGCTAATCCTTTCCGGCGGCTCCCAGCTAGGCAAACAATCCCCTTTGTGAAGGCTGGAACAATCACACAGGCAATATTGCCTTTTGCAGCTTCTCACATAAGAGTCTGCCTTCCTTTAAGTTCCTCTTTCTCCTCTCTCCTTGGCTACATTGTTTAATGCTTTCATTCTTCTTATTTCATTTATGTTATGTCCTGTAAAAGCTTTGTCATGAGCAAGCCAGCTGGGTCATTGGAGGAAAGGCACTCTCTCATCAGATCCTTGTGTTAGTCCATTTTCCTCCTGTCCAGAGTTATTGTCTAGGTTCTGTGGGGAAAACATCCGCTCCCCCATTCAGTGGTTGATGCTGTGACAGATTACAGCAGTTTGTGTCTGTTAAGCAGTCAGGCAAAGAAAAGAGTAAGAAGGATATAGCAGCCTCTTCATTTCATATATAAAAGATGCAGATAAAGTATATAATAACAGAGAATGGCATAGTCAGTAAAAAAATCTGAATTTATTGGGGAAGAATATAAACTTGCAAAACATTAAAAGCAATCATGCTCATAAAAAATAGATATTACAAATGTTAATGCAAATTATTAGTAAATCTGACCCCTCTACCCCACTATGACATACATTTAAAATTTATTATGGAACACATTCAGGAGAATAGCTTTAGGGAATTCATTGCTCATCTTTCTCTTTCTTCCTCCATCTCACACACTAGCAGTCTCCAGACAGCTTCTCTGAATTCTTCAGAAATACTGCCACTCTGACCTCTGTACCATAGATCCATTGACTTACTTCATCTGACTGTCTGGAGTGACAGCTAAGGTACTAGTACAACATGTTCTCACAACTTCCATGGCAGTGTACACATCTTCTTTCCAGTTCACCTTTATATTATGATGCAGAATTTCAGGACACAGATTACTAAAGTAAAATATATTCGAGCTTCTGATATTTGAATATATATAGTTCAAAGAAAAAGCATGAGCAAACCATTGGCTTTAGTTAAAAGCAGAATTCATCTTACAACACTTGCCTAAGTTCTATTTGTGAGTTCATGTAAAATAGGGAAGCCTTTCAACATAAGGGAAAGGTTTAGGTATTGAACTGCCGTTAGGTGCAAAGGGATTTAAATAGATAACATTTTTTCATCTGTGTTTTTGTTCGTTTGCTTGTTTGTTTGTTTAGATTTTTATTATTTGGCCAAGATATCCATTCTGCTCCAAAATTTATCTGATCACTTGTCAGCTCTGGATTAATCTAAATTTAGAGATTGGGAAAAAAAAAAAAGAAAGGAACACCCTGAGATGATGTCACATTCTGATTTTTTCAGAAATCAGCTAGCAAACTTGAGGCTGTGTTTTCATAAATGCTGAAAATTCAGTGTTGTGAGTGCTCAACAACGTAAACATTTAGTTCTTGAGGTTAAAAATCCCTTAGTAACAATCTTATACAACTTTTCCTGATGCCATAACATCAAAACACTTTCTTTAATATTTTAAAGAAAAAAGACCCCAAAACAAAACCTTTAAACCTTTCCTCAATTTATCAGAACTTTTACCAGGTTCTATTTGCAAACTTCAAGAAATATATATTTGTTAATCTGACAGGGTAAGGCAGTATCAGAACACATTTACCATATGTGAAACTGGAGTAGAGCCATTTATTCTTTTAATGTGTACTTCAGGCACTAGTGCTGCACACAGTAGGTAAAAATTATCTGTCCAGAAGATCAGGAAGAAAAAAAGTTCCTTTCTTTGGCATTTCTGGAAAGAGGCCTCGAAATGCTTATTAAAATGAAATCAAAGAAAGGAAACTAGGAAGGCTAGAATGTTCATCAAGACCTGGGAGAGAAAAAAAAAAAGGCAAGGAAAACAAAAGGCACTTGTCAATAAATATAATAAACACCCATCCTGTATTACTGCACTCACTAAGAGCAGACAATGAGCCTCTGGCAGCAGTGAGGTGTGCAGACAAAAGGCCCTTGAGAAGTTTACTGCTGCATGCCGCATAATAGTTGAAATCTGTGAGTGTTTTTCAAGGTTAGGCACAAATAAAGCAAAATTTCTTTATTAAGGTTCCAAATTACTCATCTTCTCCTACCTTTCAGTCCATTGTCAGGCTCTGAGTACTGTAACTGACCTTTGATAAACAGTCATTTCACCACAGTGATGAGACTACATAAAAACTAGTCTGCACAATATACTGCAGATTAACTGAGGGACATTCCAGCTCTTCTTAAAAATAAGCCAGAATGACACCAGAGAATTTGCTCATAATTTAGCCGTTGCATGTGCACATATTCTTTGTGCATGAAATTTCTTTCCAATGAGATAATTTAAACAATGAAGAAATGAGATACATCTATCAAGCAATTCTGTATTTCCTTCAAAGGAGAGCCTAGTTAATGTTTTGTCACAGGTGTGAAAGAACTGGTGATTCAGTGTTCGTCTGCTTCATTTGTAATGAGGCTGAGCACCGATGTTTAAAACCCAGGAAAAAACCCCTGCAAATGTGAAGTTGTTGCAGGTTGTGTCGTGAACAAGCTTCACCCTTCAGACTGAAGCTGGTGAGTAAGCTGGTAGTGTAAAGCTTGCACAGTTATCTAAGGATAAAACCAAGTATCTGTTTTGATCAAGAAATCTTTCATCAATAGTTTGTCTAACCTCAGAGATCATTAAAAATGTCTGTAAGATACAAATACAAATAGCATATTTTGTGGCATGAAAGATCAAACGGAGTGATGGTGTCATGCTGAAGGTAGTCTGAAATATTGACAAGAGATCTTGCTGAATTAATTAAGCTACAAAGTTTCATAACTAAAGCTGTTTTAAAGGTGTGGTATTATTCAGTATTTATATGAAAAACTATCAATATCAATTTGCAAAAGCATTTTAGCATGCTGTTAGAAAAGAAACAGGAATAAGATGAAAAGATTACCAGAAGAAGTAGTGCTAGCACACTTTGTTGTGTTGCCCTATCCAGTTTCTCTCATTATAGATGCTCCCAATTTATCTTGTTCTCATTTTACAGAAAAAAAAAATCATAAAAGGCACTAGAGATGAAATGATCAGTATTAACATCAAGGCATTTTAAACAAGAATGCAGAGTCCTTGGGCCAGAGCTCTATCAGTTCAAGGCAATCTTTAATCCAGCTTTGTTTCTCTTCCCTCTGTTCTCAATTTGTGTGTCTTGATGCCCACTCACAATGAAGTCTCTAAATTACATCACAAAAGGCAGTTGTCTTTTCAGAGGGGAAACTGTAAAATGGAACTAAAATATCAGACATTATTACTGAAATGACGAAATCCAAAAGTCCATGAATGTAAAACCTGCACTTGAGGCTAGAAATAGCATTGCAAAAGGCCAAAGTACTGCAGGAAATAAGTTTTTTAATTCCATTTTTAATTTCGGAACTCTTAGATTGCACTTGGTGAGGAGGAAAAACATTTTTAAGATCTAAATGGCTTTATATTCCAAATATTGGAGCTACAACACCCAAGAGTTTCAATAGAATCTGGTAGTGCACAGGACCACTGAAAAATTTATTAATATGAACATTATCAATATTATTTATACTGATATGAATGTACTAGTTGTATTATCTATATACATAGTCATAAGCATTTCTGACTCTACTATTATAGTATCAGAAAATAATTTATTACAGAGACAGTATAAAAGTACAACTATTCTAACAATGCATATAGTAACTAGAATTCTCTGGTGTGTTGTTGAACAGATATGAACACTACAATAAAATAAAATAAAATAAAATAAAATAAAATAAAATAAAATAAAATAAAATAAAATAAAATAATAAATAAAACATAATTAGAAATCTTTATTGATACCATTCCATCCTGTTTTTCTCTACTGATTTCAGTGAGAGCAAGCTCTAAATACAAAGTGTATATTGATTCAACCTTTTTTTTTCTTACTTGGGTAACAGAATAATTAAATGACGTGAAAGAAAATATCAAGAAAAATAAAAATACCACTTCAATTGCCTTATGCCATATTAGGAAAATCGAGTAACCAGCTTGTGGGTTGTCAGTGTAACCAGTGTGCTGTTCATTTCTGAAGCTGTTTCCTCTGCTAAGAATAAGCCCTAGAAAACATTCATGGCAATTGCAATTTCTGAGGCACACAGTACAATTTATTTAGGCAGTCAAATTTACGCAGTTTAACAGATTCCTTGATTCTTGTCTTGCTTTTTCATTAAGCCCTTTAAACTGGACTTCTTGTCAATAAATAAAACTATTGACGTTAAAAGGTCACATCTCTGACCTTTCACATGTTTCTCCTGGGCTGTATCTATATACACTGTATACTTTACCTCAAGAAGAGATTCTTTTATTTAAGAGAGCTTAAACTGTTCAAATTTGTAATGTACTGGGGATTTTGGAATATCTAGAGGGCTTAGTGGATAAAGAACTGACCTTTCATCTCTGAACTCAGTCCCCATCCAACCTAAGATAAGTGGAAGAGTTTTGTGTCAGCTGCCCATGTGATAAAACTAGCTTTCTCTTGTATCATTCAACACAATTTGGCATGACTGGCAGTTTTTTTCTCTCAAGAGAAGCACATTGAATATGGAAAATGAATTGCTTCTGTCTCTTGAGAGGGTGGTCCTCCAGGTTAAGCTTTGAAGTTATAAATGGGAAGTGCTGGCAAGCTATTATTGTTGGTTGCTAGCTCTACATCAAAGGTATGGATAAACAACGGGCCACAATTTTAAATTAGTGATAGGAGATGATTTACAAACACAAATATGTAACCGTTCGTGACTTTTCCTCACCAAAATGGAAACTATGTAACGTAGTCCAAAGTCGATACAAGTAATTCTATGGGCTACGCTTGCTCCAGTAGGTAGTAAATTTTGACACATATCACAAGAGGATATGTTTATGTGTTTCCCCCCAGGGAAAAAAACTTCTCTCAACTTCCAAAGAAATACAACTCCCTTATCTGCCTCTACATAAGCCTCCACAGCAGCCGATACACCAGTGGGAGGTTTGGAGGAGCCCACTTGTGCCTGAACTAGAGCAGCTTCCAAGCAAGTGGCTCCGAGGGGCTGCACTCCCCAAAGCTGCAGAGCTGCTCTCTTCTCACAAGCTGAGCGTCACAGCAGGGAGTGCTCATCAACAAGGAGAGCATTAGACCCAGTAATCAAAGACAGGTCCTTGCACGGCACAGTGGTGCCCAAACCACAGTGCTGGGTCTCTGTTTTCTGCTGGGTATGGTGCTTTTCCACCGGGAACAATTTTTAAAAATAAGTTTTGATTTGTTTTGATTAGAATTATGTACTGAGTCTTTGTGACAAACTTTAAAAAGAAATGAACAACCTGAAATGTGAATCCAGTTAATTTCGTTACTGAAACTCAGAACCTGCAATCAGTTAACATGCACCCAGTAATTAACTGGATTTTTTCTGTCTAGTGAATGTATTAATTATCTGCAATATAACATAATGCTCCCTCTTCTCTTGCAGTCCTTGGAACTAAGTTTGTTTCATCTGATACTTTTTATGACTCTTTAGTAATGTAAAACCTTTTTTTTAAATAGCAGTAGAAAATTGCTGTGCAAGAATTTCTGGAGACAACATATTTTTATACAAAAGAAAACCCACCTTAGTGGCATTCATTGATTAATTTTATCTTTATGATTTATCTATACATCACATAGACAGAATTTTTCAGAAATGCTGTAAATTGCAATTTGAAACATGTTCCCCTGTTCCATGTCTCACATGTTTAAAAATCAAGAGAATAAATTTCCTTTAAAGACAGCGACATCTTTGGAATGTTAATAATATAAAACTTTCAAAAGGCAAAATTATTTCTTAGGTGAACTAGCAAAGAAGCAGATTGACTCAGTCCATTTTGCACCTTTCTGCTAGAGAATGGCTGGGTTTAAATTACAGCAGCTTCAGTCTTTGCTTTTCAATCCCTTAATCCTTAAGGAGCAGAGGTTTCGGTTCAAGACAACTTCACACAGAACATAAGAAAAGATTCTGTGAGCCTACCTCAAGTATGATGATCATTTTTTCAGCTGTAATCTTTCACTTGCATCCCATAGCAAAAAAAAAAAAAATCTGAGGAAAACCAGTGTCAAATAATTAATGCATTTTCAGTGAAAGGCTCCTTTCCACTATGGTTTAATACATGAGCATGAAAAGCAGTAAATGCTTTCATGTGAGCCACTTGCAGATATTTGTACCTATGGTTTTCATCACTGTTTTACTGGTATTCCCTCATATTAGAGAGCCTTTGTGATATGCCTGAGCTTGAATGGAAAAGGAAGCTGGCCTGGGAGCTTTTACATCTGGTAGCCAACACCGTTATTAAACAAGCTACGTCAGTTTTTAAAAAAGCTACATAGGTCGAATCAGGGCAATTACGTTCTGATCTAAGTCACATACATTTCTCAATTATTTCCAGGTGTTCTTGGAACAACATATTTTCCTTATATGTAATTAATATTTTGACTGTTAATAGGGCTGCAGTGAAATGTCAGGGATCTCTGCTTGTCTTGATTTCATAAAAAATGTAGTCATGACAGTAATCATTTGACAATACTTAGGTTTTAAAGCATTATGCTATTTTGTTTTACAGCTATTATTTAAAGCATAGTTTGCAGGTAACTGTGTGCATTACATCGCTATGTGTGCCTCCCTGCATTCATACATACATCTACGTATACATCTCAGAGAACTGAAAAAAGTCACTTGGAAATAAAAGGTAGATGGTTGGAGTGGACAACACAATAACAGAACAATTTTGGAATATAGTAACAGAACAATAATGAAAACCTGCATTTAAATTTCTACCTATCATTTTGAGTCTGATATTATTTCTTAACTTACACAAGATTACAGTTGGGCATTCTGAAAACTGTATAATTAGTCAATGTATGAATAAGTATTCTTTGCTAATAGAAGACATTCAGACTAACCTCAAATGTTCAGAAGCCAATGTGGCTGGCACAAAAAAAATCATAAAAATGTTATAAAAAAAGAAAGGGCAAAATGCCAAATTTTGAAAAATCACAAAGACAGACATTTATGGAGAAACCAAAATGACAAGTCGGGGGTTTTTTTGTTATGGTTTCCTCTGAATTTATAGAGGATACTCTACGACATTAGATTAATAAGTTTAGGTCAACATTTTCTTTTTTCTCTTTCATAAGTTTATGGTAAGAAGTGCTGACATCTCAGAATTAGAGAACTCTGTTCACAGTCTCTTCTGTTTCAGCTGGCTAAAGTAATGCATGACACTTTCTGAAGAATGCAAAATGTATGCAGCAACACAGAGTTAAAAATTTTATTTTTGATCTTCAAACATTGTTTGACCTTAATCAATGTCTTCCAACAAGCTTAATATGACATAGCCCTGAAACAAAAACACAGAGCTCTCGGGTCCGGCTCTGGAATGAAAAAGCTGTGATTATTAGTCCTCTGTGTGATCTTTTCAGATTGCACTGATGAGATGAAGTTTAATCTCGTTTCTCTCCTCTCCAGTACCACAAACCACAGGCAGTTTAAGGCAGCCTGGAAATCTCTTACATCTGGAAGAGCAATAATTCATGGGATTTCACTTGACAGCCATGACAGGCAGCAGGGCAGCCAGAAACAACTGTCTCTTATGTTGTGCTATTTGCAAAAAGTCAGAAGAGGAGGAGCAGGCACAGGACCACATCCTTCTTTAGCATATGTTAGAGGAGGAAACCCTTTTATTTTCTGCCAGATGCTCCATGAATAGGTCCTAAATATTACATAGACAGTAGCTATCACTTCCAAACAAAATTCCTTGGTGTCTGCTAAGCTGCAAAGCATATGAAGGCCTATTGTCTGGCAAAGGGTCATGGTTAAATTTGCACAGATTTTTTTTTATAGATATTTCAGATTCTACGTTATGATTTATAGGCATTTGCACACCCTGCTGTGCATGAATATGATACCATCTTCTGGGCAGGATTATTTCATGAAATGTATATGGGATTTAGCTACAGTAACTTTTACTGGGCAGCTTAGAATGGCCGGCAAAGTACTAGAATTTACTGCAGCACAGCTTGTGCTGTCAGGCTCATGGTTGGTGTTTATGATTTCTGCAGAAGCAGAAATAAACAACTTCTCCTTAATGGCTCTCTTTATGTGTAGGCAGCAGTAGCTCTATCTGGTCTCACAACAGTAGCTGGTGCAGTGGTCTGTCCCATTTCATGTGGAACCAATGTCTGAAAATTTGCATTTCTGCTTTTCTGAGTTTTCAGTGGAAGCGACCAGGAATGAATAAATCAACTGCAAATGTCTGAATGAGTAGCATTCCATTCTATTGCTTTTTCATGCTATAAATACATCTGGTTGAAATGGCAAGGTTTTGAAGTAAGAGCAAAATTATCAAGTTTAATCTTAGTTTGTCTTAGTGTCTATACCCACACCGTAAATACTCTGATATCAACTGAGACCTACTTAAATTACTGTCTTGAGGAAGGAGGCCTGTCTTCTGAGTATCTGTGGTAAAGCAGCTTAATCAACATTTTAATGGGCATTTACATACATATTTAAGTAAAGACTGAAAAGTCGGTAAGTTTCACCAGCATGCAAACAGATGAATTAAATATCAACTTACTTTACTTATATCTGCATATATAAAAAAAATAGTCAGAATGTAATTGTCTAAGTAAAGTTTTTTGATGTTACAACTGTTTTTAAAGTTCAAAAGAATGTAGACACACACACTGTATATATAAGCAGGCAGAAAATACTTTTTTTAAAAGAAATGAGACAACTACTCTATGCCAAAGAAAAACAATTCCTTTGCCAAACTACACATTGTTAACTTAAAATGTGTTCCATGTGGAAGTAGGAAGACTGATCTGATGGAAAGGCTAGTGATTTAAAGTCAGCTGGCTCTGTGCCTGTCAACTGCACATTCTGGCTTCCAGTTTTACAGCTAGAATTGGAAATATTTAGTTTCTTTTTTCTTTTTTTTTTTTTTCTTAGGGAGGGGGAGGACATAATTCCTTTTCCTTTTCTAGTGATGCAATGAATTTACCAATAAACTTGCCTATATAATCATCCAGACTTTAAACAAAGACAATAAAATTTTGAATCGGTTGTAGAAATCTCATTCTGTATTTTAAGGACTTTGTTTTATATTAGACTCATTTTCCAAAGTGAATTTAACACCACTTCTGTATACTCATCACAGTTTTTCTAGGAAGAAATTGTATTACTCTATCTTTTCAGTATGGAAAAAGTATAAAGACAAGTTTACATTCTGAGGGAAGTACAATATTTTACAGGTTACTGTATTTCACCTTTCATTCTGTTAGTATTACCTGTGTTGATCAAGCCTTTAATTTTTCCCCCTTTTGCTGCACATAAGGCATACACTCCTGTCTCTGTATGTGGCCTAAAGGATATTGCAAACACAAAATGTTCAGATAGAAAGAAAACAGTTACACTACTACACCTGGTAATATCTTAAAAAGAGGCTATCACCCCATGGTATTTTCTGCAGGGCTCTCAAAACTTCTTTTGTTATTCACATTAAACTTACATCCATCATCCTGTTTTAGTACATATTTTCCAGCACATGCTGCATGGTAATTATGAATACAGAAGGTTCTATTCATTGTGGAGTTTTTTTTAACATTCTTTAGATACACTGAGCACTATGAGGTTGAATTTTGATTACTTTACTGTACTGTACTGTACGATTTCTGCACACAAAACATACTTAAAGCACATTTGCTTTTCTTTTTAGTTTTAAAATATTCCTAAAACATCTAGCAAGACTCAGGATATTTAAATGGCAGAATTTCAGACACAATTCAACTAGAGCTGTTTACTGCAAATATAGTTGTAGAACGCCTTCTTTTTTTTTCCTTTTTGCTAGAATACCCACGTTTTATTTATGATTTTGGATTTTATTTCACAGCATTCCAGTTTAGTTTAGCACGATGTATTTAATAACCATGTCTACTGTCTTAATTACCCTATAAAGCAGGGTTCCATTGGCATTTGACCCTCCACAGCATTCCAGAGAAACTGCAGGACCATGATAATTACCAACTGCCTGTGAGAAAATTAAACAAAAAAGGCCTAACTTTTAAACCACCATTTTAAACGACCTATTACATCTCAGGAATAAATCATTGATGAAATAGCCTGCTTAACAGGAAAATAGCTATTCCATAGCAAAGAATTTCCCCTTGCATGATCATGAAGAGAATATTAAGTATTCTTCAGCTCAAAAGGTTAGGTTTTATGTCTGTCCAATGCCTTTTAATGACACATTTTTGTGTAATTTTATTGTAATCAAAGCCTTTTCCTATGTAGGCTGTAGACTATGACTATTTTGTCAGTCTTAAACATTTTACTAGTCAAAGAATAGAAAATCTATTTAAACACGTACCAAGAAAATTAAACATGTATCAAGAAAAAAGTGTTTATAAATCATTCACCATTAAAAGAACCTGTATTAATGTAGCTTGATTTTCTTTGATTAACATAGCCATTTGCTGTATATTTTTCAAAAAAGTGGTCATTGATTTAAACTCATAATAGTACACTCTATTAATTGATAACATAGTTTTAAAAAGCTAATAAATTTTGAAAATCTAAGTCATGGTTTGATTTATTTGATCACTCTCTCTTTATTCTGTATCTAATGGCAATTACTATACCATCCTATGCTGCATTTCTTATTGCTATGCTTAAGAAGAATTCTATTTAATCTATCTTTTTCTAAATGTCAGTTTGTATTTTTTCTAAATAATTAATCTTGGTTGAACATTGACACTAATTTCCAGATCTGATTAGGTCAGCACTCCTCATAGTGTAAAGTTAGGAACGTAATGAGAAAAAAACAAAGGTTGTTTTTTAAAGTATACAATTAAAAGTATTATTTTTTCACTTTTACATGTAAGACACGGGATATAAATAAAGGGAATATGCACCACTTTTAAAATTATTTCCAGAACATTTTCTAACCCTCCTTAAAACATTTCACTTGAAAGCATCTCGTTCTGTTTTCAACAGAAGCAACTAGAAATGTAATGAACAAAGAGTTTATGGAGGAGCCAAGCCACAAATGAAACTTGAATAGTTTTAGAAAGAGAGTTTGAAAATAATTCTGTGTTCAATCAGAAATAACACAACCCTTCTACTCTGTGCCTTATAGCTTAAAAAAAAAAAAGCGCCTTGTGACATCTATCAGCATGGTTTAAGGCCTCTGGCCACAACTTTTATTTAAATTCCAGTTTAATTTATAATCCAAAGCAGAGATTAAATGCATAGCAGGCAACTGAATCCTAGTGGTATATTACAAACTTCTGGGCTTGATGATCCCAGTGCAGTTGTTCCCAGCCCAAACTTGACACTGCTATACCATTGTTCCCATACTACTGTCTACTGAAGTACCACCTGTGTAATCACTTACACTAGAGCTGGAGTTACTATTGCAGCCTGGGAATTTCTGGAATAACATGTAGTTTCAAATCATAGGAAAATAAGAACAGCCATAATGGTTCAAACCAAAGGTCTAGCTAGTCTCATATCGTATCTCTGACAACATCCTGTACCAGATGTCAGGGGGAGAGGATAAGAACCAGGCAAGCGTGTAACACTGTTTCCCATATTCATCTGGCCTTTAGCTGTAATTCAGATTTCTTGAATGAGATTCTTTTGTATTTATGTTTTTTCTCAACAAACTGGAACACATGACATTTTTAAACATCCACAGTATATAGCAATGAGTTCCACAGCTTAGCTATATGTTGTATAAATCTCTTGTTTATTTTGAATTTTCCAGCTGCTTTTTTCATCTGGTAGCCCACATGCATGTATAGGAAAATACAGGGGATCAATACTTTCCTATGTGCATTCTCCGGGATGGTTAGAGATTTTGTGTACACTAATCAGTTGGTCTATTAACTCTTGCTTTCATTTTATTATTTCATCTTTTTTCTTTCATTATTTCTTTTCTTTTTTCTTTTTTCCTTTTCTTTTTTTTTCTTTTCTCCTAATTATTTATCTTTCCCAGAATGCAGTGCCCTGACCTGTTGAATAATTTTCAATGTATGGAAGCATTTCCATATCTCTGATCACTTTTATTGTTCATCTCTGTCCTTTCTTTTTCAGTTAAGCAGAATGCTTTTTGGATAGAAAAATAAAAAATGCCTACTTTCTTGTTTAAAGTTTCATATAGTAATTAAATTTAATTATATGCCATATGATGCCTACAGGAGTATGTACAAGAATCCAAAGTCATAGTAATTTCGATTTCTCTGACACTGAAAGTCAGTGTAGTAGGTTCAATCCCTACAAGAGGCTAATAGTCCCATCATTTAAGTGTTTCCCAAGTACTAAGTAGCTTAGTCTTTTTGGAGCCTAAATTCTCAAGCTGTAATTAAGGGCCATAAGGCACTCTCCCTGAGCATGTGGCACACACCATTCACCTGTACATTTCTAGTATGAAACCTTGTCACAAAGTTCTTCACAGCCAGTGCTTCCCTTCATTATCCAGAGCACCAGTCTGGTCTGCAACTCAGCTTTGCAAGTATGTGTTTCACCCAAATCTGTATACCCAGACATTATTTAGGAGAAGTGTACCTTTCAGTGACTCTTGGCTCTCTCTTTTGAAGTCAAAAGTCATCTGAGATGGCACTAATCCCTTCAACTCTGGTGCTATATGAAGCAGAATCTTTGGTCAGTTATGGAGTAGGTACAGCTCTCACCATTCCTACATAGGGACAAGCACTAAAAATCTCCCTTTGAACTGGGCACTGAAGAGCAGGAGCTGAATTCACATGATCAGCTCCCAAGATTGCCACATTAAGAGTTTCAAAAACCACAAACAAAGTCTTTCACACTCCCCTTGGCTAGATACAGCTGGGAGAACCTAAAGAAAATGGTCTCAAAAAAGTACACCTAGTAGGTAAGCAATGCCTCTCTGTGGTTACCTAGATGTTGTAGGCCTCCAAAACCTCGGATCCTGTTTCATACCAAATTTCTAATCTTCCTTCTCTTATTAAAATTATGCTTTCCCTTGCAAACAGAAAAGTTCATTTAGCCCTATCGAAGTGAAAATGATCCCCAGTCTAGTGATCTAGGCTTTATTTTGTTTTTTATGTGCCTGAAAATGATTTCCTGCATTAGCAACTCCATCATCTTTCCAGGGACTGAACTGAAGTTCATAGGCTTGTAGTTCCCTAGGTCTTTCCTTTTATTTAGAAGTGACATCTCCTTTCGTCCAGTCCTTGGACACTTCTCCTGATTGTCATGATTATCCAAAGATTATTGGGGGCCTTGCAATGAAGTCACTCTGCTACCAAAGGTCCTGCAAAGGGCAACAAAGATGAAGGGACTGAAGCATCTCTCTGATGAGGAAAGGCTGAGAGAGCTGTTACTGTTCAGTCTGGAGAAGAGAAAGCTCAGGAGGATCTCATTAATGTATATAAATACCTGAACAGAATGTCTAAGGGGACAGGTAGTGTCCTCTTCTCAGTGGTGCCCAATGACAGGACCAGAGGTAATGAGAACAGACAGGAGGTTTCCTCTGGATGTCAGGAAACACTTTTTCATGGTGAGGGTTACTGAGCACTGGCACAGGTTCTCAGGGAGGTTGTGGAGTCTTCATCCTTGGAGATATTGAAAAGTGGTAAGGACATGGTTCTTGACAACCAGCTCCAGGTGGCCTTGCATGAAAAGAGGGATTGGATCAATGACCTCCAGAGGTCCCTTTCAGCCTCAACCATTTTGTGATATTATAACTTTAACAAGCAAATCCTGATGACCTCAGCTTCACCTAAGTTAACTTTTCCCACACAGGCTGATTTTAGGAAAGATTTATTACCTGAAAGAGAACAGAGAACACCAAGGATAAGTCAGGCAAAGCCTTGATTTCTTCTATTCTGTGATGACTTTGTGTCATATAATCAGGACAGTAATAATGGGTAGCAGTGGTAAGGGCCAAATAAAGGGTCCAGTTAAATAAATAATGAGTTCCAGAAGTTTAATTTGAATTTTGAATACAAAATAGAAGTGGACATTTTAAAAATTTCGCGTGGATGAACCTGTAAGTTGCTTGAATTTACTGGAAATAAAAACAAAGAAAAATTATCAAATTAAGAAGAAACAAGAGATGGAGAAGAAAAACAGACTGATATCATCTTTGATTATCTTCTACTAGGAAAAGTTTAGAATTCAAAAGTTTTCCTCTTCAAGGTGAAAAATGCTTCCTTCATGTTCCCATCAAGTTCCAACACTATAGCTGTGGCATAAGGTGGAATAAGGATAGATCTTTTGCTTAAAATTAAACAACACACACACAAAGCCTCAAAACCAAAACCCAAAAGAAAATCCACACCAAAATGGACTATCTATACTAGTACGAAAATAACAAGGCAAGTGGAGTAATCATTCAGCTATAGTTGAAGCTAAATACTGCATCAGTTTACTGCCTATCAAGAATAGTTCATGTAAGCCACACACTGCATGGTCACTTATGTGGGCTTCAGGCTTGTATCTTTCTTCTGTTTGATCTGAGGCAAGAACTTGAACACAGGCTTCACTTCTCAAGACTGATTAGTATAACGGTTACTGTTTTTTTTGCTATAGCCATCCCACTGTATAATCCATTTTAGATTTGCTGGTAAACAAAAAGGCAGAATTGGAACAAGACATTCTATGTCTTCACACTCACTTAGAAAGGGTGTGAGTATTCCTGTAAACATAAATATATGTCTTAATTTTTTTTTTTTTTACACCATTTTCCATTAAAAATCCTCATTTTAGCATCTCGGAGTCTGTCTTTCTGGATGCCAGTCCCTGTAAGTCCTGTGTCACCACAGTAGTCCCAGTTGCTTTCTGTACCAAAAAACACTCTTGCCTTCTACTATATGTTCATTTGCTGACTTAGAATGTGTTTTTATGGACAATCTTTGCAGTTCCAGGATTGTTTCCTTCTTCTGAAAGCAAAAAAAATTATCTACATCACACTGGTACAGTGCACTAAGCCCATCTACATGGCTACCAGCTTGCCAGTGCTCATTGACAACTTTGCACTTAGATATTACACGCATGCAGTGTTATGTTCTGCCCAGTCAGTTAAGTCTGTACTTGTAAGCAGAGAAATTATTAAAAATGGCTATGACTATTTAATCCCATCAGTCCTTTATAACAAGTCAAGCAACTAGCTCTGGACACCCTTATACAAACTTCAAAAAAAAGTATTTTCCTCCTATTGCTTCTCATACGAAGTTAATTTTTATGTTATATTTCCAGAGATCTCTGTTGACCAGATGTTAGCAAGCATGCTGTGGCTGCAGAAAGCATATCAGGAAGTCAAAGGGACCAAAATTCTTGTTTTCCCATTAATTTACTTACTCATACAGAAAGACCTCTTCTTCAGTATACCAGGTTTTATATGCCTGTCCATTAAGAACAGCTTTTCAACAAGACAACTTCTTAAATTTTAGTTTCATCTTTTGATATTTATATTAAAGAAAAGGATTGTGAGGAGATAGACTTAAAAGAATAAAATGGTTTGTCACATCTCTGAAACAATCATTGTCTGAAGCTGGTTTTCAAGCAAACACCATGTAATTAGGAGATACACCTGCTCAGGACTTCTGCTCAGGACTTGAGCCATACCTATTATTTTACATCCTAACTACAGCAAAGAGTGCCAGGACTTCTGCTTCAAAATGTTGGTGTAATATTCCCAAAGGAAAGCACAAATTTTATTCTTCTACATGCAGGACAAACTAAAATGCATTTTTCTGGTGTTCAAGATACTTTTCTAGTTAGCCTTAGGTGATCCATAACAGCTTATTTAAAACAAAGCATTATTTATTCGCTCAAAGCAGCATAACAAGTGGAGGAAGTAGGAACAGCCATATGCCCTCACTGTTTAACCATATTTTTTTTACTGTTGACAAGTTCCACTCAGCTGCTTAATTCTTAATTCTTAGGTGAGGGTTATTGCCAGCCTTTGTGGAACCAAATGCATGTGTTTTCTTCAGCTGCTGATACTTACACCATTTTTTTAGAGACTTTAATAGATTACTGCCCCCTTTGATCTCAGATTTGGGCTGGGAAGATAAAACATTGTTAAGCTTGCCTGACTTCTCTTAATAGCCAGGTATGGGGAATACAGACAGAGTTTCCAGGTTCTCTATTGTTTCAACAAGAGTTCTTCATAATCTGTCTAATAATTTCTTTTCTTCAGCATTGTTTACCGTCTCCAAAAATTCCCCAAATTTTTCTTGGAACTACCCACCAGGCAGGATAAGCTCAATGAAATTAACTCCAGGGCTAGAATTGGTATTCATAAAAATAATGCAGATGCCTCATGCTCTTCAGCAACCAGTGAGCATTACTGATATGATCCTCCAGTGGCTCAAAGAGGTAAAGATGCGTTGCTATCAAAGTTGCTTCCATTTACAAGAGTGGTTAAATTTGCATAGCACAATTTGATGGAGAAAGCAGCGATGTTGGCATCAGAGCAAGCTATATTGTATATGAGCAAGAGATGGAGGTCTTTGATAAGAGATGATGCAGGGGGGTGGCTTTTATGCTCCAATTCATTTTCTGTGTGAGAGGGAGGGATGGCCTATTGAAAGTTCCATTTTAGGCCAGTTAACTAATACTGCCCCTTACTGATTCTTCAGCCATGCTCAATTAGAGAGAATCCTTTGTCCTGACACCAGTCAGGATTACTACAATTCATCAACTTTACCCTGAAGAGTGCTTTTATACCAGCTAGACCTCTTAGCTGTAGCTGTGAAATGCCTAGTCACAAGGTTGCCAGTAGATAATTTTCCTTGTCCCTCTAAATTGTAGGCCACTATAGGTATATATCCAAAGCTAACTAATAATAGGCAATCTAAATATGTAGCAAGTGGTGTATATTTGGAAATTAATTTAGTGTAGCTGTTAGTACATGTATTAAGCTGTACCAGGAGTATAGAAATATATCAAATAGCAAGGCAAGTTTTTTTAAAGACATTAACAACTTCAATGCAAAGAGTAGTTGAGCTTGTCAGATGAGAGAGCTGCTATACCCTCAAAATAGCTTTACAACAGCTTGGACAAAGGCTTTGAAAAAAAACCTCATTGGCTTCAGAGTCAGGAACAAGTAACCACAGACAACGCAATATATCAGTTGTTGCAGCTGAAAAAAAGCCAGGCTTTGCCAACACAGCTTGTAAACTACAGAAGGTCAAATCCCAGTGATTCAAAACATTTGCATACACTGCTATGAAAACCAAATGTTTTCCCTTTAATTCAAATGAACATGAAAATTAAACTAACAATAAAAATTGAAATGAAAATTCTGGCAAGCTTGTTGACATGCAGAAAAGAATAAGGTTTCTCTGCAGCATTAATTAAAATGTGAGTCATATTAGAGAGTATCTCAATGCAACCATTTTGTAACTAGCAGTGATGTGCTAGACTTAAGTTAGACCAATGAGTATTGTCAAGATTTTAGGGGTCTTTCATGATTATAGTTGAGGAAAGTGTCGATCACCAGTTATAACCTGCTATACAAAAGGCCAGAAGCAATTCAAATAGTTCACCACTTAGTATGTCTGATTTTTTTTCTATTGAAAAAAAAGTCAATAAAATTTTCTCAGGCTGAATCAGCCCTGCTAGAGAATAGCATCTAAAAATTCCAATTTTTAATATTTTGATTTACTTAAAAACATTTAAATATGAGATATTTTATTCTATTATATATTTCTTTACAAAAAAACCTCTGATATGGACAGAAAACCAGAAATAAAAGCACTTTCAAACTACTGGGAATAGGGTAATCATGATATGTAGAAAATGTGTTATACTGCCTAACTAAAAGTCTGAGAGCAGGAAAAAATGGTTACAGTATTTTTATTTTCGGGAAAGGACCAAATTACATGATGAATTGGAACAAATAATGCTCGGTAGCTTGTGCTTGCAGCCCAGAAAGGCAACCACACCTTGGTCCGCATCAAAAGCAGCATGACCAGTAGGCAGGAAATTATTCTGCCCCTCTGCTCTCATAAGACTCCACCTGGAGAGCTGCATCCACCTCTAGGGTCCTTAGCACAAGAGCACATGGACCTTTTGGGGTAAATCCAGAGGAGAGCCATGAAAAGCCCAGAGGGCTGGAGCCCTTCTCAGATGAAGAAAGGCTAAGAGAGTTGGGGCTGTACACCTTGAAAAGAAGGGTACAGGAAGACCTAACAGCACCTTCCAATACCTAAAAGGGGCTAAAGTAGAGCCAGAGAGGGATTTCTGGCAAGGCAATGTAGTGACAGATTAAGGAACACAATTTAATTTAGATTAGATGTTAATTAGATATAGAAATTCTATACTGTGAGGGTGGTGAGGCACTGGAACAGGTTGCCCAGAGAAGCTGTGGATGCTCCACCCTTGGAAGAGTTCAAAGACAGGCCAGATTGGGCTCTGAGCAACCAGGTTTAGTGGAAGGAGTCCCTGCCCATGGCAGGGGAGTTGGAACAAGTTGATCTTTAAGGTTCATTCCAACCCAAAACACTCTATGATTCTATAAAGTAATCTTTATAAACTAAAGGATAAATTTTTTTTTTCTAAAATTCAAAATTGTTTTTACTGGCCTTTGTATTGATTTAGTTAGAAGCACAAAATACTTGAAAGCTGTCACATTAGTAAATATTACAAAACACCCATAACCCTAAACCAAAGGGAACATAAAAATAAATTAATAAAATAAGTTTTGGACATTGTTTAAGAAATTGTAGAGTATATATATACTGTTATACTGTTAAGTAAGATTCTTTTCAAAGTATTGTTTCTGCCTACTGCAGATAAATACGACCAGCAAAACTATTTAAGAAAAAGGTGTGACTGAACAGAAAGATGTGTACTGGCTGGAATAGTGATTTTGGAGAAGATCCTGGGACATGTGGTTCCTGCCACCTGCTATAGGCTGATTAGTATTCAATGACCATGATGATCACAGTCCCAGTGCTGTAAACTTCAATTCCACTTTTCTTGCAAGGATTCATTGAAATGTTTTCCATGTCTTTGGCAAATTTTGAATTTCAGTGGACAAATAAGTGGATTTTGGTATACAAAAACACAGTTCCTTTATTTCTTGGCAATGTAAAGAGAAATTATTTAAGTTTCATTTTTCATCTCCATCTCCATTTCAAATTTTGTCTGGCACCAGAAATATTTATGCACATCTTAACGCAAAAAAAATAAAGAATGCACCTCACTTTTCAAAAATTTCTGTTTTTCACTGCCAGCTCTCTCCCCTGCCATACTTTTGTCACTACTCATATAGAGCGGCTTTCCTGTGAGCTGCAGGTGGAGGAAAGTCAGAATTAGGTCACAGATGTATAGACTCACATATGTATCTGTATAAAAGTCTCTGTATTTATGAAAAGTTTGGGACAAATCCAATCTCTGGTGTCACTGAGTCAATTAACCTTCAAATCCTGTATTTCTTAGGCATTCAGGTGCTAGGACATATTGCCTCCTACATACTGCATTAGCAACAAAGACAATTCTTCTCTGATATTCTATATGTCTCTTCTACCTCAAAACAAACAATTGAAAATGATTAAAGAAAAGAGATAGCAACTCAATTATCCTGTACGACATACATTTTAGATGTCCTCATTTGATGTGTTTTACTTAATTTACTTTAACAACAAACCAAGATCCTAGGGAAAAAAAAAAAATTTTGCACACATAGTGCTCTGGAAACCTGAATGCTTCTAATGTACTAGATATGATTTCTGAACTGAAGAGAATTTTCTGAGTGTCATTACTGTGTCTGCCTTCTCAACAATCATAGAGCCTCACATCTATCATTTCCTTTGTTCAGTGAGAGACAGACTTCTTGCCATGAGAAAAAAAAATAAAGGGAAAGACTGGAAATATTTACTGTGATGCAATGGAGAAAAGTTAAAGATCCAGTCAAAATACTCTCTGCAATTTATATTTTAGAGAGTTACATATAAATTGGTACTTATATATATATACACACACATCTTTTTGAATTCTACTGATGAAATTAATATTTTATATGTTTTAGGTATCCACTGTTAAAATAATTTTGTAATATAATCTATTCTGTGGCTTTTTTTATCTATCATTTAAAAAAATCTATGTACCTTTAAAATAATAACTTGAAGTATGTGAGATGATAGCAAAATCCTGTGTTTTCATTTACACTCATCCCTTTCTAGAGTTATTCAAATTAATAATCTTAAATATAATGTATATTAGTTATTTTTCAGACTCTTTTAGTGTATTACTGATTTTTTAAAATCAGATTTGCTCTGGAACTGGCCATATTTTTTTAAAATGCCTTATCACACTGGATGTATGCAAGAGGCATCTACGTTCTTCAAAAGAGACATTCAATTAGAAAATTTGACTTAAGGATCTTTGTCCTAACTGGAAATTTTGTAATGAACTGGCATTGGGGAAAAGTGCTCCATTTTAATTCTTCTAATGTATTTGCCAGCACTTGGGACAGTTGTTTGCACTTCTTTGTTGCCCTTGTTGGGCAATGATGCCATTTTCAAGTGTCACACTGCAGGGAAGTGAGTCGTTCAGAAGCAGACATGACCCTTCTCAGCCCTAAGCTGAAGCAGGTAACATATATTAGTATATGAATTTGAGACAAAAAGGGGTTTTATCTTCCTGGAGCATTTTCAATGGGATTGAATAGCACCCTGGGAATCCTCAAGTGACTTTTTCACTTTCTAGATACGCTCCTTCTTCCCACATATGGTTTAGTTATTTGACTGGGTGATGCACACTCATAAACAGACTACCTTTGGCCACTGGTTGCACTGAGGATGCTGCCCACCCTGGGATTTCAGATCTGCTGACCCTTAATTCTTTAGCACGAGAGATGGAGATTGTTTTTGTCTTCCTAAATCTCTGCAGCGTGACAGGCTTAGGCAAACTACAGTACTACAGTGAGTATGACTCTAGGAGTATCTTCAGAATCACGTTAAAATAATCCAGAAATATTCTCAAAAATTAAAGGAGTAACTTTGTTTTACAACTTGTGTAACTGCAGCTTAAAAGATGAAGGAAGATAAATGCCAAATTATTTACACAAAAGTATACCAAATAATACAAATTATGTAAAGGTACGACCTTATTAATGGACACTTATATCTATGTTTTAACAAATTTTATGAAGAATTCTATAAAAAGGGGGGCACATTTGCCCTGATTTTTTCCTGAAATCTTACTGTTCTTTCGGTGTCAGTATCAGCTGCTAGATATGCCTTTTCCTTTTTTAAATACTAAGTATCTCCAGGTCATTTTTTAAAATACAGTTCTCCTTGTCCCACAAGTACATGCTACGTGGGTAGAATAACCATTGACATCCCCTGTCACAGCAGACCACATATCATTCCTAAAATTATTCTTTCTCAGGCTTTTTTCCAGTTAAAATCTCTACTGTGACACAGGTGAGAAACCACAGCTACTGGGTCTGCATTGAAGCAACTGCCTGCTTTTTTTTTTTCCTCCCCAAATACTAATAATATACAGGAATGAAGGGGGCTTTGCCTCCCTCAGTAAAAACATATTTTGTATAAAAGTTATGGAATTAAGAACTTTTTTTACCCATTCCCCTTTCTTTTCAATTCCTCGTGATTATCTCTCCTTTATTGAAAAAAAGCTAATGTATCACTGAGATGAAGTGGATCAGTTCTGAGTTGTGATAAACCTGTGTGCTGCTGTCTGAATTGATATAGTTCAGCCCTGTGAGTCTTTAAGAGATGCACTGAGACTGGAATGAGATCATCTACCTGAAATTATCTATCTGGAGATTCAATGGCTGCAAAGAGTGGGTGAAAATCTTCATGAATACTTGCTTCAGGAAAAGGAAGTATGGTAAGCATGACTGAAAAAGCTGCCATGGCTTTTCAGTGTGATATATAGATCCATTACAACTTACAGGAACAGCCACTGGTAGTAGCAAAAATCCAGGCAGCTTTAAGTAACTAGGCTGCACTAGCAACAACATTTTCAACCAAGCAAAGGAACTGTCTCACAAACTAGCCCTTCTCTTTCCGTTTCTGTTCTCTGCCCTTTTCAGAATTTGCTGCTAAGCTAGAACCTGGCCCTCCTTTCTCTACAGCTCATCTGCGACTTGAACAGTTTAACCCACAATGCAGTTAAACAGCGATCCTGCACCTCACACATTAGTTTTAATGGTGCTATCCACTGCATTCCATTGTCTGCTTTGGCTCAAAAGGTGAAATGAGTCTGCTTTTCTGTAAAAATTAACTGGCAGTGCTCAGTAATTTGGTAATTTGCATTTGATAACTGGTATTTTTATTAAGTTCTATATGGCTCTCAACCTGAAAGCCTAGCCTTGAATGCAGTGGCTAGTAGTGCCACTTGTTTACACGCAGTTTTACATCCCATTCACTTTTCCTACAGGTTTAAGAGAGAGAGCAGCAAGAAGGACACGAAGTCAGTGTGTTTTCTGATCCATATAAGGCAGAACTAGATGCTTACAATGCTATTTTAGGGTGAATACCTGGGGTGGAGCTTTAAGTTTGTTTTCTAATGCCAGACATTGTATGTTATTTCATTTCTAGCGCCCTGTTTGTGCATCATGACCTGGGCGCAGCACAGAGGAGATTCATCTATCTCTTCCTACTCCTCTGTTCCCCAGCTCTCAGACTTCCTCTTCTCCTCAGCCATCAGGCAATGAAAATGCTCTGGCAGGGTACTTTAAATATATTATTGCTTCCGGGCTTTTTGCTGATTGGAAGGAGCTGTACAGTAAAAAGGTGCAGAGCTGTTTGTGTGATAAATGGGAATATATAGACTGGGATGCTTGGCAGGGCTGAAAAAATACTGTCATGTGCATTCAAGATGGAAGGAAAGGGAGGGGAGGGAGATACGAGCTGTTAAAGTGAGTGGCAGCCACCTACAAACCGAATCCAAACAAAACCCCTCAGAGCAGAGGGACGTACCCCTGCAGTTTGCACCAGGGCAGAAGGATCAAAGAGAAGAGCAGCCCTTGCTGGCGCTGTACGAGGCTGTGGCACAGAGCGCTCCTCAGCGGGAGCAGGCCCGGGCGGCGGCCGGGTCACCTCGCCGTGCGCTCGGCCCAGCGCCGCGGCCCGGCTGGGGGTGGGCCGGGGCCGCACGCCGCAGCCGCCGAGGCTGGAGCAGCGGGCAGTGCGCTCCTCCAAGGCCGGCCCAGGGCTCCGGGAGACACCGAGGCTGCCTGCCTGAGGCACCGTGCTCCCGGAGCTCCTGCCGAGCGGCGCGGCTCTGCATCCCAATGCTCGCCCGCCACGGCGAGACGCGACCCAGCCCGAGCGGCAAGGAGCCTGCTCGCCACATTATTATGCATCCTCTTTAGGGCTCCAGGGGAGGCACGGCGTTCAGTTGTACTTCCACTGGATGAAAACTGAAAATATCTGTAAATGATTAAAATGGTAGGAGAGAAACAATCATAAATATTCATCATCTATCACTACTGATTTATTTTCCTAATGCTGTTGTTACACATAGGACCAGATCTGCCTTGTTTTGGCTTCAGCAGCACATGTACAGCACACTAGAATTTAGAAATAATTATGTTAGTATAAATTTAAAACATCACATAGTTAAAGGGAATTATAGGTATGACCTTTGTGACATGCTGTCAGATTTTTTTATGCTATCTCCAAGATACAACAAACAAAAGCACATGGTATTTAGAAGGTTCTGTACTTTTCAAACACACCTTTACAAGTAGCACTAAGGGAATATGATGTTTTAAGTATTAATGCAACAGCTTGACCTGTTCCAGAGCATTGCCTAATTATTATTTTAATGCTATTTCACCAAGATAGGTATTTCTTCTTTGTTTTTTTGTTTTTTTTTCAAATGAAAGGAGTTGCATTTATCACTCTTGTATATCCAGCATGATTTAATCTTAAATTATTTTGTTGGAATTCACAGAGCTTTATTTAAGAGTGAGATGAATAGCAATATATTTGAGGTACCTGAAATTTAAGAGAAAAATAGTGCAGTATTGAAAATATCTGTTGTTCATCTGGTATTACTTTTTTCTTTAAAAATTTTCTTTAGTTTGCAGTCAAATGTTCTTTTCAGGTCTGTTTTGACGTCATATTTTGCAGAGAAACTATTAATCTACAATTTCTATGGCAATAAGTAGGAAACAGTTGCAGTTTTTCATACAACAAACCACTATCCTTCTACTTACTAAACAAGACAAGTTTTCTGAAACATAGGGCTTGTTTTTATTTTTTTAATAGTTATATGGCTCAGAACCAGCAAGCAAACCTCTTTTACTGATGGGGTCTCTACTTATCCAGTGTTTCTGTCATCAGTCTGACCTTGCAGCTTTCTACAGTGCCATTATACCCTGGGTGCTGGCTTATTTTCATACAGCAGCCCCCAACTACTTGATCCCACTTCATCTACTTCATGGACACAGACATTTGTTGGGCTTATTAGCTCAGCAGGAGCCTTATCATATTTTGTATCTGAGGCTGTTGGAGATGTCAAGAGATGGAAATGCTGTGTAGCTTTTTATCCTCTCTTCTTGCACTTTCTCTGAGAGCCCAACAGTGCATTTGGATTCAATGCTCTCCTGCCACTAGCTGCTGAGATCTCTTTAAATATGTCTAGCTTTGCCATCTGTACCAATAACACTGCAAAGGCTTAGCCATGATTAGGCTGTCAAGATTTATTAAGTTAAAAAGTATCAAAGTTTCTTGCTGCAACCCCAGACCTTTTAAGAGTCCACCTTCTTTAGAAACCCTTCCCCCTCCTGACTAACACTACAGTCAATGTGCTTCGCTTGACCTTGACCAACATATGCACCCAGGGAACACTAATGAATTTGGGCCAATTCATCTTGGAACTCCAAATTTAATCAAGCTGACATGCCAAGGAAAGCAGACTGTAATTAACTCCTAGCATTTTAGGTAATCTGTAAATTTCATAAACTTAGCTCAATCTGTTTCTGTGGTATTAAGCATTTTTTTGTGGATTTGTTTAACAGACTAAAATTGTTAAAATAATACAATAATAATAATTAAAAAGAAAGTGTTGTATCATGGCATTAAATCCCTTTAAAAATTACTATTAGTCCAGCAGAAAAGGATGCCACCAAACAATGTATACTTAGCAGCCTGCCTACTAAAACCAAGTGAATCCAGTGTTATCGTTTCTTTTTGAAAATGAGTCATCCACTCATTTCATGATGTGCATGCTATGAAAATGTACAATCAGTGAAAATAAAAGATAAAAAATCCCTTGCTCAGTGTTATCTTTCAATTGGTTTAATTTTGATGAAGAAGAGATAGAAGCATTAAAAACTAGCCCATAGGGCTCCTGTTTTGTTCTGCTTCATTTTATAATTATTTCTATAATGGTAGCACTCAGAAGTCCTGGCCAGGATCAAGGTCCCACTGTGTGAACTTCTGTATGAATGCAAGGTTCCAGCCCTGAGGGGGAAAAAGAAACAATACAAAAAACAACCAGTAATATGTTGATTAAAATAAAACTTAAAAAAAAAAAAAAAAAAAAAAGGCGAAAAGAAAAAGCAACCCACCCACCACCCTAAAACAGACTTCTGAGACTAATATTTAAATCTCCAGGCTGAAATAGTTCCTTTGACTATTTTAAAATTCTTTTCATATCTGCATTGAGCATCAACAGCACACCTAAGCTCCAGCCTCTCCACAGTGGTCCTGGTAGGGAAGGAATTTTGAGGTGGCAACAAATATAACAGAAGAACAAAGTCAGAGCTCAAGCAATCAAATTATTATATATGGATTTAAAATGGAAAAGCCCAACTAATGGAGAGTAAAACCCTCACTACATTAACAGCATATAATCTCAGAAATTATAAACCTTTGATCTTTTAAATGTAGGAGTTAAGAAAAATATTAAAAGCAGGACCATGCCAAAGACTGAAACATATACATACATGCATACTGTATAGACATAGTTTCTGCAGACCTTGTTAAAGGGAAGTAATCAAATAACATCAGATATTGCTTCAATCAAATAAATGTTAATTATTTAAGAGCAGAGGCAGAGAAGAGCCAGAGCCATTAATTTAGGTTCCCTTCCTCAAAATGTGTTTCATAAAAATGCCACCTTTTGAAGATCTTTCTATTGTATTTTAACCTAAAAATTCACGTAGTTTTTTAAGGCAGATAGCAGCACAAAGAACTACAGTGAATACAAAGTTCACCTACTCCTGTTGATCTTTGTAGTCTTTCTTTTCAAAGAGAAGGATGAACAGCATTTTACTGGTAACTAATGAAAATTCTTCACTTTTGCAGTTTGTACATACTTAAATAAATGCATATACAAATAAATGTACAGGAAGTGATGAAAGGAATCATGTTCCTTAACCTTTTCATGCTGATTATGGTCACTGTGGCTAGAAGGTAGGAATAAAGGTCTATGCTCAAACAACATGCAAACACACACAGACACACACACACTGTGTTTACACACATAATAATCATATACAATGACACATATATTCTGTAGGATAAGATTTTTGACTCTGTTCCAAATGTTGATGCCATTTTAGATGGATAAATCAGTCATGCAGTGTCTTTCTTGAAAATTTTTCTCATACTGAAGAAACCATAGCATAACACCATATGACCACAGAAGATTCTTTACTGTTATGGCCAGCACAGTCTTTCATTTCTAAGCACACTGGACAAAGGGGAATAAAACCAATTCAAGGCTTCCTTCCTTCATGAGTCTGGATAAACTAGGCATAAATTCTATCTTCTTTGTCTTGGTATATGACTATGCACATGCATGGGTCTCAATTACAAAAACAAATATTTGGTTTTTTGTGCAAGCTCAGAGAGCTGAGCAATGTATCTTACATGCTCTCAGTCTATAAAAATGAAAAAAAATCTACTCAGGCCCCTTTCTTAATGTATAGAGTATCCAGGACTATATTTTGAACAATGCAGAAGCACAATTCAAATACTCAAAAAAGGTGGAGTCTCCATAGGCATGGCAAATAATGTGCTATATACTTTCAGAGCTTTAAAAAATGTCTTCACATATGCTGTTATGATTTATTAAGCAAATTCTTGACCCTAATAGCTAGTAAAAGCTAGCAAAGTGCAACTGGCTACTTCTAATGACCGGAAACATAAATGCTGGTTCGCAGAAAGTAATCTCCCAACCATCATAATGTGTAATAGATCATTCAGGACACTAAACACTTGACCAAAATGATCTCACCTGCTGTCAAATTCTCTCTAAAATCCTTTTCTTGACCGGTCAATGAGAACATTGTGGTGCAAAGATATGGTTTATGCAAACATGTTGGAGACATCATCAGGCTACATGCAGGAGCAGAAAATGCAGATTGTTTGGGTGCTGGTGATGGGTGGCCTCCTGTTGGTGACTGGGTGATGAAATACCCAAGGTGGTGTAGAACCATTTCTAAGTAGACCTCAGATGACTGTGAGATGGTTGTCAATCTACAGGTTACTTATATGGAACCCTGCATGGGTTAATCTTGTTTTCAGAGATCCCTGGAGATAATTGCAATACCATAATTTTGCTGAACTTTCACCAGCTCCATCACCTCCATCTTAGCCTCTACAACCAATGTTATCTCCCAAAAGAGGGAGCATATAATTATGAGAAAAGTTTAAATTGATGCAAGGATCTGAGGAGCTAAAAGGCCACTCATAGCGGAACAAGACACTTAAAACTTTTAAAACAACCTCCTAAAGGGACAAGTTAATGCAAAACACTGAAAGGAGCAATCACTAATGTTGACTGTACCTTCAACAGAGGATATGCCCTCACTAGCTGATAATGTAGAACAATCTTGAGGCTGCATTAGATTCATTGATAGTCCTGACTACAGAGATAATTGTGGTAAGAAATGGTTGCGCTCCCACTTCCCCGAGAGGCTGTGCCTATTGCTGTCAAAGGAAGATCTGGAAACTGTGATTCATGCTTTTATCATCTCCATGTTCCTAACTTGGGGCTAAGGGCTCCACAGAAGTTTCATCTAGTGCAACACTCAGCAGCCCACCTCTTAAGCAGGAAAACCTGCCAAGAGATCATAATGGAAATCTGCACACTCTAATGGATTTCTGCATTCATTATCCAGATACAAATCAACTTCCTGGTTCTTATATTTAAGGATATTTTAGATACTGGCTTTTAGCCAAGATCTACCATGCAACTTTTCTTATTGGAAATGCTGAAGTGTATGCAACCTATGTTCCAACGCTCAGAAATGTTTCATGTATTAGGCTCCTGCCTCTGGAAGGAAAGTTTAACAGCATTCAAGATGTAGTGCAAATCCAATCACCTCAAGCAAATCTTCCTGTAATAGTGCAGCTTTAGAAGGAATGACAAGAAGTCAAAGAAAAGGAAGGAGTAAAGTGAGAAGAAAAAAACCAAGGGAAACATGTATGTCTCCAAAACCTGTCATGTTCAGTACAGATATGGACAGAAGGTTTTTGTAGACATCCACAATTTACTTTAGAGTGTGAGAGTTACAGACATATTACATGTGTTGTTTGAATTAGTGACATATAAAACTTTCTGCCCAAGAAGCTTATTATCTGAGGGTACTCATATTATGTCCTGGAAAGGAGCAAAAGGAAAGAGTGAGATGAGTTGGGATGGAAGATAAAACTTATGCAGTTGCAAGGAAAGTAGAAAAGTATTTTTTGTATTAATACATGCACATACTCAACTCTTTTGTCTACTGAAAGCTAACCTACCAAATGTTTTCTTTAAAACAAGGAAAGAAGGGGAAGAAGAATGAGGAAAAGAAAGTAGAATATCAGCTAACAGGAGTTAGAACCTTAATTTAGTATTTTTACATGTGTTTTGTTGCAGCACTAAGTCACATATATTTTGAGCAAATCTAGGAGCTACCTGGTCACAGGATTCACCTTGTAGCTAGTTCTAAGTGTATGGTATATATCTGCTGCTCCAGTAAGAGCTTATTTTGGTCTTTTCAGTAATGTTTAGAGGGAAATGCTGATCAAAATAAATCTTCATTCCTAGGTCCAAATGCCAGCATAAATAATTATTGTGAATCAAAATTGTTTCATTGTATTTCTAAATTTTCAAGTTAATATATTTCCCAAGTACATAGAAGTAAAACTCTAGTTTTCTAGTTAAGAAAACACAGAGGATGCAACAAGATCATAAACTGTAAATTTTTTATCAGGATCAGTGTTCTCTGAATTTGAGCTTTTACTGCTCTAAATTGCTTGTGTTCAAAGTAAAGAACTTTGAAACTGAGGGTAGAAAACATATTAATTCTATTGCATTATAACAGTATGGTAGGCTTGTCCACTGGCTGGTTTTCTGATGGTCTGCCTAGTTTTATTCTAGCTCCTCCCAGCTCTGTCAGAGCTACTAAGCATGGACACATGCATCAGTAGTGCTCTCTAGGCTAAAGTGACCATTAAAGACATTCTGTGGTGGAATCTTTACACAAATTAGCAGGCACTTTCTGTCTCATCAAGAGATGTGGCTTTCTCCATGCTACTCTAAATCTGAGTTTCACAAACACAGAGATTCAGGGGTAAGGCTCCAGTGGAATAATAAAATATTTGCTAGTCTGTCATTACCACAAACCTGGTTGTTAGTGGGGTGGAGTGCTCCATCTACTTTCTGGCACTAGCTCCAAGACTGCTGACAGATTTATGTGAAGCAGAATGCATACACACTTCTAGCTTCTGTCCAAAATGGTGAAGGTCTAAATTTTTTTTTTCCCCTACAGATGGACAATCCCAAAGTGCCGCTAATACTGTCACATTAAGTGACTCCAATATTGTAAAGCTAAGAACAGCTAAAATGGATAAACATTTTTTGAAATTCATCCAAATACTATTACAGTTCATTTGTGTAAGGCAAACAGTAGGCTAGGCTATTAAGGCAGGGAAGAAACCAGAGTATTTTCCTCTAAGACCTTATAACCTAAGCAGCATATAAACAAAGAACCTGGTCTTGGGAGATGCTGAGCTTATACATACTACAGTGATAAGTACAATAAAACAGCCTAGGTTGGATTCCTAGAGCATCCTAATTTACTCTGAGGTGGTGAAAGAAGGTTGGTTTTAGATCCTGTTTGATGCAAGAGATGAGAAAAAACCAGTCTGTTAAGAAGAATTCAGAGGACCCAAGCTAAGAGTATAAAGAATATAAAGAGACTGTTTTAAAAGAGTATAGGATGCTGGTGTTGAAAGGATAAGTAGTGAGTCCTAGATTTCATTAATTAGGTGTAAACCATGAAGACTGATGCTGCTGTTTTTACAATTTTTCTGGGTTTTAAGATTTTTACTTTCTTTTAAGGTTTTTACAATTTTTTCTTTTTCTTTTTTTTTTTTTTTTTCTGTTTAAGAATCACTGCTCCCACAACATCATGTCAACTTCACTGAGTTTGAGATTATCTGGGGCAGTAGCTGGGGAGATAGCCTCAGGCTTGTGTATAAAGGAATGTGTTTCAGGTCCTGCTTTAGGCTCTGCCAGCATTTGGTTGGGGTTGTCTAGATGGAGGTAGATACTAGTAAGCATTAATGTGAATTTGTGATAGTCTGGCTACACTGCACAGACATAGCCTTTAGTAGAAAGTGAAGTGTGTAGCACCAAACAATGCATACTAGGAATATCCATACAAAAAGGTACCTCTTTTGACAGGAATGAAGACAGAGTACTTTCCTCAAAGAACTTATTATCTGAACAGCGTATAAAGGAAGAGCCCAGTCCTGGGAGGTGCTGTAGTTAGTGGTCTATTAATTCACTCCTGTGCTTAATGCATACTAACTTCTTGTATAGACAAGCAGAATTTAAGCCTTGCAAAACTGTGAGTGGCTGAAGTGATCTCATATATTCTTTTTGATGGGACTTCATCTACATAGTGTCATCAGTAGCCAAAACATTTAGCTTTGGAAAGCTCCCTCTTACACAGCTGCTGCTTAGAGGTGGAACAGTAACTCCTGCAGCCACAGCTGACAACATTCATGGAGTGTGCTGTGGCTCTGCCACTATGAATGGAAATGAGAAGACTGGGAGACGTCATGGAAATATATTTTGCTCATGACATCTCTTCACTGTCTAAGAGTCCTCCAGATGTTGGGTGATGTCCTTGCCAGTGCACTAATGCTCTCAGCTCCTAACACTAAGCATCATTTATTGGTATTTTTCTGTGGGGGCAGCAGCTGCTAGAAATGCTCAGGCATGTTAGAGAGACTCCAGAGTAAATGAATCCTTTGCCTCTTCTGCTGGCAGAACTGCTGGAGCTGCAGGTCCTCATAAGATAGCACACACTACAGTGTCATTCAGTGGCTTAAAAAAATCTGCCTGGCCCATAAAACATTGCCAGATAAGAATTTCCTAGGTGTATCTAGTACAAGAAGTGCAAAAATTATATTTCATAATTCACCAAACAGATGAGCAATTTCTGGAATTGAACAGATCTGTTCAGTCCTTTACTCTTTATAAATTTATGAGTGGGTTTGTGGCCTGTCACTAATAGATCTCTAAATTAATAAGCTGATGTATATTGCAACACTCTCTAGGGCAAACTTCCTTCAAGTTTAGAGTCTAGTGACCTGCCTTGTGTCATGCTATGGACTCAGCCTTAGCAAAGGGTGGAATTTTCAGCCTACTTTTTGTTCTGTGATAGTTTACAATAAGTCAGCTTCTCATTCTGTGTCATCAGTTAATATTAAAAGCAGAAAAATAATAATCACTGTCTTCTAGCACTGAACAAGAAGATTAATATCTCCTTTTAATGGGATTTTTGAATGATGAGAAGAGAGAATGAACATCTTACTCTTTACAGAGTCTTTTAAAGCAGAGTGAAGGTACCACAGTTTCAATATGTGCAGGCCATGGTTTAAGTCTGTAATCTTCATTGCTGCTCAGAGTTGGGAGTCTTGGGCTTCCTTGGGTGCACACAGAGCTGTGCACCTGCTCACCACCTCTGGTACTGCCTACCTAACCATGCTAACCTGACCAAGCAGAAGGATAGCGGGTTTCGTTTGCCGTGGTATAGCTGAGCCCAAAGGATTGTACTCTGGCTGCCCAGAGACTGCAGATGTTCTAGGCATGATTGGCAGAAGCATATCCTGCACTAAGGGACTAGGCCAGGCTGGTTTTTTATACTATTCTCGTCTCTTCCTCCCTACCCAAGAAATTTCTACAAGCCTGTGGTCAAAGAAATGCCTAATCTCACTATGGTAACAAGCCACAAAGAACTGGGAATAATATTGCCAGTTTATTGTAATAATGTGCTTTTTGCCTCCTAAGTTTTGTGATTCCTGTCTGCAAACAGGTAAGTCTCATACCCTTCACACCCCTACAATGCACCAAGCTCATCTGTGTGAGGTGGTACACATTTGTCTTATCTTCACAAGAAGACTTACGTATTGTGGGTTTGACTGGAACTGTGATGGGAGCAGCATGTGACTAGATATAGTCACAAAAGTATATCAGGCTATTAGTTATTTAAAAATGGTCAAAGAGATAAAAATCAATTTGGGAGAGGAGGATTGTGAACAGAAATAATGGAGTAGGCACTGCAATACACCCATCTTCTCCGCATTTAACTGTTCAGTCCCCACATCTGTAGAAGGAAAGCACGCTTTAAATGAGACATTCAGCTGGCATAAATCAGGAAGCATCTCTGAAATCAGTGGCTTCACATCTGTGCATCAGCTAAACACTCTGTTGCAGAGTTTTCATCATTGAAGACCAAATGAGTATGATCGCTGCATATTATACAGGAATTATTTAGTAGGCAGAGGTTAGCTCTCTTGCTAAACAGGAACCTATTACAGAGGGAATGCATTCATATACAGCAGTAAAGTGCCTGCAGTTCTGATTAAATAAAGAGAAAGGCAGAAACCCATGGAAATTAATATTTCTCTAAATCATAAAAGTAAGCCCAAGCTTATTAACAATTTTTATAGGCATTCTATAAAACAGAACAACTGTATATGTGAGAAAGAGAGTGAAAGAGAAAGACAAAGAGATAGAGTGAGTGAGAGAAAGCCACTCACATAGAAAAGGAGAAAGTTGTTTAGGATACATGCAGCAAAAAAGTATTTTGAACAAGAATAAAAATAAAGATCAGAGTTCAAATTAAACTGCCACACAGTCTCTATACATGATCTGCTCATTATATATTTATTGTTTCTTGACTACTGAAAAATGATCACTATCACTGCTATTTTCATGTGACTTTCAAAAAAAAAAAAAAAAGAATACATGTTATCTTCTACATTATCTCTGTAGGCTAGGTTATATACTGCACATAGTTAAACACCCAGTGATGAAACATTCATATAGGCTGCTCTCATTTCCCAGCTTCTCATTTTTACACAGAGCACCTAGATTTGCCAGAATCTCTCCCTCCTTTGGCAAGAGGGCAGGCAAGCAGTCATTTCAGAAACTGGTGCCAGTGCTACCTATGAGTCAGCGTGATGTATTTAATGCTCCATTTGTTAGAGGCTAAGTACATTACCCCTACAGTGCCCTAACCTCTAATGGCTCAGTGCCAGGGAGCCCAAGTCTGGTCCTGAACCTGTATTACTACTCCACATTTTACTGCAGTGTCAGTTGTCTCTAATACATACATTAGATCTAGGCATCACAGTGCGTCATTTTAACATTAGATTCTGGTATTATGAAATATATCTTTTTCAGAATATTTCTTATTTCCCTGTAATGCATCAAAAATGGGAATGAAAAATTAGACATGAATTTGAAGTGCAAAAATTTTATGTTTTCATCATTTTATACTAAAGCTGGAGTAAAAATATAGGTGTTTGTAATATGGTGCACAGGTCTGACATATAGCTCTTGATGTTCAGGGTTAAATTTAAATCTACATTGCCTGGTTACCAATCTCTGCAGTTGCACCCAGGCAGGACTAGGAAAGATTGATGATTGTGATTGTGAGATTAATCCTGTAATGTTTACAAGACTTCTGAGCTGAAACCTGGTTGGTCATATCATGCTATCCAGAGAAGGCCGCTTTGCTTGCCAGGGTAATTTCTTCTGATGCAGTAAATAACTAGGCATAATGAAAATACTCTGATGTATTCTACTGCCTGATTGATGCTCTGCATGCGATATGGCAAAGCAGTGCACTTCCTATCACAAATTTACATATACAAACCAGCAGAAGAAGCATGATAATGTCAGCATCCTCCAGAAGCCCTAGGATGCTACACAATTTTATAGCAGTTATGAATTACTGTTGACCTTTCTGGCCTCTTATACCAGTATGCTAGACTCAAGCATATTGAAAGTCATCAGTCTGAAGCAGTCATTCTTTACATAATTATGGCTATTTGTGCGTGGGAGGATAGTGTTTCTTTTATTGTTAAAAATTAGCATTAAAGAATATCATTGCTGAGATTGAATGGCCCATCTGTTTTAAGCATCTATTTCAATAGAAACAGAGAAAAGTATGATTCAAATTCTGCAAACTATTTTTATAAGCCAAACAATTCTAAAATGTCGGCTTTTACAATTCAGTACTTAATGAAAGAGCATGGCTTGTGTCCTGGTATCCTAGTTTCAACACAGACTTTTTTTTTTTTTAACTGACTAAAAGGTCTTCGCACTTAGCACTATCATTTAACTAAATTCTTGCAGGATTTTGCGAGTCTAAATTAACAGGAAATATTCAGTAGTGGTATAAAAGTCTTTCAAGTACAAATATAGATTAAATCTCTGAAATCATGTAGATGCATTAGTTAAAGGAGCTTCCATATTTCATACTAAATATTTGAATAATCAGGCTTTCAGAACATCACTAAAACACAGCTCCTTATTATAATTTGCATTTTAATGTCCTTAAAATTATTACACTAAGGGAAATGTTTTTGATACATTATAGCATTTCCTCTAAATGTGTGATTATGTTAATGGGTTTTCAATCAGGATCCTAGCCTGACACCATAGGAAAATTTATGCAAAGTTCATACCCTGTCAGGGCCTTTAATCAGGACCATTTATTAGACCCCTGCCTTCTTTGATGGTTGCTGCTCCCTTTATTAAATATACTGACTTGGCCATCTGAAGAAAAGGACAATAAAAGGTTACTGGGGATGAAAGCATGAATGCTATTTGCTCATGTTTCCTTTACAGACACTTCTTCAATAATTAAGGAAGGGCTTTCTTTGGCCTTTTAGGCTTTTGAAGTGCATATCAAACATAACACTTAGTTCTTGTTTTTATGGAATGTTTAATGCACAGATTTAGGCTTAAGCACAAGTAAACTAACTTAGAGGCTGATAACAGAATTAATTTAAATAATTTTCACAAAAGTCACTGCAGTCACGTATGTCTACTGACTAGTTGAGCTATATTGAAGTGAGGCAATTAAACTTACTATAATTTAGAGAAATACTGAAAACAGTGGCTTTCCCCCCCTTATTTTTTTCCTTACACTAGTTATTTTTCTAGCTTTTTTCTGGGCAAACCTTAGCATAGCAAAGTCATCACTGCATCTGATAAAACAGCTTTCAGTGTGAGAACTGTTTCCAAGATCCCTCAATATATATGCTAGTTACTTTATAAAATTATTTAATACACTGCTTAAGGATTTATAGGAGGGTTGAAACTGGCATGAGTGACACTAATTTTTCCCCTGGATTGCATGCAGAGAAAAACACAACAAACAGCAGATCTAACTAAGTAGTATTGACAACCTGGGGTTTGGATACAAATTCAATATGAGAAAACAGACTCACTTCAATGAAATACAAATAAACAACGAATTCTGTTTTGACATGTCTAAATAGGTAGTAGGTGACTGAGAGGCTTGGGTCTCATAGGAAAGCCATTAGTGGAGCATTTGATAGGAAAACGTTTGATTTGAATGCAAGTTGCGTTTCCCCTCAGGGGGTGATCTGAGTGGTATACTGGGGATTCACAGGCGCCCTTTTCACTAGAAAATGCCTGCTGGGCTGTATCTTGATAAATGAAATTTGTAGGATCTCCTAATACTAACAAGTATATAACTATATCATCTATTTAGAAGGCATGCTAATTATATTGGTTCACTGATGTTCATTTTCTCATTCTGCAAAAATATATTAAAAAGTTTTAATAATGAGCACCTGGGTCAGTTCTATGTCCAGACTGGAAAAAATAATAATACTTCATTAGTTTAATTATCAATATTTATTGCTCTGAAAAAAGGAATTCATTATTTTTCCCCACAAGCAATTGGTAAATATTCAGTGAAGTGATAGGATTGCAGCAAGAAATTAGTTACATAAATGCCACTGACCTGATGTAGAATAGAGTCTTAAGCTAAGAAACTTTAAATTGAATAGTTCTTTAGCATCTTTTTTGCCAGAAATAGTATCCTAAATATTATCATGGCCATCATAAGTATTTAAAATGAATAATATCTAACAAGATATTTGGATGAAAATGAGTGCATCCTTATTAGTATTTTGATATCTGCACACCTTTTTGTACATCTCTTAAGATGCTAGATGTTTTTGTGATTGATTTGGTACTGAAACTGCACAGCTAAAAAAGCAATATATTTAATAAAATGAGAAGATTTGGCTTTTTTCTTACATCAGAATCTTAGAGAAAAATAATTTAAGGTGCTATTTTATATGCTAGTGTGGGACCACCCCCATAAATCCTTTAAAATTCAAATTATTTCCATTGCAAAGCAAGAATATTCAAAGAATACAGAGCTAAAAATAAATGAATGAGGCACTAAAGAGTTAATGTTCAGAGATGAAGCTTGGAGTTAGGGATTGTTTATGACGCCAAAAATGTTGCTGAAGGTAATCTTAGTAAAACGACCCTTCAAAATTAGTATTACATTTAATTGCATGCATGTGTTTCTGATATATCTCATCAGTGTTAAGCATCATTTTGTCTTTCTGTTTGTCCACACAAAGAAGCCAGCAGACTGAATGATACTGGTAATGCCTGTTAGTTTGAAAGCAGAGAATGCACGGTATGCAGCTTAAAGCACATCAAAGAAAATGTAACAGGACCTCAGTATGTCTTCCTGTTAGACAACACGTTGTTATTAAGTAGAAATACTATTTCTTGTATTTATGCAGTTTAGCAGATCAGAAGATACCTTTCAGAATTAGTAATTAGTAAAAAAAAAACAAACAAAACAACCAAAATATTTTCCCTTTCAGTGAGGTAGACAAATGAAAAAAATAAACGTTATGCTTCCATGAATAAAGAAAGCAGGAGGATATTAATTCATGTAAGACACAGTTTATTGGTTTATGTCGAAGTAAGCTATCCTGATTAGCTAAATGGATCAGGTATAAGGACATTAAAAGGGATAAGGTGGCTTCTGAACATATAAGAATATATAATATCATATAGATATATCTCTGTATTTGTTCTATATTGCTCATGCGCATGCACACACATTCTGCATATGTTAGGCCTTTCTGAGAAAGAGGCAAACAATATAGATGAAAATCAGCATCTGCAAAAGGCAGCAATCCCATGATTCCTTCTGAGCCAATCACTTAACATATCATTCATAATGCTAGTCTGCTTTCATCATCCTCACCCTGTCACTGGCATCTTTCTTCATTTTCTTCTGCTTCTCAGTTCCAAGAAAGTGGAACCACTGTATCATTTACTGTCCACAACCTAAGCTGCTGATTTAAAGGCTGATTTTTTATTTTCCATAATGCCATATAACTATCCTTTCTGCTTTCTATAAAAGTTTAAGTTCAGGAAGATCTCAGGTAATTTTAACACTGAAAACTGTTCAGGGAGCTCAATTTTCTCATTTTCTCTCCCACATTCTTCCTTTCATTATAAATTTCATAATTACAATCTTTTAAAGAATATGATATGCAGTTCCCCCTTCCTTTTTTTTTGTGGTTTTTTTTGTTTGTTTGTTTTTGTTTTGTTTTGTTTTGTTTGGTTTTTTTGGTTTTTTTTGTTTGTTTGTTTTTTGGGTTTTTTGTTTGTTTTTTGGGTTTTATGTTTTATTTTGGTTTTTGTTTTTTTGTTTTTGTTTTTGTGGCTTCCAGGGTTATACAACCTAAGCAGTAGCTTTTATTTATGCTCAAGAAAATTTATAAATTAATAAAAATTGCTGCCATAATTTCTTTTCTTTAATGACAAAACATTATATTTATTAAGCATATTCCCCAAATGTTGATAGTTAGATTGCTTTTATTAATGATTCCTAAAAGCAAATACAGTGCATTTTTTCCTCCACTTTTTTTCCTGTATTATTATTGTTACAGTGGACAGTGATGACTCTGTGTCTTAAAACCTAATCACTAGTGCCTATTAAATTTGGGTTTCATATGTTGCTGGAGGTAGAACTGATTATCATAGTGAATGAAATACTTGTTTGGCGTATTCCCAGAGGGCAAAAAGTCATTCTTCAAGGTGATGCATCTCATTTGAGGAATACATTAACAATTGAAGGCAGTTAAAAATACATGTGAACTCCCAGTGAGGCAAATCTGAGGTTGACCACATATATTTACTGACTGACTCTTGCCTCATTCAGGGGAGAAAACTGTGATATGGAAGGCTGGTTCCTGCAACACATGAGACCTTAATTTACAACTCTAATGTGGCAAGTAGATCATAGCTGCTTAGAAAATATTTAGGATTTAACGCTCTGTATGGGTTTAAGATGTCTTTTGTATCTTAGAAGGTTAAAGAAAAAGTATGAGAAAAGATAAGGCTCAACAGCATTAAAGGTCAAGTTTGTGATAGAAATTAACTTCTTATTTCAAGGTAGTGTGATAAAATAAAGAATAAGACAGATGCATTTTCAAAACCATGCTGAGATCCATAGTGGAAAGTTTTATACAATAGAAAACAGGAGACAGGCTACATAAAGGCCAGCATTATTATTGTGAAATGCCAGGTTACAGAGTGATTGCATTAATTGCAGTAGCAGCCTGAATAGATGGAGCGATACAGAAGATATCCTATACAATGATGAAACATATTACTGTAACAAATGCTATTTTTCCTCCAAATTAATTTTCAAAGCATGTGATATTTTAGTGGAAAATAAAGCAGAAATAGAAAGAAAGCCAGGGTTCCAACATTTCTCAAGCAGAGCTAAGTGCTAACCAAGTAAAATATGAAATGTAAAGCAACATGATATAATAAAACCCAAAAGAATGCAGTATTTGAGCTTGGTTTGTAATCAAATTAAAGGCTATATTATACCATGTGGCTTTTTATTTATTTGGAACAAAGTGCTTTTTTTTCAAAAGCTACAGATATTAACATTTTTATTCACAAAGAAGCATTTCCAAATTTTCAATGTTTCTTCCAGCAAATAGAATCAGACAGACTTGAAGTTTTGCAGAAGAGAAAATAGAGGTAGATCAAGATGGAATGCTTTTCATCTCCAAATAGTATCTTCCTCCAAATTCAAGAAATGGTAATTTTAACTGCAAAATACATTTATATATGAATGCGTTCATATGTTTCACACCCTTGCAAAACCACCATTAGAGTGAGAACGTGTATTGAAAGACACGGGATAATAATTATGTAACTGACATGCATGTTGCTATCAAATAAAGTTCCAAGACAAAAACGAAGACAAAATTCACTAGGGAGCTAATGCTGTCCCTCTACCCCCCAATTTAGGTGTTACCACCTAAATTCTGACTAGCATCATGACATCCCTGCACCACAAGCCAAGCCATTCTCAGTTGCCAGGTACATTTTAACTGAAAGCTCTTGAGATCAGCCCCTCAATATAGTCAAGATATCATGACATTTTACTGCAGTCCATCAACATGTATTTTTCTTGCAACACAATTAAAACTGCTGTGTGATTCCAGGATATCCATTTTCCAAGGCAACAGCTGAACACAGGCTATGAGGTAGTGAAACAGAGAAATAGGGTAAGGATGAAAAAGGACAGAATTTTATCAGGAAACACCGCTTTCATGAAAGAAATCATTTATGCAGTCCATAATCCAAATTGTTACACAAGAAATCCTTCACTGAGCCTAGAGATCTAACATTACCTATAAAGCAAAATTGCATGGGCCTGTGAAAGCTGGCAGCTATGTGAGACATATGGGGCTGGAAGCCCAAGGATTCTGCACTGAGAATGATGAGTTAATATTTATGCAGGGAGCTGTTTGTAAGTTTGATTATCCAGATATGTGGAAAAGGAACCTAATGCTTAGTCAGAAATTCCTGAAAGGGGCTGTTGAAAAATCACATGTAGTAGGAAGACAGCAACTGCCCAGATGTGCCTTTGGAGAGAGTGAAAGCCTTAATGACTTACCCTTGCCTTGCTGAAAGCCAGGGATAGGTCTGGTTAAAATTACCATCTCGTTGTGGAGTTGCACATCTAATAAGCTATTTAAGAAGGTCCTTAAATAAGGACCCACAGAATCCAGGGCCATTGCAGAGAGGCACCTGTCACAGAGTCAGTCAGCTGTACTCCTAGCTTGAATGTACTCACAGGTGCACATTTTTGAAGAGGATGCATGATCTTGCCTTCAAGACTTCAAAGGTAAATCTACTTTGTATTTTGATGTTGGATTGCCCCACTCAATTGAATTAAAAAAATAAGTAACTGAGGAGCTTTAAACCCTTGGATTCTAAAACCTGCCATTTATTTCCCCAAAGCTTTTAGATTCTCTTAATCTTTCTCTCTTCTTGGTTTTCTATGTCCTTGCTGAAGTATGGATGGATATATGTCCTACTCACCCTTTTTCCATGCTATATACAAAGTGAAATTGAGTTCAACACTGCTGCCTGGTATTGGTTTTAATTTTCATTACAAAGAAAAGTGCAAGCCATGGAGGCAGGTCCTGCAGAAAGAGCAGGATCAGCAGTTGTCTCTGACTGACTCAGTATTGTGTTTCAGCTCCGAGTTACTGCTGTCCAGAATTATTCAATTCTCTAATCAGAGTCCTTTTTTTTTTTCACTCTCCAATATATTATGCCTTATAGTGCTGTATTGAAAAGTACAAGCCCTACCCATTTTAACAAGCCATTCAAATCACTCTGTGAAAGCGAGATGTGCTCAGCATTTGCCACCCTACCAACATCTGTGTCATCTGAAAGATGTAATTCTGACATCTGCATTTTGATTAACAGGTTAGCTAACAGTAGATCCAGATTTTAAATTCTGGGTCTGACTGAAAAGTCACTTTGTTATTTTTTCCAGCAAAACCAGGTAGTTTCTGTCATCTGTCTACAAGCCAAAATTGTATGGCCTATTAATCACATAGGACTCAACCTATTATTAACCATAATATCTTTTAGTAATAAGTCAGTTGGTTGGAAGAAGTCCCTGCTACCTGCAGAATGTTTCTATAACTGAAGTCTTTAATCGTATTGAAAGGCTCAAACAAAAAACTCCATAAAACTTGATAACGATTCATGTCTTTTGGAGAATAATTTGGCATTGACTATACTTTTGCCTGTTATAATTAAATTTCTAGCTACTTTGTGAATAATGGCTTTTTAGTTAAATTTAGCACCATTTTGTCCCATTAGTAACTCTCTGGTTAAACTTCTGAACTCTTTGAAATATTTGGAAATCACTTACAGTCTTTGAGTCCCTTGGAATTTGCCCAGTTTTCCATTCCTTTATGGTTAACATTTACGGTTTAGAGAGAGTTTAGAGTGTGAGATATCTTGGCCATTTAATTTAAAAATGTTAAAAACCTTTGCCACAGAGGGTAAAGTTCCAATTACAACAACATCACATGGGACAGGTACATCTTTCTGTCTTGTTTAAAATATATAACTGAAATATCTGCTGGACATTCCTGTCTTTATACATCAGTATGTGATCAAACAAACCTGGCAGTGAATCTATAGGTGTTACCAACAAGATTTTAAAGCATTCCTACTTTTTTAATTTTATGGGAAATTGAAATTTTATTGAAATATCCCTTGGCTTTCCTTTAGCTCTCCTAGAGGTTTTAACTTGCAGATTTTATCCACTTTCATTTGCTTTCCCATTTTTCCTTCTATCATATACTATTTGTTCTATTGTCATGTCTATAGCAGTTTAAAGCCGACAAATAAAAAATGACATTTTTTCTTACATTCTAATTTCATTGATATATATCAGGATATCCTTGACAAGTTTTTGCTTGTTAATACTTGCAAATTTTGGAAAATCAGCTGTTTTAATGTAACAGTAGCTATAGTAGTTATAATGTAATAGTAGTTATAGTAGTTATACTATACCAATACTGCTGTATTTGTTTTTGGAAAAATTTGAAGTCAGAAATTCACTTTATTTATCAAAACAGTTCATATTATCTTAGAATATCCCGAGTTGGAGGGGCCCCATAAGTATCATTGAACCCAACTCCCTGCTTCTTGCAGGTGGAGGTTTGCCTTCAGATGCTGGATACTCTCTTATCCATCTTTGGTGAAACATACTTTTTATTATAGTTAGAAACTCATATAGTTTCAAAATTAGGTGCATGAAACTATATTCAAAAGAAACATTTTTTCCTAAGGGTGAATGCTTATGGAACTCTTGATGCTGCTTCCTGGTTCGAACAGGTGTTTTGTCAGACGCCCACCTCTAACACCATCAAAACTTTGTAGCAGGCACAACTTAAATCCATAAATATCAAAGGTTTTGTGATTTTGAGTAGTATCTTCCCAAACATATCTTTGATGTAATCTGCTACCTTGTGTATTCTGCTACATTCTATCCTTGCAAAATTGGTTTAAGCTTATCTTTAATTGTCAATTCAAATGAAAAGTCCTAACGAGTTCATGTAACCCACTTCATGTTTCTTCTTGTGCATTATTATCTTATCTTGCTAATAAATACTCAGTAACAATGTCCCTGAGTTTGGATTTATCTTATGTAGGATACCAAGATAAGTTCCTGGACATGCATGTTTTATATCAGCAGCGGTCTCTAATTTTGGAAACCTTCTACTTGGGATCAAAAGGAAAATTTTGTGGACTCTGACTAAACCATTTCTTCTTGGCAGTGAGCTATTATGTGTTAGTTTTAGATTATGCTAAACAATTATATTTAATTCATAGAACACTTACTACCAATTTAATCAAATATTCATCCATTCTTCCGTTTAAACTACATCCTACCAAACAGAGGGGAGTACCTTTCTGCTTATGTACCATCCTGGTGTCCCTCTTACATTTTGTTCTCTGTTCCTCACCTGGTTTTCTGTGGTCATCTTCCCAGGGAGAATATATTCATAGGAAGGAAGACCAACAGCTTCATCACCATCTCTTCTGAGGGCAGATTTTTTCAGCAACCTTGTATCACATAACATTATTTTAAAATATAAATACATCTTCCGTCTACAATTTGATTTGGGGGCTACTCCCACACTTTCTTCTGAGGGATACTTGGGAGGGAAAAAAAAGGCTTTCTTCCAAAATATGTGTATTTTGTTTTTCACTTCAAAAATATAATCCCTACTGTTACAATGAAGTTTTATATGACTATTCTTTTCTAAACTCCAAATGCTAAAGTACTTGTGTTTGTATGGGTGTCTGCACACAGGTTGCAAGCTTTTACAGATGACAGTTTCACATGTCATAAACATTCCTGTCCCACAATGCCTGATCAATGACTGTCCCAAAAAGATACACTCCTGCCAACTTCTTCAAAGCTGCCACATATTCAGAAAACGCTCGCCCTTCTAGCTGATTTCCCTAGTGTAGTTTGTATCATTCTGCAATAATGTTTGTTCTAAGAACAGTATATCTCCTCAAAACATCAAGCTTTTAAACCAGTTTTTGTGGTGTCTGTCAATATTCAGTCAACTTCTCTCCTAACTTGGGTTACACTACCTTATGTTTTTCTTCAATAGAAATTCATGAGAAAACAAGCCTTGAAGTTTTTTATTTTTACCAAATAAAGCTATTTTCATTGTTTTCCTTTTCAGACAGGTTGATTGTTCCTTTTTTATACTGTCCTTGATGTGATTCTTTGGGGGGCAGTAAACCCCCTGCAGAGCTTCTTAACTGATTCAGACCAGTGCTGGATTCTTAACCAAGTATTCCCTTTTGTATTTGGAGAGGAATCTTAAAACTCCCACTGAGTGCTCCTTAGCAAAATGATAACTTAATAGAGAGTCATTTCTAGGAGATATCCAACATAATTCAAGCATAGGAAAGCAGTTCTGGACACAGGTCTGTAACCACAGTCTGACTTAATGAGAAGCATCACAAGTTGCAGCAAATCTTCATTTCTAGATGTGTAGTGTTCCAAATAACTCAAGCACTGGCAGAAGCACAGACACAAATTCTGCTTTATATGTTCCTGCAGCTTCACCAATGGCTTCCTAATCCAAACTCTCTAATCATATATCTCCTTGGAAATGCAAATTTCTTTTAAAACTTTAGAACCTTAAGGAACACTCACCCAGCCTCCTTCGCCCTTTCCTTCCTTTTCTATGCACTGTTGCCTTTCTTAGCCAAATTCTGCACACAGACTTCTAGAGATTTTAGAACCAAGATTAATTAATTTACATTTAATTGTTTTGAAATCCATTATGAGTTCACATATTGTGTTTCTGATACAAAAATGCAAGAGAAAATCTGAAGAGACTGCAAAGCATCTTCATACAAGTTAATGGCACTCTGATTTTGAAGTATGCTCAGGTTCAAATATCTTGTCCATACTTGTGACACACCATTTAAAAATACCATCTCAGGATTGGGATAGCAAGAACTGGCTCTATCTAAAAAGCTAGAAAGCCTTATTCAGATTGAGCATCTAAGAAGGACCTTGTCTATTCCACCCATTTTATTCTCTCCAGTGGTATTGTATAAAACTTGAAATTTCACACACAGAAGTTACAAATATTCTAGATATAAAGATAATATTGCATAAGCATCCTATTCTGTGATTTTAAAAATCCTGTTGCACAAGCCCATGCACTCTCAGTATCATACTCATACTTAGGGCATCACAGATTATCTATTTAGGTGAATAAGTTGGCCGTAAAGCCATAGGATAAGGAACATCTGTTTTTATCCTTTGAAAATTGTAAACAGCTACAAAATTTACTTAAGTAGAGTATGAATATCAGGGTCACATCTGAAGTATGTATGAAGTATGTATTTTTTTCCTAAAAAAGAACCTTCTTTAGCACAACACCTACTCTTTCATTATCCCATGCATTCTGAGTAATTTTTTTTACATCTTTAGCTTGCTCTTGTATCCATTTAGAAGCCAAACAGGTCAAGAGACATAGCTGAGAAAATTCTGCCAAATGTCAAGAATGGGTAATTCTTTCTCAGTTAGAAAAGAGATGGCAACTTTACCTAGGAAAAGGTGCAATCCTAGACCACAACATTTCTGGTGAAACAGCCCTAATAATTTTTTATGAACAGAGCTTTTTTATTTGATAGTAATAAAAAAACCAATTAGAAATAAAATCTTGGTTGTCTCACAGACTAGAGGTGACAGGCTAGATAGGTAATATTTATACAACACATGGGCAAGCACTGACACTGTTTCGTAAGGCATTCTGAATATTTTACAGCAGACCTATTATTTGCAAAATAATTAGCAATTTTTAATCATATATTCCTATTTATAACATCTTTTTGTGTGTGCACTGGAGAAATCTCAATAAGCAACCTACTGTAAAACTTATAAGAGTAAAAAGAAATATTATGCTTTGTATGGATTCAGTAAATAGAGTAGCTTTTCTTTCCACTGTTGAATATTGTGATTAATGATAAAGTATTCTTGGTAATCATGAAGGTGAAAAATTTGAAGCTGTGCAGCGCTGCAAATTACTTAAGAATAACTTAACTTGAGTAAATTATCCATATGTTACTTTCAAATGGCAAAGATATCCAAATCATCTACAACACTGACATCTTTAATGAGTCAAGGTTATTTTACCATTTAGCTTACATGTGAAAATCAATAGATAAGCTTTCTCTTTAGCTTTCAGTCAGGTTCAGACATGTTAGAAGCTGGGAGAACTTAAAGTTTATTTGTGGTTCTATCATACACGATAAAAATCTGAAGAGGGTTATTCTGATTTTACCTTTGCTTGACCTCAAAGTTTTACTAGTTTGAGGTTTTAAGATGTCAAATATATGTCACATCCGACCTTCTGTTGTCAAATGGTTTTTCAAGATATTGTACATAAACTTGTCTTTTTAGGTGACTAGTAACACATTTTCCACGTCTTATCATATGAATGAAATGCAGATTTTTTGATTTATCTGATGTAGCTGTGCAAGTCCATATTTGGAACAGGGACACAGAATGCATAGTTTAAATACATAATACCTAGATCTTTTCTTTCCTTGCTCAGTGAAAGGAGATACTATATTCTCCTTTGAAGACCAATTGATAGAGCACATTATTCACCATTGGTAATGCTGCTATAGTGCATCCCATGGATGAGGAATTGCCACTGACTGTCCTGTATTGAATCTTCACAGCTTATCAGTGAGAAGTATCTTCCATAGGCTGGGGGGAAACTTTGGTTTCTGGAAACAATGGAGGACATTAATGACTCTTCATAAAGAACACATTTCTTGGAAAGCTCAGAAGTATAAGTGAGTGCACCTTTGTAAGAATTCAACTTCTAGTAGTTATAAATGTATTGCAAGCAACCAGTCGTATATTTTTGACCAACAACTACCAGACTACTGGCATATATTTTTATATATGTCAGTATCTATTTTAAATCAAACTTTAATCACACAGTTCAGACAACTACTTGAAAATGTAGGGAAAAGAAAGCAGGAACACTCTTTGTCAGCTGGTGCATTCTAAGGCATGTATATTTGCTGTCTAGTCTGTACATGACACACAAAGACTATAGTTGTGGTACTGTTCAATGTTCCCCACTCATTCACAGATATCTGCTATTCAGTCCTAAATAGTCTTGTTTCTTTCAGTTTTTTTTTGTTTTTTTCAGTTCTCCTCTATCACCTAGGCAGTAGCAATAGAGCTGAAATGATGCCCTTTCCACGGCTTCTTTTCACCAGCTTTATTACTTAATTTCTCTGTACATGCTTTTGAGGTTGCTTTCATTACAATGTCTATCTGAGCATTCACATCTGTCCTCTAGGGGTTTTTTTGTCCTAGTGTATATCACCATAAGTGGCATCCTTTTCAGACACTTCTGGACATCTAAATAAATGACCATAACAGAATTTCTAAAACTTTTTGTTTTTCCCTGCCCTTATCTTATTCTTTATCACTGTATTTTGATTTCTTTTCCTTTCAATCAGCTCACTTCATTTAATATCATTTGTTTGACTGATTTGGTGATTTTGCACCATTCTGACCCAAGCCACAATTAATAGCATGAAAGTGGGCAGTGTTTATGTCTTCAGACATTCAAAATTATGATATGTGGCTTATGTAAAAGAATTGAGGCAGGATGAGTTTGCTTAATAAGGCTGAAGCAGTCACAAAGCCAAGGAAGCTATTTCCTGGGCTCCTCAGTACAAGAGAGACATGAGGCTCCTGGAGAGACTTCAGAGGAGAATGACAGAGATGACAGGGGGACTGGAGCACCTCCATTACAAGGACAGGCTCAGGAAGTTAAGCTGAGAGAGACCTCATCGATGTCTACAAATACCTGGATGGAGTATGACAAGTGGATGGTATCAGGCATTTCTTGGTGGTGCCAAGCAAAAGGACAAGAGGCAATGGGCAGAAAGTGATGTACAGGAAGTTCCACCTGAATGTGAGGGAGAACTTTTACTGTGCAGCTGACTGTGCACTGGAAGAGGTTGCCCACAGAGGTTGTGGAATCTCTCTCCCTGGAAATATTCAAGAACCATCTGGGCAGAATCCTGTGCCATGTGCTCTGGGATGACCCTCCTTGAGCAGGGAGGTTGGACCAGACAACCTACTGTGCTCTCTTCTAACTTTACCGATTCCAGATTCTGTGATTCTGTGAACATGCTTGGTTTATTATAAAATGTACCTTTAGAGAGGTAAAATAGCAAAAGAAGCTCACATAGTACCTGCAGAGGAGACACAGATTCAGGTGCTTGTGTCCCTTGGCTGTTTCTCTGCCCAGCAGTAACACAAAAGGCATGGTTCAGAGGCACTTTCCCCAGCAGAAATGTAAAATGTGTGTATGCTATCCTTAGAATGCAATGATCAAAGCTGCTGATAGCAACTCAAATGAGTGTAAAACAGAGGCAGATTTCCATTTCTATTGCCATTGCTTATGTGATATTATTTCTTTGTCTTTCTTTAACCATCTAAAAACAATATGGTTTGAAAACTACCTTTATCTATACACAAAAGGGGAACAGTGTAATATTTATGGGATGCCTTTTCATCTAGTTTATATAGCCCATCACAGGGTTGTGCAAAATAAGATTTTTATCTTCACACACAGATATATTTTAATAATTATCTTTAGTGCCTTTAGATGAAGAATGGCAAAAACTGGTCTACTGTCCGAGTATTAATGTTAAAAATAGTACAGGCTATAAGATACAATGTGACAGGATTGCAGGAATGTTCCACAGTGATGGCAAAATTTGTGGTATCTCTGACAGAAATGGTATTAAAGAAAGCCCATTGTGAATCTGTTCACTGCTTGTCATATTGTAGATAAAATGATTAATTATACAGGCACAGATATTTACTCAGTCAGTGTTTTTAAACTGTTCCATTATGTTAACAGTAGCTATATGAACTTTGAATGCATTACTTTGAAAAGAGACTTTGCCTTCGAGCCTAGAAAATGAACTGGCCTGGTTCACTCATGTGCCTCAGTTTCAGCTGTGAACTATCATGTATCTGAGAAGCAGGAAGCACTGACTCATATCAACTCTTGCACACATTTGGACCTTGCTACCCCTAGTCAGACACCAAGTGTCTACCAGTCTAGTGGGAGGCACCAGTGCCCCTTAGCTGAGTGCTTGGGGTCAGTGAAACACGCTGAGGAATTGGACAGGAGGAGGAAAAAAGCCCTGAACCATTCAAAAAGCCAGCACAATCATCAGTTGATAGGTAGCAATTAGTGGTGCCAAGACAAGCACCTATTCCCTTGCACTATCATGGGATACTAGTCTCCATGGAGAAGGAGCAACTCACAGTAGGAGCTCCCAGCTGAGTGCTCTGGGACAAGGCAGGTAACACTACCACTCATGTGAACTACCTGCTGGTTGCTTCCCAAGGCATGCACTTGTAATTGGGTTTCTGCCTTGTCTGGAAGGCTGTGCAGTTAATTGCTACTTACTTTGTGAGACCAGAGCTCAATTGTACAAGGACTTTTCCCCTCCCTCCTGGTTGCAGCAGGCATCAGTCTCAGCTTGTTGGAAGTCCGGTAAACTCATACCTCCCAAGGATGGGAAGAGATCTTTGGCAATTGCAACGCATTTAGAAGAAGCTCTCTCACGACCTTGTCTGCACTGTACACTTTGTGCCCGGGAGCACCAGGGTCTGGGCTGAGTGGCGGCACATCTGGGACTCTGTGTTTGACAATGTCAGTGTCAGGAAAGGTCTCTGACAAGGATTTAACAGTGTAGACAGTGTGAAACATGGTAGTGGTCCTTGTTCTTACCTTCTGGTGGATTTCTTTGACTTTATCTGTTGACAGTCAGGTTGGTTGGTATGTGGTCACAGGAAAGTTTCGGGAGTTCAGCCATGTTTTCAGAGGTGATTTTTGGGTCTCCTGATTTATCTATAATCTATATTGTGGTAGCAACTTAATGGTGGCCAGTAAAATAACCTTGATTTTGTTGGGAGCTGAAGCAGGAATAATGAAAGTGTTAGAAAAGGAAAAAAGTTTAGGAGTATTTGCTCTGAAGTTTTTTTGTAGAACTTGGTTTTTTAGAAATCATTTCATATTCCTTAGCAATACATCAGGAAAACTTGTCTTTCTCACTATGGACAGCGTTGAAAGTGCTTACAGGTACACTGTAGATGCTATATTCTGTCTTTTGGGTTTTGTTCTTCTTTTTTTGGTATTTTTCTTTCTTCCATTTATTTTATTTTATTTTATTTTATTTTATTTTATTTTATTTTATTTTATTTTATTTTATTTTATTTTATTTTATTTTATTTTATTTTATTTTATTTTATTTTATTTTATTTTATTTTTTTTGTTTTAGCTTTTAGTTTCTTTAATTCTTCTAAGAAACATTTCTGATCTCTTTAAATTGTTTTTTGTGTTTAGAAAACTAAATTCCTTTTTCTCAGGTCTCCTTTTATCCCTAACATACACATTTTGATATTTGCACAGAAAAGTATAAAGAGTTCTTTAGCTCCTACTTTTTGAATAGCTCACGCCTTGACAAACAGTAAAGGCTCAATGAGAGAGCTCACAGATGAAGAATTAAAACTTTAAGGAATTAAATAGTTTTTCCAAGACTAAGATAAAAAATAATTTCTAAAATATGGCAGGGATGGGAGCTAATAAACCAGATCTTGCCAGTCGCAGTCTTGTACCTTCCTCCCATCCCTGTGAGATCTGGTTTTAATCCCAGTCTCTGCATCAGAATTCCAGTGGGAATGAGATCTTACTGTGAGTCAGAGCTAAAGATGTACTCCAGCAGCATGCTGTGCTAAGTTGTGGTCAGCCAATCGAATATCAAAGGGATTAAGTCTGTGAATCATTTAACGGGAAATTTCTCCTGCCTCAGTAGCATTGATGTTTTAAGGTGTGAAATTCAAGAGCGGCTTAGTTCTCCTTTGGTCAGACAACCGCTCTGCAGCCTGTGTTATCAAGAGGCAGTCAAGAAGATCCCCTTGGGTCATGTGGCTGGTATACATTTTTGTATTACCATAGTAGGCTAGTTTTAACCTGCAGGATGTAATCCTATTTACCTCACATGTGGTCTGTGCCCAAGGAGCATGTGCTCCACTTATATATATTATTTGCATTACCAGAGTCCCTGGCAGACGAGATCATAGACCAGGACACTGTTTTGCTGAGTACTATATAAATATATAGAAAAACAATGCCCTCCCCTTCACTGGCGGGTTTTATAACAAAACATTGCAGATAAGGATAACAGAAGGAGGGGTGGGGAACAGAATTTGTCAGCAGACTATGACCTTAGGATACTTGCAGCCGGTTGTCAACATTTCTGTTTGTATTGCTGAAAATTTTGAAAGACAACTTTCAAAGGACTTTTAGGGGCATTTGCTCATGGCTAGGGGAAGCATTTCCCAGGTAGCAGGAATAGGTGGAAGAGTAGATAAAAAATGTAACAAATAGGCACTAAGTACCACGGGCAAGTGGAACATAGAAGTCAATCTCTCATTATGCAATAGAAGAAGGAAAAGGGTAGTTCAGAGAAAGAATTTTGAGACCAATAACAGCTAATATTTAATTGAGATATAGAAGACAGGGTTGATATTAAGATGTCATCCAGTATCTTTGCTTACAATACAGACATGACTGTTTTCATTGGATTTTGAGAAAAAACAGCCAAATAAGGCTTGGAGAATGTTTCTGCATTGTTTTTCATTGTTGATGTTGGGTGTTTGTGCGTGTTTTTGTGGTTTTGATTTTGGAGGGGTCTGGGGGAGATAGGAATTAACATTTTGGAGGTCAGTCTGAAAACATATAGTGGGGAAAAAATCTAAAGCAAATGGAATTGGTGAATGTGGCTGGACTATGGGCATAAGTGGCAGGCAAGGTGGTGACTTTGCTCAGAGTCACCAAGAGAGAAAGAAACAGGACACATCAAATATCAAATATATTTTAATAGCCAGTTTATGCTCAAGAAGCACCAGAGTTAGAACATAAGACTAAATATGGGCAAAAGAATACAGGTCTGCAAATTAATAACGTTTTTGCATTACCAGCAAAAAACCTGCCATTTCAATGCAATTTTTTTAAAAGAAACTGCCAAAAAATCCAGAAGGAAAAATGTTTAAATATTGGTTCTATATTGGGTTGAAGTAGAGAGCTGGTAAGAGACAGTTTCAAATAATAAAATTAGGTCTGGCAAGGCTCAGGTCTGCTTTCCCATCTCAGTAACAGCAATTCCCCTTATGGGTTTCACAGTACAGCAATGAGGAAAATGGACCTATATCTATGAGATATATTTTTACAAAGCAGGAACTTCAGCACCAACATTTATTGTAATTCACAGAATACCAATTGAAATGTTAACAGGTCTTGAAGCTGCCAGTGTTAAGTCCAAACACACACATCAGTGGTCCTGTGACCCACGAATGAGAAGTACTGTTTATTTTTTTTAGCTAAGGTGATAATTTTCAGCCACTGGTCATTCTGAATGTACAGTGTTTCAAAACCATAGCCCCTCTGGAGTATGCAAGGTGAAATAAAAGCAAATGTTGGAAATCCTCCAGTTCTTATGAAATGGAACAGATTTTTTCTCTCATCAGCTCTATTTATTACACAGCTCAGGAATAAGCCTGGGGATTTTATCTTTCTTAAATTAAAACATAAATCAGTGTTAAAAATATTCTTAGCCAAGCATTAGGTGCATAACTTTGTAAAAGGGATCTGTCAGTTCTTGAATAGCCGCTGTTTCTCCGGCCTTTGTCGTGATGTAGTTAAATAGATGTTTGCTTTTTTCTCTTCATGTTAGTGATTTTCTAAGGCGCTGTCTCTTCATAGTGTTTCTGTAGGTTAGCTGGAATAGCAGATCCTTACTGCATGTACAGTAAGTTTTGAACCTGGTTATAGAGACATATAAAAGTGAACCCTGCTAGGAACTCCACTTCTCATGCTGAGGTTTAAACACTGGAATTGGGTTCCCAGTGGATTTTCACTTTCACAAGTGCTTAATGCAGCTTTAGGTGTCCCTAGGGCAATCTGAACTGGCCACTGAATATCCTTTTTAAGGGGAGTGAACAATGGCTTAGTTCCACCTCTCTTGAAATACAGGATTCATGTTTTCCTCTCTTAAAATTTAGTGTTCCTGGAGGCAGTCAGTAGCATTAGAGAATGAGACTGTATTTATCTATCCCAAGGCTAGGTACAATGTAGGTAAGGGCAATCCAAGCTTCCCTGTGGTGCTCTGTCAAAGCTTTTTAACCCTAAGCTGAAAGGATAACCACTCTAGAGTATGATTACAATTGAGACTCCAGGTGTATTAAAAAGTTGGGCCTTTAAGATTGGCAAAAGCTTTTGATTACAGAAAATTCTGTGTTACTTTTTGTGATGTGCATCTCTGTACTGGGGCTACACTGAGAAAACCAAGCAGATTTCACCTTGAACTGATTCTTACACTGGAACTCAGATCTCTGGATATTCTCTCTCTCTCTCTCTCTTTTTTTTTTTTTAAACGGTGATTTTATTTTTCATGAGAAAATGAGAAAAATACTTTCTAGGAAAAAAAACCAAACTCAAACAAACACAAAATTCCCAGTCCTAGTAAACAATTTCTAAAAGAATTGAAAGCAAACAGTAAGTAAATAAGAATAGAAACACGGAAAAAAATGAAAGTGCTGAAAAAAATTTACTCTTTCAAAATTAAAAAATATAAGCTTTAGTGGTGATTTAAGGATTGTGATGAATTCATTGATGCTTTACATGACTTGAAGGTAATAAACACCTCTGTTCTATTGAGTGTCCTTGACTTCTATTGACCTCAGGAGGAGCTGAAGGCATTCAGCACCTTGCTGGATCTGGTCTATCTGAATATGAACAAGGAGGCAAGCAAAAGGAAAATAATATTATTAGCTTGATAATATTCAAGTATTTTTTAATAAAATGAATTATTTTTTTTATAAAAGCCACAAAAATCTGCATATCCATAGAGTGCTGTATTTCATTAAATATTCAAATGGCATTTCAATATTTAAGCAAAATCCATAGGCTAATTTCATTATCGTCATGGGCAGAATATTATATTACCTGAAAAGTGCTCAATAAGATTGATTTTTGTTGCTCTGTAAAATATAGTCTCCACTGACCACTTGCCAGGTTGGGTTACAAGAGACTTTCAAACCACAAACTGTGCTGTGGTCTTTACAATGCATTGCCTGGAATTCTCAGACTGTGCTTTGAAACCCTACGAAATATCAATGACCACCTTACATCTAATCGCTAACCAGGCAGAGGCTCTTTTCTAAAGATCTTTTGAAGTGCCTATTAGTGTAAATCAAAGTTTTAGTGTGTTCTTATCTTTTTTTTCCTCTCTTGCCTAGAATATTCAAAAATGATTTGTACACTTATGCAACCTACTTAAAAGATAAGACAATAAACCTTTAAATGTTATAATTTAAATTCTTCCGCATTCTTTTATGAACCTCATCAATCCCATTCATAATTAATGAAATGCAGGATGATTCCTGGATGAAATAAGTTTTTGTCCTCATTGCTAATCAATATTTCTGACCATATCTGTTTCATTATTGACAACATCTAGCCACATTTACTCTTATAATTAAGTTATAGTTCAACTTCTAACTTTTCCTGAGTGTTTGAAATGGCCGTATGGTGTTCTTAATTTCAGTTGCTGTTTCATCTCTCTCAGTAGGTGCCTATTTTATTGTTAAAGGTCATACTCATTTGTCTGCTCCAACAAAGGCAGCCCTTAAAGTTGGCTGTGGTTTTGACAGACAGTGGTCCCTATAAGTGATGGCCTTAAGGACAGACCTGGCACTGGGAGACAGTCACCGCAGCAAGGGAAATAACAGATAACAAATCATGCCACTATTTTTCCTCCTGGCGTGATTGACGACATCACAGCAGGTGTAACTTTTCAGTGTCTCCAGATTAAAAACCCCTCAAACAAATGAGTTCTTAAAATACTGTCCGGGGGCGTCAAAAGGTTGCTGCTGAACTCAAATGCATTTTTAAAATCAGTCTCTGTATTCTTTTAAAAGTAAAGTGCATAATTTAAGAGTAGTGAGTGCAATTATCTAATGTTCAGATATATTTCTGCTCTGATAGCACAAAGTTCCCTTAAAAATGGAGGAGATAGTGTATTAGATGGGTAAATATTAATCTTATAAATACACCCAGAGGAAGCAGCATTTTCAGTGAGTAATAAGACACTTGTCAATATGTAATACAAATTTTTCTGTACTACAGACAGCAGAAAACCTCTTTGGGGTGGTCTTTTATTAAATTCCACCAGAGGGGAAAAAAAAAAAGGAAAAAATGAATTTTGTGGCTTTGAGAGTAGCGGTGCTTGCGCAGGTTTTATGAAAATGCCAAAGAGAAACAACATGAGAACTTTCCCCCTACATGTTCTACATGTTGATTTAAACCATGTCTTTTGTCCCAATACTAAATCCATAAATACGAACGCTCTTTTTTGGACTAGTACAGAAACTGCATAATCTCACGTAAGTGATGATTAGACATGTTTTCTAATTCTACTGATCAGTCTTTTTTCTATTGCTAAGCAGACTTGAAATTTTTCCCCCAAAGTCTGCTATGCTTGCCATTGAAATCTGGACTTCAATTTTTTAACAGGTTGTCATAAACAGACACCTATAGTAATCTATATTGTGAATATATAGTAATATATATTGTGAATATAAAAATTATATTATTTTGTCTGCAACTTCTAGACACAAATGGCATATTCTACAAGCATATCATGCCCTTCAAATATGAGCTAACCCTGTCTTTGCAGATGGTATGAGTGAACAAAATAGGGCAGATCCTGATCACAGAAAACAGGTGAAACTGTTATAGCATTTCATGGCACAGAGCACTATGCTTACAAAAGGTGAAAATACATCGGAGTGTTTTCTGACTGATTCAAGCCTTAATCTGTTCAGTTTCAACCCAAAATACCAGCTTTTGATATAGCTAGCTAGATTCATTGCAATACAAAATATGCACGTATGCATGCTCATCTGATAACCTAAACCACATGGCAAGTACATGCATCAGCCACTCAAGGGCATCTCCTTGGCAATGTGCCTTAGCTCTTCTGCTGGCTACTCACACCATGGAGAGGCTGCAGAGAGCAGACTCTGCAAAGGGCACTGCTTCGCGCCAGTGGGTAGAAGCACATGAACTAAGTCGTCAGTAACAAAAGTTTTCACCATGATGAAATCTTGGTTCCAAGTTCATCAGCGTTAAGAACTATATCCCAAAGTCATTACCGAGTAATAATTCGGTGTAGGATGTGGTGTGCTGCAAGACCTTTAGCCATATTCTGCAACCCCTTCCAGGCCCCGGGGCATAAGAGGGTAATTCATCATAGATAACATTGTGGTAGATGCACACCAGCTTCGAATTCCCACTTAAGCTCTCTGTCCCTTCTTTTCCAAGTGTTTTCCCTGACTCTGAACACTTTCATGTTTCAACCTTCCACACTTTCTGTGGTCCCATCATGCCTCTTAACAATGTCTGCACTCTCTCTGCAATGTCTTCTGGCTCTGGTGAGACGTGTTTCCCACACAGCTGACAGTCTGGGTCTGACAGTCTAAGGAGCCCCTGGTGGCAAACTACAAGTGCTTACCAGCACAAAAAGATGTTTGAGCAGCAGCACACTTGGCTCTGGAGACAGCATTGTTTCCAGCTGAGCTACCAGCTTTAATGCAAAGCCTTCTCTCAATGGCAAACTATATCTGTAGAGCTCATTGGTAAGAAATATTGGGATGTTAAACTGTTCCTGGTCAGACATCATGGTGATGTGGACAGGGAGGAAACATACACTCCAGAAAGAGTGTGGCAATGGAACAGCTTCTGCAGACCCCTTACACCCAGAAGAATAACAGAATAATTTTTCCTTTCTTCACCCAAAGTCTACTGCAACTTCCAGTCTGTGTTGCAGAACTATACAAGAGCAATGAACATGTTTGTGTGGGCATCTGTGCATTTGTGTAAGAGATACCATCTTGGATAACTAACTGTAGTTTATACCAGGCACCTCCAGAGCTAACAGCATGAGCTACTACAGCTTGAGAAAACAAACCAATCCCCTGTAGCTGTGGCTATAACAGACATATATTTCCTGTGGATCCAGCACAGAGGGGAACCTGTAACACGTACTCGTCACTAGTTTATACATGCACATTCATGCGTGTGATTTTTGTACTTATTGGAAGGGGATTCTTTACTTAGTAGAATCCAGGAGAAGACAAATCAAAACCTTAAATAGAATAACATTTACAAAAAGATAAGGCTACTAACACAACTGAGGTTTCTAAAGAGAGAGTAGGAAATCAGGTTGTAAGACTCAGCCTGCAATAACAGAAAACTACAGTCAATATTTAAAGCCGAATTTTCCAATATGAGGTGTAATTTTTGAAAGAGATTGGGAGTAGACACAGGTCAGCATTTTCAGAAAATGAGGTATAGTTGTGAAAAAACCAAAAGGAAACAAAAAACCCCAGAAAACACAGCTTATATGTGACTTCCATATGAATGGCTGCCTTAGTTTCTTGACAGTCTTAATGCATGGAGTGTACCGGTTCTTTGGATAGCTTCTAAGGCTATTCAGATATAAATATTCACAGCAATATCATTGCAGCATCCATCTATGTCTTTTAGAGATGGTCTTTACACTTAATTTTATTTAAAATATGAGCAAAAGTTCATTTTGAGGGAATGTAGTATGCATTATTGTTTTGGTTTTTAAGGGTTGAGGAAAGGAAGTTTCAAAAACACTAGAAGAGTTTTTTGTTTGTCTTGGTCACTGATTAGTGTTGATTTGTTGAAAAGGAGAACCGCTGTTTCAGATAAGTGTTTTAGTGTGGGACTGAAAGAATGGCCTACTGTCTGCAACCATTATTTATCACAGTTGGTGTACATACAAAAGAAGATTGAATATTGAATAACATACACTTAATGCCACACCTCTTATTTCTGCTTAGCTAGGAATTCTGATTATAGTGCTCTGAATATTTATTATTTTCTGGATTAGAGCTCAGGTCAGAAGTAGACAAGAAAAATGTCATACTTTTGTTTTATCAGTCTTGTTAAAACACACATAACTATAGGCAAAACACTGGAAGAAAATTAAGACAAATACTTTTAAAATATGCCTAAAATGAGGGGTTTTTTCTTATTTTCTACATGATTTATAATTCAATATGGCCTTTATGTGAGGAGTCCAAATGTAACGGAAGTGTTCCACTGTATTGAATATAGTTATTGAGGAATTTACTTGAGTCAACTCAAAATATCAGTGGCAACAGAAGTCTGCCTAAGAAATGTACACTAGCTTTCCTTGAAGAAAATTTCAAGGCATAATAAACCAGTTCAGTTTTGAACTGGTCATTGAAATAAGCCTTAACACATGCCATTCCTCTCAGTGAGAGACTTACCACATGACACAGAATGATAGAATTGCACAGGCTGGAAAACACTTTTAAGATCATTGAATCCTTTCAGTTAGTTTGTATAATCAATATCCACTATGTACTTTTTTCATAGAATATTCACCAAAGACTAATGAAAAAGACAGCGATTTTTAGTACTTTGAAAATATTTTATTTCCTAAAGACTAGATCATGCGTTTAGCCACCATTCTGAGCAGTGTGCAAAGCAGACATCTGATGTATACATATGAGAAAAAGTTCCACATCAGAATTGTGCCATGAATTAGGAATTTAGATTAGAGACATATAACAATCTTTTGAAAACAGATGTGATTTAGTTACAGTTTTTGCTCTGTTTGTTCTAAAAAGCATATGGAATATATTACTTATGAAATTAGCTCCTAGTAAGTAGGAGTATGCATAGTAGGTTATTTCTAAAGTTAAAATTCAACTATCTTCAGGTGACCATAAATAACTTATATTCATCTCTATCATGGCACATTTAAAGATTACAGTATTTAGACACTGTTGCAGTTCTGTCTTAAGTATTCCAGCAGCTGTCTTGCACCTTTGTGGTTTATTTTTATATGGTAGACATTGGCATAGCTGAAAGAAAAAATGGTTCAGTTCTGAAAGATGCTAAAATTCTTTCAGCTTTCTTTAATTTCACTGAGAATAACAAAAGTTTGAATAATTCAGTGGGGATCTAGAACTGGGTCATTACTATACATAGAAATATCTATGTTCTGCAGTTTCATTTGTAAAAGTTGTGGACTCTAACACAAAACAAAGATACTCAATCCACTATGTATGTCCTGTCCAATTTTTAACTTTAATTTCTGGCACCATTAAAAATAACCAAGAACTAATAATGGAAATAATGACAGTTGACACGAACTCATAATCTTTCAGAAGACAGAATTCATCAAAATAGGTTTTAGCAGGAATAGCACAATATTTTTTGTATGAATAAATAAAAATTCTTGTAAAGACGCAAGAGATTATTCTATTTTGCATGATACAAATAAAACTCTCCCCACAAAATTGTAATCTTACACAATTTATGGTAGTTTCCCATAAATTACATGAGTATATTGGAAGCTTGTTAATAATTAAAAGTCTTTTACTTTTTCAACTCTCAAATAAGTATTAGAGTAAATAATTTCCAGTCTTCATCTGACATGACATCTAACCAATACAGGCATCACAAAATAAATAATTTATGAAAAATATTTATTTAAAGAGCTGTAATTTACCTTGCATTTACCATATGCCATTCATCCAAGTATCAGTATAAAATATTCATTAGAGAAACTCATTAAAACAAACTTCTATACAATGAGGTGACGGGCCAACAAAAAACATCAATCATCACAGGGGTTTAAGTTGTTATTAGTCCATATACATAAACTAGTTTTTCAAAGCAAAAAAAAATGAATATTTCTGCTTTTACCCTGGAATCACCAGGGCTACATTAAAGCTTTTTCTTCACCTATTTCCTGAGTCTCAAGAAGTCCCTGACAGAACACAGAGATCTAATTTATTAATGATGAATAAATCTGATGTAATAATTAATGGGAAATCTATAGCTAATCTTAATGGAAGAATAGCTAGGCATGTAATGATATTTAAGTCTGGCATAAAAGATCTTAGTTCATGCATTACAAGCAGGGCAATTACCTGTGCATGTATGCAACTCTAGATTAGCAAAAGGGTACCAAGCATTAAAACAGTGCAGGACTCACCACAACCAAAGATATGGAGTCTCTTACAATTCATAATACATTGTTTTGAAACTGAACCTGAGGTTAGGGAGATGATATATCAGAAAAAGTAAAAGCTATCAATATCCTCCAGTCAAAAATACCTATCTTGTATCAAAATTATTTTAGGTAAGCAAATAATGACTTCAGGTCTGAATTCAGAAAATGCAGCATGCCACATCAGTGCATTTATGGGATGCACCTACAAAACCATGTACCTTACTCCTCTATACAGATTCTTTCACATTAGGAAGTTCTGTTAAATATCTAGTTCACATAGACTGCATTTCTATTATAATGTTGATCTGTAATTAAATGTTCTAATAAAATTAACTGGCTTTGCTACAAACAGAACATCTGGAGCAATGTTTAATTTCATGTTAAATATACAGGAAACACCTGTCTAGGTGAAGTAATTTTTAAAAAAATGACATTAATCCATCTGTTGTGGAAATGCATGTCACAGTTGTTACATTAAAAAGCAATATCAACAAACACAGAAACAGTAAATTACTTTGGAAGTAAGTCTTCTAAAATTAACCAAAAATTCATTAATCCAAATGTTACCATGTCAATCTGATTTCACACTGAATAAGATCTCCTTTTTCTCTTCAGTTTAAAAATATCTTTCAATTATCTCATGATAAAACTTTCAGATGTGAAATTAAGTTACATGATTAGAAGATTAAAAGTAAAGCCTGATTATTCCTACACACCTGTACAAAACAGTGACTTAAATGACTCTTAATATAAACAAAATGCATTTTATAGGGGAAAAAAACACATAAAAATATATATATTTAAAAATATTGCTGTTATTTCCTCACAAGTTCATACAAGACAAAATGAATAGGATGTTATGTTTGTACAGAAGTGTGAAAAGTGCATATGATATATGACAGAAATATTCTTATTTTATGGGATCTTTCCAATACCTATATTCTCCAAGACATTAGTACAGTGCGTGCTATATGTTTTGAAATACTGTGTGGAAGATGACCAAAATCAACAAAAAAGAAATAACTCCAACATCCAAGATTATGTGGCGTTTTTGAGACAATTCTTCTCCCTTAAAATTTCTCCATTATCGTACTAGCTTTCAATTAATTTTCAACGCAAAAATAGTCTGTAAAGGTTATGAACTAGGCTTATTTTTCATTTGAGGTCAAATTAAAGAAATAAAAAGAAAAAAAGCCGAATATTAAAAAAATCGAGAGATTCCTGCTTCAAGAAATACTATGAAAGGGGCTGTAAAGAAACTTCACATGCGTAAAGTTTAATAATTATACACCACAGTGTATCAAAATGTCTCATCTGGTACTTTACAATGTTAGAGGCAAAACAAGTGATCAAGTAAAGATTTATTTGGTCTCTTTACCAACTTGTATGCTCTTCAGCTTCCCATTTAATCTCTTTTTGGTGATAGATAATATCAGGTGCTGTTTTGTTGAATCATTTCTTTTGTATTTAAAAATAAAATATTTTATGCCATCTTGAGTACAACCTGAATTACATAGTCATCTGTTGGGATGGTCCTTTGAGATGGGTTAGAGAATAAAATTTGTCAACAAATGTATGAACAGAACACAAGGGTATTTTAAGTACCCTCAAAGTACTCTGAAAGTGATTTTGGGACTGAGGTTTCTAGATCTTCCTGTATCATTACCAGTAGTGTGAAGACAAGAGAATTGGGAGCAGTTTGTGAGAGCCTACTTGGACAGCCAAAGTCATGTTGAGATTTCCAAAGCCAAAAGTAGGGGTAAGAAGATAAGTAACTATAGAAATCTCTGCTTGCATGTCAAGGGGTCTCAAGAGAGACCATGGGGTTTATGCCTTACATGCTCCTGTTCGCAGGAGGGTGAGAGAGCTCCTTGATCTCACGAGGGACAAACAGAAAATCGTGCTGGAATCATCAGAGGAGTCAGTAGTACCATATGTGCTGGACTTCCACAGGAGGGTAAGTGGGTTTATGGGCTTAGCACACCATAATAACCTTGCTGGAACATGTCAAAAGCAGAAAATCTGGTATGATTGACAAGTTAAGGCTTAGACATATGAAGTGAGGCAAAAGGTCAAAGTTCTGATCCCAGATTGGCAAGAAAACTGTAAACAGACTAGGAGGGACTATTTAACAGGTCAACAATATTATCTCTATCATAGAGCTTCCAGACAGAGAGCAGAAGCATGGACTCTACAGTTTTAGGACTGTAAGTTTGAGCAAGTTCTAGCAAGGACAGGAATTTTCTTTACTAAATGTAGGCCCAGTGTGAAATTGAGGTGAAATTCATGAATGAATTCAAGAGGGAAGGCAAAAAAATACTGTGGCAGAGGTACTTCCCACTTCAGTCTGTATCCATGGAGGGAGTTCAGAGGACAATGGCTCTGTCAGATGACAGCCAGTTCTGTCACTGATGTGCTCCAGACAAGTTGGGGCAGAGCTCAGCAGTAAAGCCTTGGGTGAGGCTTGACTCTTCAGAGGTACAATTACAGAGGTGTAACAGTCATGTGAAAGGGAAGCACTGTGTAACTACATCTTGTGGGCTGGACCTAATGTCAAATATTTTTTCATGCCCATAGGTGTTCTGTGATGATATTTAAAGCTGTTTGCTTTGCTGCAGCAAAGTTATTTGGAATAGGGACTCAGAAAAGTGAATCTTAGTTTTTATATCAAGGTCAGAAAAAGTGAAAATGATCCATCAAAGATAATTTTACAAAAGAAAACAATCAAACAGCTCTCTCTTTAAATGTTGGATAACCATTAAAGGATTGTTATTTATAATACCTTTAGACTTTTCCAATTTTCCTCATGGGACCACCAAAAGAAAAACTGCATAATTAATACTAACAGTCCCAGCACATCAGAACAACAAACTCTACTTTTCTAGTGAATTCTTTTCATTCTTATTGACTTATCTTCACATATGTCAGTCTGTTTAGTCAGTCTGTAGCTACCACAGTGATTGGGAATGACAGTGTGACCTCAGCTGGAATTAAGAGAGATGGAAATAGGAAAAAAATGAGGGTCACACTCTTTTGAGTTGTAAAGCTAAACAATTCAGAAGCAGAGAAGAAAACTACCTCTGAAGCCTTTGTGATGGCTGTGTGCAGTTCTGGTGAAATGCCCATTGCTTGAACCACATTTGGTGACTACACACCCCTGATGTTACCATACCTGCTCAGAAGAACAGTGCACAGCCACCAGGGCTCTGCCTTCCCACAGACATTGCCACTTCAAGGAAAGTGCCACAAGGAAAGAGCTGGAGAACAAGGAATCACAGAATCATTTAGGTTGGAAAAGACCACTAAGATTATAGAATCATGGAATGGTCTGAGTTGGAAGTGACCTTGAAGATCATCTAGTTCTAACCCCCTTGCTTTGTACAGGGACACCCTTCACTTGACCTGGTTGCTCAGAGACCCATCCAACCTGGCCTTAAATACTTTCAGAGATGGGACAATTAGAACTTCCATGGATATCCTGTTCCAGTGCCTCACCACCCTTACATTAAAGAACTTTTTTCAGACATCTAACCTAAACCTGTCAGTTTGAAACCATTATCCCTTACCTTGTCACTACATGCCCTTGCAAAAAGTCCTCTCCATCTTTGTAGGCTCCCTTCAGATACTGGCAGGCTGCAATTAGGTAATTTCGAAGCCTCCTTGTTTCCAGGCTGCACAATCCCAATTCTCTTAACCTTTCCTTATAGGACAGGTGCTTTATCTCTCTAATTGACTTGGTGCCTCTCCTTTGGACTCTCTCAAAGAAGTCCATGTCCTTCCTATGCAGCATGTCCCAGAGCTGAGTGCAGCCCTGCAGGTGGAGTCTCACCAGAGCAGAGCAGAGGGGCAGAATCCCCTCCCTCACCCTGCTGGCCACACTGCTTTGGATGCAGCCCAGGATACATTTGGCTTTCTGAACTGTGAGTGCACATTGCTGGGTCACATCCAGCCTCTCATCCAGCAGCACTCCCAAGTCCTTCTTGGCAGGGCTGCTCTCAATCTGTTCATCCAACAGCCTGTGCTGGTACCAGAAGTAATATGGTGGGGGACTGTGTCAGAGTTTATAAAAGTCCAGATAAATGGAAGCTGTATCACTTGCCCACTGATATAGTCACCCCATCATAGAAGGCCACTAAACTTGGTCAGGCAGGACTTACCCTAGGTGGAACCATGCTGGCTGTCCCAAATCACCTCCCTGTCCTCCCTGTGTCTTAGCACAACTTCTAGGAAGATCTGTCCTGTGACATTCCCGCACAGAGGTGAGACTGACAGGTCAGTTGTTCCCAGAGTGCAGTGGTAATGATGGAAGAGGCATAGGCAGGGAACATTCCTCAGGTTGGATCTTACTCATTGTCTCACTTCAGCATTCTCATTCCTCACTGACTCCTACTGTAGTGATATGCCTTCTGGTTTGTAGTGAGATGGTTGTCAGTCTCATCTACCAAGAAAAATGTGATCGGATGAGAGGAAGAGACCTTAGGTTGTGCTAGGGGATGTTTAGATAGAATATTAGGAAAAATTTGTTCACTGGAAGAGTTGTCAAACATTGGAAGAAGCTGCCCAGTGAAGTGTTTAGGTCACCATCTCCTGAGGTATTTCATAGACTTGTAGATATGGCACTTAGGGACATGGTTTAATGGTGGACTTGGAAATTTTAGGTTACAATGATCTTAGAGTTTTTTTCCAACATAAATGAGTCTTTGATTCACATACCACACTTGCAACCTCTGCAAGTGATTCCAGTAACCCAAGAAAAATATGAATGCCCTGTGACTCATTTTGATTTTCTGTTCTGTCAGTGTCCATGGGCTAGAAGTGCTCGTTTAATCCTAAATGTTCTTCACAGGTGCTGCACAAGCCAACAACCCAAAGTGGTATATAGATTGTGATCTATATTGCTTCCATGTCTGGCCTTTTAATGGTTTCTGACAGGCTAAGGAAGAGCTGACCTGCAACTACAAGAAGCGGGCAGAGCATGAGAGGCTGTGGATGAAGATGTGAGGGGGGGAGAATGGCCCTACCATAGATGTGGCAAGGAAGCAAAGCTGGCCTCTTGAGAGATACACTTTTGCTGAAAAATGTGATTGTGAATTCAACTTCTAAGGAGATTTTCAGCACGTGTCAGACTCCTCATTACATGCTTTATTCAAGCAGATAGGGGCCCAAACCCCTTCAGACCTCAGGGTAGCTTGGCAAGCTTGGTACTTACCCAGTCCAGTGCAGCATTTACAACATCTACAGGGGATTGTCCTGGGATAACCACGTCAGCAGTAGCAGACTGGGCAGTAAGAAATGTGACAAGAAACCAAGTCTGAGGAAACACACAAATATGAGAAGGAAATCAAGTATTCCAGGGCTTTTCCTTTGTGTGAGGCTTGTTTTTGGGTTTCTTTCTTTCTTTGTTTTTGTTTTCTTTTGGGGGCTTGGGGGGGTTTGTTTTGTTTTTGGTTTTGTTTGTTTGAGTTTTTAAATCTTTTTTTTGTTCTTCTATTTGTGGGACAGGATGACCCCTTCATATTTTCTTTTCCAGCTACCTCTAACCATCAGAAAAGTACTTTTTAATATTATTTTTTGTGTGTGTGAAACCTTCCCCCAGAATGTATCTTGAAGAAGACATTCTGTGCATTCAATTTCAGTACAGTTTGAAGCATTCCAAGTCTAATATTTTGCAGCTTTGGCTTCTCCATAAATTGTACTGAACTTTCCCAAGTTTTCCGTCTGCACTTTTAGAATGTGTTTTTGGCCTCAGAAAAAGAGATTTATAGAAATACTGTCCCCTGTTTTTCAACTTCCCCGTGGGGCAGAGGGTCTTGCAATGCCATTTGCAAGGTAATTTTAAAAGTCATCTCTTGTTTGTGACATCTTTTTTTTGTGCTTCATACTAGTATTTTTACACTCAGAAACAATAAAGTATGCTGCTCTTAAGGAAAACTCTTAGCATTTTTGATCTCTCCGAATAGGAAACTGGTACTTGGTCACAAATTGTCACATTCATGCTCTGAATTTGGTTTAATGCAATTGGGTTTAACTAACAGATTATTCAGATAGGTTGTCCAACCTTTGATATTCTGATCAGTGTAAGGTCAGTTTCATCATTTATATCTAAGGAAAACCACCTTATAGAATCCTAGTTACAGCTGTGAGATATCATGAGGATCAATCCTGCTCCCAGAAATCCTATCTGAATATCAACTTCTGGGGTTAAAAAAATATATATATTTTTCATTCTTTCAGAAAATCAGTTCATATATCCCCCAGTATTTCCCTGTTCCCAAGTCTTTGCTTAATAGAGGTCTCACCTGCATTTTTAAATGCAGAGAGGTATATTGCCTTGATGCTGTTATCTTTAAAATGTAGAATCTCTAATTATAATGCCGTAAATTTATAGATATGCTTATAATTAAGTTTTATATAAATTTATTTTGGTTTATAAGGTTTTTATGGCTAGGAATTTTAAGTCTATATGTCTGCATGCTCTCTTATGTTATATACAAATTATAACAGTTGTGATTTTATTTATAATAAGATTTTCAATCTATTCAGTCTGTTGAGTTAGTAGAGTTTTCAGTATGAATATTTATTGTACTTCAGAAAGACTCTACCAATGGTTGCAAGCATGTGTTTTGGTTTGAAATTATGCAGTCCCAGAAAATGAGCTGTTGTGTAGAAAATGATAGTTGAATTTAAAGCCTGAGATATTGTCAGGAATCTCCTGCATATTTAAGATAGAATTCTATGTATAGAACAATGGGAGAGATCCCAGTTCTGCAAAAGTTACTGCTAGTGCTTTCAGTGAATCCAAGATTCCACATCATGTCTTCTTTGAGGATAAACAGGCTCACCTGGTCTTAAAATCAAAGAATCTGTTCTTATTCTTCAAATTAATAGGAGTGGGAGAGCACATAGTCTCATTGTCTGGGGACATAGCAAAGTACAAATAATATGAATTGAAGCTATACCTCTTAAAAATTTATAAAATTTTAAAATATAAATATAAACCAACATAACTTTTTATGTTCTTCAACCAACTAGAAAGAGGGCATGGATATTTGATATTCTAAAAAAAATTCTTTAAATCAAAAATCTGTTTCTATATTAGTTTCTTGGAAGTAGCCTGCTGGCACTCATACAGGATTAAGAGGACCTTAGGTCAAAACAAATGAGAGAGAACTGTTTGCAATGTGTTAGTGATGTGAATAAATGTAAAAGATTCCCATGTAGAATCTGTCAGCTTGCAATTTTGTGACAAACCACAAGATTATTTTGGTTCAGGAACCTGCATTATGATATAGAAACTGCTTTCCAACCTAAGAATAATATATTTTCAGCTAAGGACTCAACATTTTATATTTGGGCACAATATACTGTCACACTGTGTGATGTTGCTAATGATGTGCTATGCAAAGCTGATGAGATACTGGCTACTTGCAAAAAATGTAAAGTGACATTCTATGCACCTACCTTCAGCAGGAAAAGTCCTTGTAACATATGTCATGTAGTAACAATGATACAGCCAACTGACACCAATTAAAAAGTCACAAATGGTTGCTTTTCTCTAATGTTCAAAGAGCTCAAGGAATTTAGATGTGTACATTAAGGATCAGATGCTTGGTTGCATATTCTACAAACTATGTTTTAAACAAATCAGCATACAGATGGCTGTGACAATAACTACCAGGAAAAAGTGAAGGGTGAACTGTCACAAAGTTTGACAGGCCATTGCATATTGAGACTCTTTCCCTATTGCTCTTTGAATAGTCAGTCCCACAGTATTTCTATACTCTGTCTTGCAGGCAGGTGGAGGGTGGGTAAATATTCTGATTAAAGCAAGGGACTGGAGGTACATGAAAACTGCAATAAATATTTTTATCCTTCTATAAGAACTTCCAGTTTGACCTTGGATAAACATTTAGTCAGTCTGACTTGGTTATTTGCACCTGCAAAGATTGGAACCTTCCAATCTAAAATTTTCTGCATGTTAGCAAGACACTGAGGTACCATGACAATTGAATTACCACTGTAGGCGCTCAATTAATTTTTTTTTAGCTAATTTTGCAGATTTTTTTAAAATGGTTTTTGAAGAAGCCTTAATTGCCAGAAACCTGTACAGCAAATTAGAGAATCCTGAACTAGTGACACAGAACAGGAAACAGACATTCGGGGACAAAAGGATTAATAAGTTCCCTGGAGAAGAAAAGAAGTATTAAATACACACCTGGGCTTATCCAGAAATACTGACAAAAGGGGAAAAATGGCAGAAAAACACAGCATGTGAAAAAAATATTAAGAAAAAACAAGAAGGAATAGACGTATAAAAAATGCCAAGGTCACTTTTTGGGAAGCTGGAGAAATTTACTTGGGATAATTAATGACAGAACTCTCCTCTGCACCCAGGTAATCAGATAGGACTAAATCTATGGATAGAGCTATCTGTAGACTGTAAAATGGAGAGAAACACTATTCTCAACAGTTAGGACACTGAGAAATTTTAATTCTCAAGGTATATGATGGAGAACAAATGCAACTAATAGCCAAAGGAACTTGGTATTCCTAGAACTGTTTAGCTGATATGTTTCTTAATCAACTATCCCCGAGAAGCACTTTTGGTGAAAGTAACTTTAAGTAATTAACATCGAGTTAATTAAAAAGTAGATTCAATTTAAATTAAAGGGAAAATATGAAAAAGTAGGACAGTCAATAAGGTCTGGGATTTCAGAAGGATCTATTTTGATATGGGAATAAAGTAGTAATGTAACTTTTGTTAAAAAACCTTTAATATTGTCAAGCTGAGCTTAAGAACTTGAGGTCTGAAGCTCTTACAAGTCAAAAGTGCTAAACATAACAGTAAGATGTGTCATGGATAAAGAGAAGAGACCTTACAGAAAGAGGATTTACATGTGCATAACCCTCTCAGAACATGCATAAGCAGAGTCATATATAATGGGAACAAAGTATGGCAACAAAGAAGGTAATGTTTTAAAGTCAAGCTGGGATGGAGTTTGCTAGGAAATGTAAAGTGCCTGAAGTATCTTAAAAGCAGGTTGGCTTTAATCCCACTGCTTTAACTAGAAGACTATTCAAGATTTCCTAGGACCAAGCAATTAAAAGATTCCTTTTTTTTTGTTTTTTTGTTTGTTTGTTTGTTTTGTGGTTTTTTTTGTTAGTTTTTTTGTTTGTTTGTTTTTTTGTTTTTTTTTGTTTTGTTTTGTTTTGTTTTTTTTGTTTTTTTTTTTTGTTTGTTTGTTTGTGTTTTTGTTTTTGTTTTTGTTTTTTTGTTTTGTTTTGGTTTTTTTTTGTTGTTTTTTTGTTTTTTTTCCCCCCACCAACTTGAGACATTCAGGACCAATTTCACACTACTATTACTTGGAACAATATTTACTTTTGGTTTAACTCTCTCTTCCCCCTTTCTGATGTTCTCAGGAAAAGCAGCTGTTTTTCTTCGGCCTATTTTTTTTTTCTTTAGTGTACTTTTAGTTTCATTGAGTCATTGAAAGATGGCAGGAACTTTAGCCATTACCAAGGTGTACTGTTATGAATAGTTCCCTATTGCTGGCTCTGACCCCTCACTTCGTAAATTTGCCTTTTCTTGTCTCCAAAATAGTGCTGATCTCATGGTCACCAACTAATATTCCTTCTACTAACCCTTCTTGAGTTGTTTCCCTCGGATGATTTCCCCAAAATAAATATGCCTATCAGTAAACATTATTGATATTAGGATGAAAGAAAAACTAGTTCAGATGAAATATTATGTTGATTAGTCCCAGCTGAGGAACTGGAAATAAGTTTTCAGTTACTACATTTTTCTGGAAGCTGGAAGGACATTCCTAACTCACTGATTTACCAAGCAGTAAGAGTCTGAAGTCCTTCTAAACATATTGTAGTAAAAAAATAATCCTAAATAATTTTCAGATAGAGTTAATAGCTATAAAAGGCTAACTACATAGTGTTTTTTCTGTAATTTGAATAGAAGACTCAAAATTTCTTCTCCCATTGTATGTTTGATTCTTTTCTTTCCATGATTAGATTTCTCACCATATTCCTTAATAAATAAATAAATAAATAAATAAAGCAGTTTTAGTGCTCCATCAGTCTTTGATTTACTTTGAAAAATACAGAAAAGCTGTCGACTTTTCTTCATGTTTTTGTTTGTTTTGGTTGGTTTGTTTTATTTTTCTAACAGAGAAAGGCCAATCCTACTGTTGATGCATCATCTCTGTTCATTTCCTTGAACTTATGATTCAGTTTTAAGCAGCAGTTTTGAAAAGACAATGGCGTTTCCAGATTTGAACCCTGATAAAAAGCATGACACAGAGGGAAAAGGAATAAAATGCCTGGAAAATTAAGACTTATGGCAATGTAATGACCCAAGAAGAAAGCACTTCCACTATAGAGAATTCCCTACAGTAATTTTGGAAATCTCATTACAGACAGATCTTCTGTTACTTCAAGGATAGTTTCAAATACAATTTCCCTGCATTTCTATGTAATGATAAGAAGCTCTATCTGCTGCTTAAGCCCAACTCTTGAACGTCTGTAATTCAGGACATCGTGTAGAAAAAATAAAGAGTGTAGTATGCCAATTAAATCTCCCAGAAGACTGGATTACCACAGTTTTGTTTGATCATAGCCTTGTTTAGTGTTCTGCAGGGTAATAAATAGCAGAGAGAGATGTAATACGCCTATTTCTTCAAGTTCAAGTGTTACAGTTTCACTTGGAAAGCCAATATTCCCTGTTTCATGTTCTTAGGGAGGAAGAAAAAGAATAAGGAAGACCCTTGTTCAAAATGCCTCAACAGCTGGCCTTTCCTCTTGAATGAAAATGAAGGGGAAAAAAGGAATCAAAACATGACATTATAATCATACTCTCCGCTATATGATCCTTTCCTCAAACTTTGCTTCCTTAAGCAGCTGAAACTAGATGCCATAATTTATTTTTTAGCTTTTTAGAGATGCCTGGTGTTACTAGTTTGATGACAGAAGAGCAGAGGACAAACATCCTTCTTGATGCAAAATAGTTAAGGAAAAAAATGGCTGGTGACTGACTGGTTTAAGCAATTTAAAATGTCCTCACAGATGCTAAAAAAATCACAGAGTAATTTTTCTAAAGCTGCTGCTGGGCACACACTGCATCAGTAATTAAAAAAAAAAAAAGCCAAACCCTATATAAAGGTTACCAATATGTATTTAATAGTATCTCTATTATTTTCTCATTAATGTGTTTTTTTCTTCCAAAACTATATATTAATTTATCTATAAAAATGTTATTGCTCTTTTAAAAATATTTCTGCTGACTGGTCTGCTATTTCACAGGATTAATTCTGGATGAAGGGAAAGCTACCACTCTCTGATTGTTTCTCTTGGGTGAATATGTCACCTTTCCTTTAAGTTAATAATTTCATAACCGGTGATATGGCTGATTTGCTCATGAAAATAAAGGCACTTTGATCCTATATGTTATTTATCATCTGGTTTCACAAAGAGAGTACATTTTGGTGTAAAAATCCATTCTCAAACAAATCTGATTCCTTGCTAATCCATACAATATTTTGATCTTTACTGGGTAATGAAGTCTTCATTTTTACATGTAAAAAAAATCGCATGTATAATACAAACAACATTATCTCTAAAACCATGATACATCATCATACATGCAAAACCAAAGCCTTGGGTAAGACAGACTGGCAAGTTAGATGAACCACTTCAATTTTCCATCAATCAAATTATAGTTTATTGTTCAGCTGAACTACCTCAGGCAACACAAATCTAAAAACAGTCATTTTGGAAACATTACATTTTTTTTCTGTCACATTATAACCCAAGCCACAGCCATAAAAAAGAATGTCATACCATTACTGACTGCAATATTCCTTAATTTAAGAACAGCTAATTCATCTGCAATATATACAGTGTTCCTAGGATTTGGAGCTCATAGCAGTGTTCAGTTACAGTAATCTTATCAAATCCCATTAGTACATGTATTATTTTTTAAATAATGGAGATTTTTACAAATTCAATTAAGAATAATATGGTTGTTTATAACGGCATTTTAATGCCTACATTAGAAATAAGGTTTACATTTCAGAATCATCTAATACTTCAATTATTTGGTTATTATGATCCCTAAATTGTAGGGAATTTAATTAAAAATTAGGCTTCTATGGCATACACTTGATAAAATAATGTGGTGTCCTTTTTCTATTTCTTTACAGCAATGAATGTCATCACTCTGAGGCTCAGAAATTAAAAATTAATCCAATAAATGTTACAGGTCTGTTTGTGTTCTGTCACCTGAAATGCACCTATGTCCTTTTTGCTATTTAGGCTATGGAATTCCCCTAACACTGAAAATCAGGAATGTAATGTTTTTACATTTTAAATGCTCTATTTGCCACTTACCCTAAATTTCTAAATGATAACTTTATGGTGTTCCTTTATTTATCCACATTCAGGTGCTGGTATGAGTTAATGGAAGAGTAAAGGGTAAGAATTACAATGAGAGGGTATATTTCTTCTCTGGTTAAAATATATAGCATTGAGAGTGTGAAAAGAGAGAGTTGCTAATAGAAGTATTCTTCTCTCACCATCTATATGGTTAAAAATATAATCATGCTACCCTAGGAAATCATAAACTTAATTAGGACACCACTCTTTAAATAATATGTGATGATATTTAAAGATAACTGAAATGTTGTGAGAACATACACTTCACTGCAAAGATATATATCATGAGGACACCTGTCCCCCCCTTAACTGACTACCTGCTAAAAGAAAAACCTGCTAAAAGAGCAGATTTACTGTGTAGTGAGGCAGTGAATTTAAGAGGTCTCTGCTGAATAAAAAACTAGTTCCATTGGTTGAGCCGGGCCATGTTCTTGAGCAAGTTCAGTCATATTAGCTGAGCTTTTATGTGTTTTTATGCACCATTTATTTTTGAAAAATCAGGAATTTTCACTGCAACAATTACTAATGCACCAGAGTAATAAAATTCCAGCGGTTGATATTCACCAAATCTTTACTAAGCATATTCCAGCAAGGATTATTGTACACAGTTTGTATGTACATGCTAAAGGGTGAGGGAAATCAGTGCAAGACTACTAAGTGTAAAGAATTTAATCGTAGTGTTTGCATTTCCTTTTGGTTTTGTTTTTCTTTTAATCAAATTGGGTTATTTCATGAAAGGTGCAAATTTTCCTAAGGAATATAATTCTGCTCTTGCGGTTCTTATAATTGCCAGTTATATTCATGGATCCAGTTACTTTTCTATTAGTCTAGTAAACTGCCAAAGGTAGAGAGTAAACAAGAATCAGATCCTTACAGAGCTTTCTTTAGAGGATCACACTAAGGCTCTTGAGTGCACCAGAATTTTTTGGGAACCAGAAATACCAGTGCTGTATTTTCAGGGCATATTACAATTTAAGCCACCTCATTCCCTATTCATTGAAAAGTGTCACACTGGTGAGTATCTTAAGAAGCAGTTAGAGAAGGTAGCTATCAGATCTTTTCTAACAAACTTATAACTTCTAGTTTTATGTTTGTTCTGTAACAATTTTATATTTTATACTATTTTGTTTCTTCTCCTAAAATAAAATATTTTTCTTTGAGCTGAAAGAGGTCGTCTAATCGCTTTTCTGTCTGAGATGTGAATTTTCCAGATCTAAACAAACCCTGAGAACTGTGATCTTTATTCACAAGGTATGTAAAAGAGAAGCAGGAAGAGAGTATCATAAAACTAGTTACAACAAAAAAATATGACTGACCTATCTAAAATTCAGTAAGAAGAGTTAAAGTTGCTTCATCTCAAGTGAAAACACAGTTTTTGTGACTCATTCCACTGACTCATGAATATATGTATATTTTCACTATGTCTATAAAAATTCTTGTTTTATCCTGTTTTAAAGGAAGCTGTACTTTCTTACTGTGTTACTAGCTGCTGGCAGTGGAAGTATCCAACCTTTGGCATATTCAGCCTTGCAATAAAATCCAGGGTGTTTCCTACATACAGTATAATTAACTTCAAATGCTATGTTACAATTATGTTAGGGTGTGACTTAGACAAAATAAAGCACTTCTAAGTGAAGACTGATGTGCAATTCTAAATGCTCCCTTTATTTTGTCTATAGGTACTATAAATACTTTAGCATATGATAGATAGCACCAAAACAGCTTGTGCCCCTTAAATTCTGGATTTTAATTTTACAACGGTGGTACAATGGTGGTATTTTTTTTCCCTTTGATTTTATTTTTAGCTCTTTTAAACTCTTGCTGTTTAAGCTATGAGTAAAGCCTAGCAAGTCATAGCCACATTTTGCCTAGTTGCACTTAAGATTATGTATTAGGATTTGTTCAATCCTAGTAATTGTGTTGGTTTGGCCTGGTGTGAGAAGCTGCTGGAAGCTTCCACCATGTCCAGCAGAGCCAATCCCTGATGGTTCTGAGGATGGACATGCTGCTGGTCAAGGCTGGGCAATGAGAGAGGCTCGTAACACCTCTGTGATAACATATATCAGAAGAAATCAAAACAAAGGTGGTTGGTGCAGTTTTTTTCCTTCTAGTCAAAGAAGAGGAGGAGGTGATAACGTGGGGGAAACAACATGGAGACATGGAGGTCAGTGCAGAAGGAGGGCAGGAGGTGCTGCAGGCTCAGGAGCTGAGATTCCTCTGCAGGTCATGGTGAGACCATGGGGAAGCAGCTCTGTCCCTGCAGCCCATGGGGATCCACAGGGATGCAGAGATCCACCCACAGCCCTTGGGGATCCATGGGGATGCAGAGATCCACCCACAGCCCATGGGGATCCACGGGAAGTGCAGAGATCCACCAAAAGCCCAGGGGAAGGTGCCCGTGCTGGAGCAGGTGATGCCTGGAGGAGGCTGTGATCCAGTAGGAGACCTGGTGGAGAGAGGGACCCTGCTTCCAGGCTGCAGCAGCCTGTCCTTGGAGGGCTGCAGCCCATGGAAGAGTGACCCACATCACAGCAGTTTTGGGAGGACTGTGTGCCCATGGGAGGGACTCACATGACAGCAGTTTTGGCAGGACTTGTGAGATTGGAGCCACACTGGAGAAGTTCACAGAGAACTGTCTCCCATGGGAGGGACCCCAGGGTCTCACAGGGAAGGACTCCTCTCCCTCAGCCAGTACATTTACATGGATGTACTCCCTTCTAGTTTGCAAACAGCTTCCAAAGTAATTTTTCTTGTTTCAGTCATGCCAGTAAAACAACGTCTAAAATGTGCCACGATCTTTGCAGTTCTTTTTTTTTTAGGAAGTGTATTCAATCAACCTATTTTTCTTTTTTTCCAACAAGTTGTAACTCAGCTGCTTCCAGGTAAGTTTATTTTTGCCCATTAGTTTGTATGGCTGTCAGGATGTGATCCAAAGTGCACAGGTTTCAGTCCCATCTCAGCCCTGAGACTTCACCATTGCCCTCACTTCTGAGTACTCCATGCACAGGAGAAAGAAAATGAACACTGGTGTCTCTCTACCCTGTAGCCATGTTTTGAAGGGGCAGCAGCAGGGCTCAGTTATTGACTTCCATTTACTCATCCAGACCATACTGTACCCAACAGAGCTCCCTCCAGGTTGAAAGGCTTTGTTCTAAAACAAGGCCCTTTGTCATCATCAATTGACATACTACACCAAGAGTCACATCTCAGTTACGTCCTCTGCAATCTGCTTTCTAAAGCACTAATATTTTTTACTTTTCTCCTATTCCTTTGTTCACCACCTTATGTTGGGGAAAGTACAAGCAGTAGGAAACATGGATGTACCTACAGAAATGGGCAAAAATTATAGTTCAGGCATTTTCCTGATAAAGAGTGCTTTAGTAGTTACAGTCCAGAAAAAAAGTGAACTGAAATGAAAATGTGGATGCATCTTTAAAAAGAACTAGTGGAAGGGCTTCATTTATGATCCTATTGTAATGACATGATCTCATACTCTCTCTTCAATTTATAAGTAGTGAAAAAAAATCAATAAATAGGAATTTATTCGTTTTTTCATTACGCCAATGTGTTGGTAGAGAAATATGGCAGATCCCCAGGTATTCAAATGCTGCCTACAGCTTGCCCCCCTCTGAGATCCTTTTTCACTTTTGTCACATTTTAAAATGCTTTCAAAGGTGACGATCAAATGAGGAGACAGTAAGGTTTTTAACTATCAAAGTTCTTTTCATTCTCTACAGATACATATCAAGTAAGATTGGATTTGTAAATTCAGGCCATGGCATTAAACACAAAAAAACCCCAGAAATTCCTTGTGACATTATTATTTTGGACTGATTGGATCATTGGACAATGTTCTAAAAAAATTTTACAAGTTTCAGTCCAAACAGATCTTTTAGAGAACAGACTTACAACATTACAGACACAAGTTAATCAAAGCAACACTTTCTCTTAGGTTGGTGAGCAGAGGAGGCATATAGGGAAAAGGAAAGAGAGAAAAAGTTTCTTTAAACAAGTGCATGCAAAGAACTAGAAAGTACTTTGATACTACTTTTTCCCCGAATAAAAATGTGCTCTCTTTTATGGAGGATGAAGCTGTATCCCTGTGCTTCTGAGCGTGTTAATCCTATACAAATGATGAGTATGGAGCAGTAGCAACGATGAAATCTTACAACTCTTTCATTTGTTAAGACATGGAACACAATTTTTTTACATGTGACATGAAAGATAAAATGCTATGATATACCAAAGAATGTAAAAACTAGAAGCCAGAAAATGAGTGGTAGACTTTGAAAATCCATCATATTGTGAGAAAATGACCCAAATGTTCTAGTTTTTATGAGGGTGCTTGCTCCCCTTCTGACCTTTTTTCCAGAATTGTATTTGGAACTAGAAGGATATATTTCCCCTTTTGGAAATCTCTTTAAGAAGGCCTGTGGACAACATGTGTTGGATCAAATGTTTCAGAACTTTAAGGTCTTTCAAAGCCTTTTTTTTTTTTTTTTTTTTTTTTTTTTTTTTTTTTTTTTTTTTTTTTGATATTGCAGTTCTTTTCATTACTACTCATTTTGATGATGGTTGGGTGAACTGTTTGGGAAAAAATGTGAACCTGCTCAAAGATCATTGGTTAAAAAATCTGAACCAAACTGAAGCACATATTTTTCATGGTATTTCTCTGTTTCTGTTTTAGAAGCTCAGAAGCACAAGTGGTGTGTGATTTTTTGTGTGTGTACATGTGTCTTTGTGTGCTTTTGTGCCTTACACATAAAGACAATGTTTGACTATGATATAATTAGCCTGAAGCTGACCCACACTTCTATGCCATGATCACTAGGCAGAATGTGACTATCCCAAAGAAACAGAAGCTCTTTCTGGATATGAAATTAATTTCTGTATTCTTAGTTTATTCATAATTTTGTGCTATTCTTGCCCACACTGCAGTATTTTATATATATGCAGAGAGCAAGTGCAAAGTAAAAAATATAAACTATGTAAATATATATTGTATGTACTTCATGATTTCTGAAATTTTGAAATACATTTCCTGAATAGTTACTCTTATTACAGATTGCTCCCTTAGAACTTTAGTGTCTCTATCTTTCTTTATATATATATATGCATATAATGTGATATTATGTAATGTGGTATCAGATTCACTGGCAAAGATCTGTATTCATGAAAGATAACAGAGTCAAACTCTATACCAACAAGACCATTATATATACAGTTACCGAGGCAATCAACAGAATTAAATAGCTGAGATAAAACTGTAATGTTAAAAAAGTCAAATAAATAAATCATTGTTATAAGAGTAATCAACAATTCTTCATATTTCATGGTGATAAAGAAAGAAATAATTATTTAATTTAAATAATGGGGAAAACTTTCTTATTAGAAGAATAGTATTTGAACAGGTTACTCAGTGAGGTTGAGGAAGCCCATGTAATGGTTATTTTTTAAGAAATTCAATGAATGTCTGCCAGTAACACTCTGTGTAACTGGTCCCATACCGAGCAGGGGTGTAGATTAGACGACCTGTTAAGGTTCCTTCCAACACATCTCCATGGAGTTCTGATTGAGAAAAGCCCAACACAAATATTTATCAGACCTTTTTTTGTGTTCACATAGTTGGTTACTTTATGATTCTATGAAAGAGTAGTGAACTGGAAGGAACTGACAGCAAATGTTTTAATTTGGCAGTTTAGGGGAAAAAAGATCTTTGCACTTATTTTGATGTCTGTTACTGGCAAAAAACACAAATGAAAAGCTGCCAAAATGTCTTTGAGACAAATTCAGCCAAGTAATTCTCTTTCAATATGAGACATATGATTAGGTCTACAGCCAATCCCTGAACTCTTTACTTGTATCTTTCACATTACCACTTTGAAAATCTATTTTGATATACATATGTATACAACAGAGACAGGTGGATATGCACACCCACTTTCTTTAAGCAGTCAAACTGAGAAAAGTATGACTAAAATTTTATTATGCTGGTGCATAAAAATGCAAAGTTACAGTTAGCATTGTTAAAGAAAGCCAGAATAAGGACAATGGTCATATCTATTCATTAGGTGTATTAAACTACATCCAGTTGATGGTAAAAACTGTACTCATACAGTTTTACTTGACTGCCATTACTGGAAGCACCATTACATGACACTTACCTCTGAAGTCTGGAACTGCACATCAAGTGGTCACAAAAAAAGTTGAAAAATACCAGCCTCTGTTTTGGCTTTTCATCAGAAACAGGGTAGACAAAGGCTTGGCAGCTCCAGCCACAGGGTGACTTCAACCACTTTATTCCTGGCACTTGTGTGGGTGTTGGAGAGAAGAGTAAACCTCACAGGCATTTTGCACTCTTCAAAATGGAGAGGCTGGGATTCTTCATCACCTTACACACATCAGATGGAAGAAAAGCTTCTATTCAATGCACATTCATAATAGCCAGGGAAGTATAACCATAGCTGCTGGCTGTGATTCTCCACAACAGTCAGAGAGATGGACTTCCAGCTCACTTCCATGAAGTCAAGGACATTCAAACACCAGCAAGATAAGACTTGAGTGCCACGCTGGGTGATACCCAGGTGTAATGAAATTCCAAACATAACACCAATTCCAAAAATACCCCAATCTTTTAGTTCTCTTTTCCAAGTAAATAAATCCAGCTTGGCTTAGAAGAGGTTCTGAAAAATTATGGCTTTTTCAAAACTCTGCTCTTAAGAAATGTGATGTCGCAGATGGTGGCTGGAAAACAGGTATTTACAGCTCTTTTTTTTTTCCTAAGGCTTAAAGTGGTCAGAAAATTATCAAAGTTACTTAAAGAACTACAATCATTCCTTAATCACTTGTACCTCTTTTCTTCCTACCATCATTATCAGCAAAAGCAAAAGCAGGCATAACTCAACTTTCTCCTGAGAATCCCACAAAACTGTTTCAACATTCTTATTTTATCTATATATTCTAATCATACTTTATTGCTTCTTCAGCTTCTCCTTTTAACATCCTTTACCTAACTTGTTTTCAAAGTTGTAACTTTATGCATTTAATTTGCCTTTGCTATCTCCCAGTTTTGATTAATACCTTCACATTAAAAAGTCTTTGAACAGTTATTTAGGCCAGCAGTTGCTTTAAACTCCTGAATTTCAAGTATAAACTTATTTGGCACCATAATGTATTCACACTTAAGAAATGCAATGAAATAAGAAGTATCCTTATTATTTGGACTACTAATAACTGTTAGGTCATCTGTTAATCCTTTCTTATTTTACGAAAGTGAGAAGAATTGTATTTAAAATATAGCAGTACCAAGTACCATGTTCTTATGAGGCAGGGTGCTGATACAGTTCAGTAAGGTTGTAAACAGTAAGGTTGTAAACAACTGTTACTCTGCACACAAGAAGCTTTGAAATCTCCTCAGAATCCCTTTCTTCTGCAAGCCATGCCAGGAACAATAAGAATTAAGTGTGCTGAAACTTAATATTTTGGAACTGCTCTGGCGTGGGTGTAAGGCAAAAGCAAGATGTTTTTGACAAATTCCGGACAAGTAGTTTGCATACAAATGAACAATTTGTTCTTGAAAATGTTCTTTCCATCTTGTTTTACTATTAAGCACAGTCAGGGACAATTGTTGGTATAAATTTTGATGATTATCATGAAAACTTTGGCAGTGAAAAGTTTGTGAGGACTTCAGCCCTTCCAACTTTCTGGTCTACATCCGGTAGCAACTGAAAAAATAACCCCAAAAAATTAACTCCCACACTTTTACACTACATATGGCAAAGGACAGGTTTTTTAGGATCTCACACTGCATAGTCTTACTCATATAACTAGTACTGAGCCCTGTGTGGTAGAACTTGTAGCCTCAAAATTTTAGGAACCTACATTTTGTTCAGATATCAATATGCCATTGCATTACTGCTGAACTGGTCAAAGGATACAGTACAGCATTTATATAATCTTTCTTCTCCTATAGGGGTTTCAAGTCACCTGTAGGAGGAAAAACAACACCAGATCCAACAAAAGGTTGGTGGTACAAACATAGTAATGGTTGTGTACCAAATGAGTGCTTTGCATCACGTGGCTGTGGCATTTCCAGTCCTAGAGCAAGAGCTCTGAGGCAAGATTTACTGTAATGTCAAGCCATGGCCTGAGGGTTTTAAGCAGCTTGATTCGAAGATTCATACTGTCACATACTAGGATCTGTTGAGTGCTATGAAAGGTTAGTATTTCACACAATGATTTGCAAACCTCCAGCTGAAAGCCAGTAGGTTTTGGTTTTCTTTCCATTTTTTTTTTCTTTTTTTTTTCTTTTTTTCTCTTGGGGGAAGTGGATTGTGTGTATTTTTCCTCCAAGTTTCACTCGTGGTATCATTTGCAATTGATACCACAGCAACTTCTGGTCAACATATGATACATTCTTTTCTAAGCAAACAACAACATACTAGCTCATACTAAACTTGTTCCTAGTATGTCTAGAGTAAGAGTACTAAACTAAAGTTTATCTTCAAGGTAAACTTTTAGTGAAATAAGAATTATAAATAAGGACAGATCTCTGAATGTTTCATATAAAGAAAATTGAAACTAGAAGCTGTAGTCAGGTATTTCACCTCTTTACGAATGATACAGTTCTGCTTCAAGATAAAAGTGCATCTCAGAAAAGGGTATTCAAGTAGGAAAAACAGCTTGATTCAGTCAGGTCCAGATAAAAGGAAGGTTGTTTCTAAATCAAAAATGCAAGCTGTCTTTCAGGGCTCACTCATGTCTAGCACTGAATGTTCCCCCAGCCCTGTTTATTGTTAGATGCTACAGATTCCTACAGAAGCTACAGAGAGATGTTGCTAAAATAATTAATGTATATTAAAAATATCCAGGAGATTTTACCTTTATGGTATTTTTTACTATTTTAAAAATGAATTATTTTATTTTCTCCCATTTTTGGTAAGGCATTTAGGTGAAGTATCAGGACTGTAATTGTCAATGAACACTTTTTTATTCTGCCCCTCTCCCCCATTCATTCCAAAAAGTAATTTTTCTGAATAAAAATCTATCTCATTTGACATGGGAAGTGTGACTGCTATGAAGCAGGAGGGTATCAAATAATTTATCCCCTTATCTATTCTCTATCTTCTCTTTCCATTTGCTTTACTTATAATGTAACTACTTATTTTGGGAGACAAATTCTTGGAGATGCAATATAAAAATTAATGCTTTGACTAGATGCATTATTTAGAAATATTTGTTTGATTTAGCAGTTATTAACAGTTTTTGACTTAGCAATTATTAACAGTTTTACCAAGTATACTATTAAGGCCATGTCACATTATGCAGTTATACATTCAAGAGCAGATCCCGACTCTAAAATGTTACTGGCCATTTTTTTTCCCTGTAAGTCAGCACCTTTATTTAAAAAAAAAAATTATAGGGTTTTCCACCATGTTCTGAAGATCTACAGAGGCAGGCATGCTTGTAAGTTGCAAATCTTAGGGCTGAGAGATATCACCAAATACAAACCATATAACCTTCACAGATCAAGCCTTAAACTAAATACTGGTGCAAATAAGAAGCCAATACAGTCTTTAGAATAGTCACATGAAGCAGTCTGACTGTCTAATAAGCTGCCTGGCTGGCCAAGAATACCACTAGGAAAAAAAAAATCACACTTCAAAGAACCAGGAGGGTGTCTTCAACAAGTCAGAAATTGGTTTTTGACCTTTCTGACTCATGTAAGCTTTCAGGATTCCCACCTGTGGTTTCTTTTCTAAATGATTTGATGATAAAAAGATAATATTTTTTCTTCTTTTGAATGGAAGAAACTCCTCCCTTTTTGTATTGGCTGTAACACTGCTGAAGCCAGCTCTCTCTAGTATTGGCCTTTCAGGGGTAGAAATAAGAACTGTCTGCTACATTTCTCTGCATTGCATTTCCTACAATATTAACAGCCTGAGTAGTAGAAATCTTCACTGTAATTGCACATCAGTATAAAGTTACTGCAAAATGAACACTGCAACCAGTTTAAGGTTTGGGGTTTTTTTTTGGTATTAGATAAATTCAGCATGAGTGATGGTTTCTTTTTAAAGAAATAAGACATGAAATTTAAAATGCAGCATTGACTGAAGTTGATATTTTCAAAAGGCAAGTTAAAGTTTGGAGACTGCCATTTTCAACAGTTGGGACAGAGGCCTGATTTTTGAAAGTGCTGTCAGCCATGACTCTTTTAAATGGGCACTACCAATCTGAATAAAAATCCCAAATATCTGGCCAGACATTAAATCTTGGATTTAGCTCATTTAGGGGTTTATTTTTACTTTAATGAAAAATGCCAATAAAAGCAAAACTCAGTAATAGCCATCATTGTACTCTGTTTTTAATTATATGGAACATGCTAACTGAGTCTTCAAAAAGTACTAAGGTATTCTAAGCAAAACCTACGTGGTGCTCAGGTCAGAGGATCTGCATATGCTTAAGATGCTTAACACTGCACAAAGCTAAACATCTGGAAGTATCCTGCTGTAGAAATAGATTAAAACATAAATTGGAAAGAAAATGCAAGTAATAAGAAACACCAGAACTTAGACTCATTTGGAACAAAATGACTGAACAAAAGATTGGAATCCATAACTGAGATAAAACTAGCGGGTGACTTGTTAAAACCCCCCACAGGATGCTAAGCAATTTTTTTTTCCACAATCCTTCATTTTTATTGAGAACAAGATAACCTTCTCCCTCAATTTGTGATCTCCCTGCAAATAATCAAGAAGATTACAACTTCTTTCTGTTTTTAACTTTCATCCTGCTGAGAAACTCTGAAACACTTTCAGCGGGTCGTCCAGACAGTACTAGTCATTATGTATAAGAAGAAGCACTCTTGTAGTAGTATGTATGAGAAATGGGAAACAATTTTGATGGTAGGAGCTTAAAAAACATACAGAATATTGCTGAAAGTGCAATACAAAGTAGCACAGAGAATATTTGTGAATCTGTGAAAACAGTAAAAAACTCAGTTGTTGATTCCAGGATGTACTTTGTGCTTTTTCTTTCTAAAATTGTTGCACCGCTTTAATAATGTAAATAATGTTTTCCTGTACCATAAAGCTCTGTATTGTCTTGCATTTTCATAATACTTTCCTAAAAGGCTGCTGTCTCCTTCTACCTGTGGTATCTAAGTGGACCTATGGGGAAGTTTCTGTTGCTAGGACTCCCCACTTCATTTTCTGTGATGGAACAACAGGTGTGGGTCTGCTCTGCTTCGCTTTTCTCCTTTTCCCCCCAGACGCAAATTTCTGACCAACGGCTTCAACATATCCTGCCCCTCTATCTTTTGGTATACTGGCCGTCTTAATTGTCAAGAAGAGTGTGAAAGGCATCAGCTGGATACCAGCTCATCCCCATGTTTTTAATGGGGCTTGAACATTCACTAGGATCATTCTGACTGCAAGGATTTTCAAGGGGGAATTTACTGTTTTGCCAGGACAAAAATGCAAGGAAAATCTAACTGGAATTTGAAAAATGTAAGATGAAGAAGACAGATTTCATAGCTGAATCCTTTTTAACCTCTATTTTGTAGCATTTTATTTATATTTTTAAGTGCTTTAGATGAGACTTTATATTTATTATCTAGACAATTAATATGAAAAAACTTCAATATTTTAAAAGAAAAATCAAATACTTTTCTAAACTGCAGGGATCAACTTCTATGCTAACTATTAATAAGAAAATGCTTAGGTCAGGATGGAAAAACTTTAAATTGAATATGGCTCCAGAATATTTCAGATATTTAAAATGCCCTATTCAGTGTTTATAACTGTGGCATAGTACAGCAAAAGTAACTTCAGTGTATTGTGAATAAGCCCAAATACAGCTCCCAGTGTAGTTCACAGAAACACTCCCACTTACGTTACTGAGAGCAGAAGCAGGCAGCCCTAAATTAGTAATAGCTGATGTGTCATTAGATTTATCTTCTGCAGCCTAGGACCACTTCTATGTGCCATGATTCATTGCAGGCTCCAACGTAAATTATGAATCCAGGAGAAACCGGTAGTTATACATTGCAAGTTGCAATGACTGGAATTTATGTTCAGCTTCTTGTTCTTTCTTTTAACTATGGACATCAGATTAACAGTAAAAATACTGTTTAAATTCCCATCTCCTTGCACTTGTTTTATCAGCATCCAATATTGTTCCTCCATTGCACAGAAACTTTCTCCTGCCTGTAACCCCTGCACTGTAATAACCTAAAATTCAAAAATTAGATTCTCCTTTCCTCAGCCTTCCCCTGTGCTCAGCTGGTGAGTTTTGTTACCAAAGTGTTGAATACAACCCTAGAGCTGGCCAAGTTCAGTGCAGAGTAAAGTGATTTCTGTGTTGCTCGTTCTGTGACTCGCTGTGACCATAATGAAGCGTGGATTTGGTATGGTTTTCAGAGAGCTGACCTTGCATCAAAATCTGTTCTCATTAAGCAAAATTCCCAATGAAATTCAAAGCACAATTAACAATCAGAATTTGGCCAAAAGCAGTAACCACTAAACTAAATGAGACAGTGTTGATTATGCAAATAAACAGCCACCCTGGTAAGCTTGTCTATGGTCTAAAACAATGCATTTCTAGGATTATTTATGTTATGATACTGATCAGAACTGGAATCTTATTATGATAGATCCTATATAAACACAATTACCAGATTGCAGTGTGATTTGATATAAGATTTAATAAGTAACAAAAAAGGATCTCAGATCTGAGGAAATCTGTGCATATCCAGTTTATTCATTATCTAACAATATTTATAGTCTTTAAAATTTTGTCTCTAGTAATTGAAGGACAGCTTGAAAATGAAAATAGCTAACTCAGTTCTAGCAATTTAATTAAAGGCTTTGCCATGTGAAAGCTGTTGATACTGAAAGTGTATTTGTTTTATTAAGGAAAACATGAACTTTTTATTGGATGCCAAAGTAGAGCATACAGCACATTTCAGTGGGTGACACTTTCACACCAAAGTCTTTAGCAGAACTAGAAAATCTTTCATGAAACACTCAGTTGTTAGTTGTAAATTACTGCAATGTGTACAGAGATTACAGATTTGGTGTGTCAAAAGACATACCACTGAAGGAACCACAAAGCAGGGGAACAGGTATTTCACATTGGAAATAAAGATTTAACTCTTATCATTTATAAAAAGAAAGTGCAAAAGCTACTTCTGAGTATCATTCTGTTATGTCTTCTACTCTCTGGTTTGCAAGTAGTTTCTGTCTTCTTTCTGACTAGGAAACCAAAAAACAAACTTGAAGTGGAAATGGTTTACTGGCTGTATGAGAGAAACAGTTAAATTCTCCAAGTTGAAAATTATGTTTCATGTACAAAATGATCTGAAAAATGCTATTAAAGAAACTACATTCCTGCAGATGCAGAAAAGTTAGAGTTCAGTCCCAAGATAAAGTCCACACCAATGAGAGAAACAGACAACCAAGCTGCCAGTAAGAAATACAACGCTTGAGCGATACTCATCAGAACAGCAGGTTACACAAAAGGATCTTTGATCAGAAGAGTAATGGTAAAAAATTATAGCTTCCCTTTAAATGCTATGGGCCAGCAGATCTGACCCTTACTATATGTAGTGAGCTCTGTATTGTTGTAATGTTAAATTCTTTAGCAACACAATGAGCTAGACTGAAATGCCATAACAAGCCTTGAGCTTTCCTTCTAAAGCATCCACATACTATGACTGGACTGCCTGCCTGCCACCACTCTGTCCAGTGGTGGTGAATACACATCACACACTACATATTTTAAATATATAGAACTATAGTATTTTACTCAACAACACTGTACACACAAAAGGCCAGACAACAGATTGGAGTTTCTCCCAGGAAATATTAGCTTCACACCTTCTTCTTTTTTTATATGGGTGTTTTTTATCTTTTTGTCAGTGAATACAATAAAATTTTTGGAGCTTAAAGTACTTTTCATTCATCTCTCTTTTCTTTGGGATCTACAGTCAGGGAACAAGAAATTGAGAAACTTTTTATGGGGACAAAGAAACCCTCAAAGGAATAGATTTTTCAAAGGATTCAATTAGTGAATGACTATTGCAAATGCCTGTCTAACAAAAACATTGCAGTCTATTAATCTGTTATTCCTTATAATTTTGGCACTTATATATATTTTCAATTTTTTAATTTACTTTTTAATGAAAGCTACTGAGATATTGTTTTGTTTTTTCTTTCTTAGAAAAGGACACTTTTTTAGCTGTTTTAGGGTAAATTTTCAAAACAATTCGTGGGAGGTACATATATTAACCCAAACAACAAAGTTTAATATAATTTCATCAAGATGATGTGCATAAGGAAGCAAAGTATGGAAACATACCTTCTAAGTTCTACCTTTCCCTTCTACCTTAAGCACCATTTTGGAAATGTAGCTCAGAATACTTTTTCAAAGGAAGAAAACACCATATTCCATGTTTTCACCCATAATAAAAGAATATAGTTATAAAGCTTCTCAGAAATAGCAACCAAGTAATGATGCATGGCTGCCTTTGCTTGCCACAGGTTGCTGTTCTATATGAAGAGAGTATCATCTTCCTCCCTTAGTGAACAGTGCATTACAACAGACCATTTCCTGCATGATCAATTATCCCATTATAGTGTAAAAACAAAATTAAAGTAAATCCAAACAGTATTAGGGTTTTGTGTATTTTTATAGAAAACAAAGCTGATACAGCTTTCTCAGCTGAAATTGTAGCCAATACTTATACAGTCTAATATTGTTTACAACAGGTTCAGCCATTCCATTGCACTTGCTTTTCAATGGATTAACTAAATGACCATCAACAGATTAAGTTTTTAAAGTCAGTCCTTTAACTTGTTTAGAAAGGACTGGAATAAGTTCCAGGATTTTTCTCTATAATAGTACCTCTTTAACATAAAAGTCAACTATAAATTGCGAAAACACACACTGTGGACTGTACTGACATTCTTGCTAGGTCTGTGGTTATGGATGTGGTAGGAAGGAGATGCATACAAAAAGTAGACTGGAAGTATTTCCTGCATGCCTGATCATTTCCTGCATTGCCTAATTCAGTGACACTCTTAAGTTCTCTCCAGAGGACTTTGTTGAAGTCCTGAGACAAATGCTTGAAAATCTTTGCTATCTATGGATAGGAAAGGTCTTGGAGAATTTTTAACACTTGTTGACTGAGCACTTTTTCACTGCTTCTGAAATAATATAGCACATGCTACAGTTAAATTAAAGTTTCAAAAGTTCATGTATAAATTACTTTCAATAACAAAGTTAAACAGGAGAATGATAAGGCAAATGCTCCATTTTTGCGGTGATTAATTCTGAAAGAGGTTTACCCACAAAGAGAAGAAAGGAATTCTGGAGGAAATGGATCATGTAGGACCACCTTTTTTTCAGCAATTATCAGTGAAGGAAAAGGTTCTATGTCCAGCTCTGTAAGAGAAGGGCCAACTTAGCTCTTACACATACTACAGTAAAGCTGGAGACAGTCCAACCAAACCAAAGTGAGGACCAGCTGATGGTAGGTGCACCAAGACCAAAGTTTTTCATGGAAACATACATGCAAACATGCAGCACTACCACAAATATAGCAGTATAATGCAGCAGGTAGGTTCAACACTACCTCAGAGTTTTTGCTTTGGACTCTACATGCAGTGAAATCAAACCTCCAGCTGATGCAAAAATCTGTGTGATTTTGCAATAGTGTTTATCTGTTTCTTTAAGGAATTCTTTCACACAGTCTCTAGAAAAGCAAGTTAATACTAATTCATATGCCACACTGTATCTTCAGCTAAAATGCTTTCTGCTTGTGCATTCCTGGTTCATTTTGCATAAACTGACATCATATACTGAAAGAGAAAGAGGGCCAATGTGCTTCTCAGAAACCAAGTAGTCATGAGACTTTACCTGCCACTACAGATATGCACATGCACACACATGTACACACATGCACACACACACATATACACACATACACGCACACACATACACACACACGCATGCAAAAGATAGCAAAAACGACTCAGCAATTGCAAGAGTCGCAATTTACCATGGAAGCCTCTACTTAATATTCCGCTTGATCTGCCAAGTTTATAGCCTGGCAAATCTGAATACAAATGTCGATGCAAATGAGGATTCATTATTCTTACATCGTCTTTGTGTTGAAGCTTAATGTAACTTGGTTCCTGTGGTTGCTCAGGGAATGTAGATTGCAAGACAGGAGGAAAAAAAGCCTCGACAAAACCCAGAGAAGCAAATAGGGAAAAGAAAAGTAACAGAAATAGAAATAAGTGGAAAAAAAATATGCTAAGGTTTCAGACTAGCAAAACATCAAACCAGTGCATTACATTCTCCCCCTATTTTCTTATATAAGGTACATTTGCTTACCATTATCAGCATAGAAGGAGTTAACTAACCAAGACCATTCTCCACAGAGTCAAAACATAACAATCCTCCTTTTACTGATTATACAATATTGTGCCCATTGTAAAGTCACTGCCCCATTTATCTGAAAATTTTAACATTCTTTCATAATTATAGAGCTCATCGGCTGGTAGAACCTGTACCTTTAGATCTGTGAGAAGATTATAAATGAATTTAAAACCGCCCCACCATTTCTGCTTCTTTCATTATAAATTACTGCTGAATAATTCAAAAACACATTAAGAAAACTACAGTACGATTAATAAACTATACAATGAAAATCACAATAGTTTAAATCATACATTTATTGTCCCATTTATAGCCCATCACAAGCAAGGGTTGAAAAGTACCAAATTAGAGAAAACATTAAATGCTGCAAAATTATAATTAGATCCTCGGTGCCACAGAGTACATTGTTCTGATGAATCTTTTGTACGGCTAGCTTATGCTTACATATAAATACCTTCTCAGTAAATAAAAATGTACTGTAGGCTTGACTTTTAGAGAAGCTGTAAAGCTTAGCATATGCGATGATCCCAAAGTCAATGCTGTAAGGCTTGCTTCTTCATCCATAAATAAAGCACATTTGCATCCATTCAGTCAAATTAGCTCCATATAAAAAGGTGGTTATAATTAGCTCCTCTTTCAGGTTCACGGTTAAAACTCAAGCATGCCTGCCGTCTTGATTAAATCCACCATCGTCTTCCAATAGCTAGTGCTAATTCTTCCAAGGAAATATTCAGTTGAGGTGTTATTTTATTCTGCACTGCTGTTAGTTGTCTAATTTACGCCAAGTCCCTGCAGTGCTTTCCTTAAGCCATCCTCTTTGTCTTGCCTTTGAAATTTACCAAATCTTACAAGAAATCAATACTTAATTGATTATTCACTTTTCTGCAGCTTCAAACAGCAAGCACGCATAAGATCCTGGAGTAGTCACCCGATTTCCAATGCAGGATGTTGCTTGGTGGCAGGGATCTGCAAGTATCCAACAGCAGGCATTCCACGGAGCTGTGCAGTGGCGTACAGTGCCAGCATCCAATAAAGAAAACGAAGATACTCTAACGAAGCAGGAAAAGTTCCCATGTGAGACAGATCCATATCAATGCTTTAAATAAAAAGCAGAGGCACTGGCTTTCATATAGAAGAGCACCATTCTCTTTGCAGCTATCCCTCTGTTCTTTCCTTACCCTTTTCTTCCTATGGCACTGGAGTGGAATATCCAAAGTGCCACCGAACTCACAGAACTCCACATCGGAACGGGGGTGAGGCTCGTGCTGTACCTCTGACATAGAATAAGGATGGCAAGCACGTAACATTACGAAATGTAGGACAAATTCAGGCGAGAGAGAGAGAGGGAGAGCAAGAGACAGATGGCGGATCTGGCTGGGAGCCAAAGCCAGTGAAATGAATTACATTGCTGAATAACTGTACACCATTGATTCTGCCACTTGTTGCTGCATGGCAAAAAAGGGCCCTGACGTTGGCAGGAATCTCCTCGCGTGTCACGCATGCCACCGATAACTTTTCACACGTAACTCGCTGCACCAACAACGACACGCTACGTGTGTGTGTTTGTGTGTGTGTGTGTGTGAGTGAGTGAAAGTGAGTACGTGTGCATGAGGGAGAAAAGGAGAGAGAGCCAGAGTGCTTGTGGGGGGTGTGTGGGTATGTGCCTGCGTGCCTGGTGTGTGTGCCTGTGCGCGCGCGCGCGTGGAGGGGAAAACAATCACTGCAATCCAGCCATTTTGTTTAATGAAGAATGGAAGGCTGGCATTCAGAGACGTGGTTATGTGCCGCATATTAATGTGTGCTCTGTAGACATCCTCCCCCTTTTTAGATGAGTGGCACAGGAATGAAGCCCTCTATAGAGCAGGCACCGTGGGAGCAGGAGCTCACAAGGTAACATATCATCGCCGAACCTACGGACGTGGCACCCGCCGCTCTGCAGAAGAACTAGTTGCTGTCGGATGAGGACGAAAACCTGGTCCCATGGTTATGATGTTTGGGTGCTTTCAGAAAGATAGCCAGAGTCGAAGCAGATTGTTCAATAAATGCTTCGTACCCAGGATGAAGGGAGACGTTATGGGATGCCCAGGGGGCTTTGGAAATCAAATACAATGTTTGAGTAGCACAATTTGAGGTACATTATAAAAAAGCAATTTGAATTGCCAATGAGGCGACACATATCTGCATGCTAATTAGACCTGTGTCAAGCTTAGTCTGCCGGGTTGTGTTGATGGCTAGGAATGCGCTTGTAACTCTGCTGAGAGATTGTTTCTGCATAAATTATCAGCTTTGTCCTACTGATCATTTTCTGCAAACAAACATGAAATGTAAGATCAAAAGGCAATTCTGAAATTAAAATTATTGATTGATAAAGCCTAGATTCCAGAATCTAATTAGAGGAGGCACAAACAAAAGCTGATATTATTACAGATTGTGCCTGAGCTAGCAGCCAGATTGTGCAAGGCTTGTAATTTATCTTTGTTTATGCAGCCAGGATATTAAAAATGTAATTAAAATGGTAAAATGATCTGATCAGAAATAGCCACCTAGTGGCAAGTATATTATTTTAAATGGATTATAAAAACATTGATCTGTGCAAATAAAAGGTTTTTTCATGACAAACATAGTAGCTCATTGAAATTTGCTGAGCAATTTGTCTTTTGCTAATAAGTTGTCTTTTGTGTTTTGTTCCATAGATAAGCAGCATCATTTATAACCCTCATTTGCACACTAATAAACATTCTGTTATTACAGGTGGTGTTGGGAACATCTTTCATAAATTATGGCATATGAAAATGGAAGAAAACAATAAACCCTTTTCTAGACATGCAGTATATACATTTTGTAAAATTAGAATATTCATCTGACAGCAGCAACAGAAGTTGCTTATTAAATCACTCTATTGCTCTATTTAAACTATGAAATGGTAGAAACATTGTCAATATGTAATTCAGCTTCCTGCCTATTTTGGCTACTTAGAAATGCTATACAAAACACAGAGGGCCTAATTTACTAAGTTTGTGCAGATTCAATTACTAAATTTCATGGCTATAAAGAGGTCTTTGTGACTTATACATTTTTACCCTCATTTAGTACCTTTCTAGAGTTGTCAAGTGGATTAAGCATTAAAAAAACAGACTATTTAATTGCACATGGTATAGAAATGAGTTTTGAAATTTCTCTGCAATCATGGGCTATGGATAGTGAAATGGCCAAAGGAAGTTCTGTCATATGTTAATGAAGCTAGATTACAAAAAACCTCCAGACTATAAATAGTTTTTCAAGAAAATATATTCAGAAGCTTGTGCGTCCATGAGCAGGGCTTAAGTCATGTATTTCTTCTTGTTTCAGATTTCCACATGAAACGACTATGGAAATGCTCAATTCCTTTTAAAGAAATTCACAATTTAGGGTCCTGTCAGCAGCTCTGGGGTCTTTTGTTAGGTGCACTTAAAATGCCAGATTAAATATTAATATGTGGTTAGAGTTGTGCTATTTTGCAAGCCCTGAAACCCTATTAGTAAATCATGATCTGGTGACTGATGCAAGAAATTTCAAGGCACCAAGAGTGCAGATTGCCCATCAATCTGATGGATCACTAATTTTTACTAAATCAGGCCCTTGGACTTTTAGCTGTAAGCAGATGTATGTTTCATTGTGACTGGAAAAGCAGTCCAAATAACAGAGCAATTTTCTGCACTGAATGTGTATCGTAACAGGCAGAGTTGTTTTGCATAATCAGTAAGTTATTTGAATACAAGTGTTCATTTAACTGGCTGTGCATGACTGATGCTGTCCTTGGAAAAAAAAAAACAAACCACATTTTGAGCTAGAAGAGAAAGTTGCATTATTTTCATAGATTAGGATTTGAAAACAGTGTAGTAGAGCTCCAGAAGGATGCTGAAGAGGAATGCCCAGGCAAAAGCAGTCACACAGTCTCACCTATCCCAAGGAGCTTTACCCTTCAATAGGCTTCATAAACCACTGGCAGTAAGTCATACATGCATGGATGAGGAAATATCAGGAGGGATCCTGAAGGATCAGGCAAAGGAAAACGGAAGCCAGAAGAAGGGGTGGGAAACAATCTGAGTAAAAATACTGGAAATGCTATTAGATTACAAACTACTGATGTAGAGAAGACATATTAATCCTGACATATGACACACTTAGATTCATAGCTGAGTTGCAGCCTTCCTAACCTCTTTAGAAGAAAAGAAACCACCTCTGAAGCTAAATCACACACTCTTTATCGGCAATCTTTATGTCATACAGATGAGTCTTGAGTTCTAGTTCCTTATTATATGGATTTAAGCAACTGACTTAGGTATTTAATAATTATGAAGAGTTTCATGTGTGCAGATATTAGCATAGCATATATTGCCTTCCAATTTATATCTGACTTTTTTGCTTTCGTATCTCCTCTCTCACTTTTTAGCAGTCTGCTTACACTCATGTGGAACTCAGTATTAGAAAGAGACCTCTCCATATCTTCTCTGCCACTGTTGCTTGACTGACATTGAGTACTACAGGTCTGAAAGACTGATAAGTCTTGCATATATGTGTATCTCTCCCAGGTTACCCTTTTTAAACACATATACACACTGCTTAAAAGAAATCCCAATCTTAATCTAAAATAGGACACAATTAATACATTCAAGTTTTATTTTTTAGGTGAAGTCTACAATTATAAGTCTTTACAATCAATATATTGAAATCGCAACATATAGTATATGGTTTTGAAAAATAAATAAAGTGTACAATAATTCAAGGCTTTCCCAAGCTGATGGACAGCTGAAGAAAGTAGTGTTATTTTTGCTCAGGTGGCCATTTTTACTATTTTCAAATACTAAAGAATTTCTTTTATTTAAAGAAAGCTATCCCAATCAATAGGCCTTCTAGTATTGACATTGTGAAGTAATATGCAGCAACACCAACCATCCTGAAACATTCCAGTGGGCTTTTAATGTGAGTGAGAGTCTGCTGGGAGTAGCCTCCCTGACTGAGGCACATGCAGGGTGTTCTAATTTCCACTAAGCCCTGATCAATGGGAATTTATTACCACTTAGACAAATAGAAAGCCAGACAGTGCAAAACTGAACTGCCTTGAATGTACAGCCCACATCAGAAAGATACATAAACATTAAAAGTAAAGCAAAATAGTAAAACAATATGTGGATGTCTTTTTTGACCGCCTTTTCCACAAAGCCAATGCTTTGCTACTACATCCTGTGAAAATACAAATGCTGACAGAAGAAAGCTTACACGTACTTAATGGCGTTCCAGAGTAATGTACGTATCATTGTTTCTGAACTGTAGTTCCTATTGTGCTCTGTGTCGTGCTCATGTGTTTACCAAATGTCAGAAACCTCCTTTACAGGCTATTAATACTATTGTGGTCCCTCCAACATGCACACAAATACGCCCATTCCTCTCACCACACACACTTTCTCACTGTCCATCAATATGTTGCAAAGTCTGTGTTTCATTACCATATCATATGGAGTATTGATTCCCGTTCCAAGCTAAATAATGTTGTTTTTTAAAAGATCTTTTACCCTTTAAGTAGGGTTTGCTAACCGAACCATAGACTGGTAACAAAGATATATTATAGAATTTGATACCATATGTACTTTGGCAAATGCCAAAACCAGTAACTTAGGCAGAAATTTCAATGTTTAATTCAAGCTTTACAAACAGGAAAATTGTGCACAATATCCAGTTACATACATTCCATGTTAAAAAGGGAAACATTCCTAACAGACCTTTCAACATAATAAGATTCAGGCCTAAGCAGTAAAGAAAATGATTACCAGTTTTATTAGGCTTCAGCTAGTTTCCATACCAGATCTAAAAAGTCACCTTGCACCTATATAAAGAGGATTATTTATGTATTTATCTGTACATGTGTCCTCATCAGCCACTGTATACAATCATTTCATGGCATTCAGATTCAGCACAAAAACATCAAGGCCTAAGTACAAATATTATTACTATAATGGGTTTTCATTTCTAGAGGTCATCAGGGGAAGGGATTAATTTTGCTTGCTTTATTGTACACACAGAACAGCACACAGGGTCATATTACAATGCCTTTATCTGGAAAATCACATTCAGCTGTAATGAGAAAGGCTCTTCTTAAAACAATTTTACAATTTTGGGTGTATTAGCTGTATTTTATTTAATTTCTATATTGCTTTCCTTTATGCACATTTGTTTCAGATATCATTAATTGATTGTTAGTGATATTTACAATAATGATTTCAGGTCTCTTTTCAGTTCGTTGAGAACTCTTTTCCTTTTTAAGACTCCTTTTATCAGTAATGATATGAAAACATTTTGTATCTCTAGGTTGCTACAGAAATTTTTTGAAAATTGTGTAGAGAAATTAAGATCTGTTTACCGTGACAAAATTACTCCAGATAGGTTGCATTTCCTTACAGTTTCTATATATATCATACAGAAAACAGTCTTTGGCCAATAATTTATAGACAAGACTTTATTTTCCCCTTGTTTCCTCAGAGAACATCTTATTAAGAGGTATTATTTAAATGAGACCATTCTGCATGAAACTGGTATTCTGGTACATAAGGAACTTCATTTTTGCTCAAATCAGATGATGTTGGAAGCAGGTTTTGTAAAGGCAAGGTCAGAGGTAGCAGGAAAGCAAAACCAAAAGGTCATGTCATGCAAGGTCCAGGTATAAACAGATGTAAACAGTATCCATTTAATGCATATGGAATTAACAGTCACATTTTAACCAGGAAAAGATGATATTTTTAGTCCATTTTCAGCCAGTTTCAAAACTGTGTGAGTGAAAGTCCAACAGAGCCAGGATGGCCTGCAGATTCCTAATAGAACAAGACGAGATAAGAAAAAGAGAAAATAAATTTTTAAATAAAATATGGAGAAAAGTGAGATGATAAATAAAATCAGACACTGGAACCAAAATGCAGAAAAGGGAAAATGTAATGCTTATAGTATTTCCTATATGTCTTACAGAGAATATGCACTTGTACGGGCAAAACTTGTTCTTTTTTCCTATGGTTGTTAAAACCTAGATTTTGGTCAAGTTAGAAAACTTATTTTCCCTTGGTTTCCTCAATAGGGGTAAAAGAAGTAGACTTTAGACTACTGCAAAAATAGATTGACCAACCTAAATAAGTTCCATGAATATTCCCATTCTTAGCATTTATATTCTTTTGATTTATTTTGTCTTGGCAAAGGAGCTGAGAAGCAGCAGTGTCTGGAGACGTCATGATTTCAGAGGCCAAAACTGTCCATAAACCTTACAAAAGCACTGGAGAACTGCACAGAGCCACGGCATTATTGGAAGATAAAACACAAGCTTCCTTTCCCTAATGCACCCTCTTTCTGGCTGTGCAGATTAGCAAGGAACTCATTCTCCCATCATCGAAGCATCGAAGACAATTCTTGGCACTTGAGGAATACATGCGGAAGCATTCTGGCACTGGAGTCATGAGCACAACTGAAGGAACGATGCGTCCTTTCCCATTCTAGCAAGGATGTCTCAGGGACTTATTGGCTCTCATGCACTGAGACTATTTCTCACTCTGGCAAGGTCCCATTAAACATGCAACATTTTTTTTTGCCATAATATAGCCAAGCAAAACTCTTATTGCTGTGTCAGACTCCACATTGTGTAAGAGGCACACAAACAAGTGCCTCAGGAATATCTGCTTTCAGCCATAACTTTAACTATCGTTTGTTCAGAACTTGCAGCCTACATATTTGTCACTACCTTTTTTTAGAAAATATGTATAATAGAAGTACAATCTGTTGTAGACCAGCATAGGTTTAAGACTGTAAAGGCTTTCTATGTTCCTAAGCAAAATATGCATACGAAGGAAAATATGATAAATAATTGCATTCTACATTCATGTAAAACAATGGTAAAGGCCCAAATTCTGTCTAAACTTGCAGAGCCATCCTGCCATTAAAGTAAATTGTGTGAACCCCTTGTAAAGAATCTCATGAATAGTCCCTTGCTTCTCCAAATAGACATATTTAACATCAAGCGAAGAAACAAATTCTGATACACTAGAAAGAATTAATAAAAGTAACTTTATTGCAGAATATACAATTTTCTTTAGTGGAGTTTTTATACACAATCACATACACATGCATAGAGAGAGCTTCTATATGACCCTTACCTTTCCTATTGCTTAAAAAGTTCTTTAAAATTCAAAAACAAGTTTCTGAATAAGCCAAAATCAAAAACATTTAAGATGCTAGTTGAATCAGAAAAAGAAATACAACACAAAGAAGTGGAATTAAGTCAAGAATTGTTAGGGGTTTTTAATATTTGTCTTCAAATACATTGTTTTTCCAAGCCAAAGGGCTATGGATCCCAGTCTTCTAGGTATTCAAAAGTACCACTTCAAGTTTAAAAGGTCTGATGCCATTTGACCCTGGATCTTAGAGTACAACAGCACATTGACACCGGTCCTCAGCCTCACGCTGAGATCCCAAATACCATCATGGTAAGTCACAGAAGAAGACTCCAGTGGGCCGGAGGCTACTGGTTTCCCAGCTGTTGATTCTTTTAAGCCAGGATCTTACTCTCCCCTCTCCACTTATTGTTCTTGGATAAGTAGTGGAATTCTTACTTTCTTCACTAGGAATTCTACACTAATTTGGACTGGAAGGGACATTCTGATGAAGAATTTCTTATGATCAAAATGATCCTCTGACCTGTTCTATTCAAACACAGCCTTACACAAGGAAGTCAATATAGTGCAGGGCTGTGAGAACACAGGAAAACCCAGCACCCCAAAATTGTTGCTTCAGACATTGTAAGGACTCAGAAAGAGATATGAAGGCAAATTGACACAGTCCCACATTTTTACAACTTAACTCTTTTACCCTCCAGAACAAGGGGGTTGCATGCAAAGTGTCTGTTCAAGATTGTCACTTGCTCATGCTAACTCCTGATCTACCAGGAATATGGCACTTAAGGACTAGCTGGCACAGGCCAAGTCAGGCTGAGGGACACACTAATACTTGAACAGTAGAAAGAGCAGTATTCCAGAGCTAGGGAATGGTCCTAGTCTTTGTTTAATTTTCAGGTATACATTTAGACTGTAAGTCTTTCCATTAATGAAAGTGAGTTTTGAACTAGGTCCTTAGAGGGCTAGTGACATTTGAAGGATTGGAGAGGGATACAATCAATTTAAATATGCATTTGCAAATTTACAAAATATTATAAACATGTAAGTTAGTGCATCTATCTTCATCAGACTCTAAAGCTGTAAATACCAGATGTCATTTATAGATTAAATGATTTTCCTAAATCTGATTTTATATTAATACAAACCATTTGTCAATTCAACATGAAGGCTTCTATTTTAAACGTTCAAAAGTCATGGCATGCAAATGTTAGGGTTATCCCAGTGATTCATTGCACAAAATGTAAATTAAGGTATAAACTGAACAGAAAATTCAGTTTTCCTGAGAGATGTTGAATTAGATCTGTAACTGACCTGCTCACAGCATTTTCACTTCTGGTAAAAAGCCTCTCAAAACCCCAGTTTCAATAAACTGATCTCCTGCAGATGCAAAAACCTAGCTCACAGTAAACAGAAATTCAGCATGTGCAAGAGGTCTTTGACATGTGAATTCATATGGAAAAAAGTCTGCTTTTTAAGAGGGAGATTTTCTTTTCGTGCTTACCTTCAGTAATGATAGTTTCCAAATTATGCAACGGTTAAACACTCTGTACCTTTATCTTCATTATCACTCAAAGACCAATCTTTTCAAAAGATCTTCAAAGTAACTGGCAAAGATAACAACTGTGTCAACAAGTATTTAAAGAATTTGAAGGAAACCATATCATCTATAGATAAAAATAAAGTTTTAAAAAGTAGCAAACACATGGCTGATTCCTTTTTCATCATGCTATAGGAGGGTAAGGTATCACAGAACATAATATTATAAAAAAAAAATTTGAACACTTGTATTTTATAATCCTGGTTTCAAATTAGAAACTTTATAACTATATATGGTACCCCTGAGAGGATTGAGTCAGACAATGGGACTCATTTCAAGAACAGCCTGATCAACACCTGGGCTAGGGAACATGGCATTGAGTGGGTGTACCATATCCCCTACCATGCACCAGCTGCAGGGAAAGTGGAGAGGTACAACGGACTGTTAAAAACCACCTTGAAAGCATTGGGTGGGGGATCTTTCAAAAACTGGGAGCAGCATTTAGCAAAGGCCACCTGGTCAGTTAATACCCGAGGTTCCACCAACCGAGCGGGTCCTGCCCAGTCTGAGCCCCTGAATATAGTAGATGGAGATAAAGTCCCAGTGGCACATGTCAGAGGTTTGCTAGGGAAGACAGTTTGGATCAATTCTGCCTCGAGTAGAGACAAACCCATTCGTGGGATTGTCTTTGCTCAAGGACCAGGTTGCACATGGTGGATAATGCAGAGAGATGGAACAACACGATGTGTACCTCAGGGAGATCTGATTGTGGGGTGAGATTCGTATGTAAATATCATTGTTTGCCGGATGTTATTACCATTGTCTGTCCATTAGATCACACAGACATGAGACAGAAGGAAATATGTAAGTCTCGAAGGTTTGAGCAAGTGAGATAGAAGGAAATGTGTAAGTGTCGAAGGTTTGAGTAAGTGAGATGAAAGATTTTACTTGATGAAGTTTTATGTTCACGATATGGAGATAAGGGGTGGAGTGTCCTGGGGTGACGTTGTGGTGCTTGTATCCCCAATCGTGTGTTCGGTTTGTGCTTCGTGTTGTGTTCTGTGCTTTCGGGACTGGCTCTGAGGGTGAGAGTTTGTTTTGTCTTGTTATCGGCCGGCTCACCTCCCCCACGGTCTGTGTTTAGGAAAAGGCTCGCTGGCCTTGCTTGGCTTGCTTTTGCTTGCTTGCTTGCTTGCTGGCTTGCTTGCTTGCTTTGCTTGCCTGCTTGCTTTGCTTGCCTGCTTTGCTTGCTTTGCTTGCTTCTACTTTTTGCTTTTGCCTAAATACAATCATACCATCTGAACCTGTTCCGGACGGGGACCTGGGAAACACCACGAAACACCGGGAGTCTGCATTTTGTGATCAGCAGCAGTCATCCCCAGCGCCGGAGACCAACAACTGGGCGACCACTCGCAGGAGAGACTTTCTGAATTTGTCATCCTTTCAGAGCGGTGAAGGAGTTTTGTTTTTTTTTCATCTGGTGTTGTTCAGTTTTCTTTTTGTGTGTGCTGGGAAGTGTTTTCCTTGTTAAATAAACAGGTTTTTTTCCACTTCTCTCCAAGGAAATTCTTCCCGAACCCGGTGGTGGGGGGAGGAGTTGTGGGGGGTTTGCTCTCTAGGGGCTCCTTCCGGAGGTCTTCCCCCAAATTTGCCCTAAACCAGAACATATCATTAAGTCTTTGATAAAATCTAAAAATCTAAAAACGTAACTGTTTAAGAGCAGAGTTTCGCCGACTTGTATTTCTCAGAATCCCTAATTTTGAGATCCGAAAGAATTTCCAATACAGCTGGCAATTAAAAAGGAACAACTCAGTTCAAAGTGACCCTTGTCATGTTCAGTCTGCATATTTGTAGCTTGACTAAGGCAACTAAACTGTCAGGAAAAAGATAAGGAAGGACACCTCTGACTCTGCCTCTGAGGCCAACATGGATAGTCAACTCCATGGAGTTGAATCCTAAATTCAGGAACTTTCTTGACCACCAGGATTTTCCTTCTTCACTAGCCAGTATCAACATTGCAAAAACTCACTTTGTGAGAGTCCTGACTTTGAAACCAGCCTAGACTCTCTCTTTTTTTTCCTTTTCTTTTTCCTTTTCCTTTTCCTTTTCTTTTTTCTTTTCTTTTTTTCTTTTTTTCCCCCACTTTTAAGCCAAAGCACCTCTTTATGTACATATGACTACAGGTTAGTTACACACAGAGAGCAATGCCAGCAACATTCTCTTAAGTTAGGATTAATCTCTTTTAGCATAAAGGGGCAGAAGAGTTCTTCTATTATGGAATCTCTTTGTTAAGAATAAGGTATTCTAGTGAGCAGAATTCGTGTTTTCTCAATTTTTCCCAATTATGGCAGAAGAAGAAGACAATATAGTTAAAAGTAAAGTGAAAACAGGATGGAAGGCAGAGCAAACAGTAACCCTGATAAACATCCATGAGAGAGACTGTCAGAGCTAAGCCTTGACTTCAATCCACTTGGAGTTATGAAAAAAAACTATGCATTTCTCAGCTTTATGTGAACATGGAATCATATTTTCATTTATAATATTATTATTTGATAGCAGATATCAAAGTGTCACTCAAATTTGGAGGTAAGCCTCTTTTGTTTGTTGTTACTGAGTCTGAAGTTTGATGAGATAATCGTGTCTACAGATAAATGGAATGAGCCCTATTTTTCAAAATAAATGCATTTTCCATCCTTTTTAGTATTAGCATATTCCAACACTTGGAGTACTTTCAGAGGGCTTAGATGTCAGTAATGCATGCATCCAAAACTTAGGAAATTCTGTTTACTTTTTAAAATATTAAGCAAAGCATCACCAGATTTTTGTGGCATAGATATTTATCCAGTGGTATCTCTCCATAGGTCAAAATTGCAAAAATCCCTCAAACCAAAACCTGAAACATAAAACCAAGAGACAGGACACACATCTAAATATTTTTGCCTTGAAGAAGGAATGCAACATACCCTCATATATGATCTATTCACTGCATATAAAAACTCTTTGATTTTTAAAATATCCATATGAAATTATAAAGCATTAAACATTTTAGATGCAACAGAAGATTCTGATATGAAATGAAGGTCTCAATCAGCACCTGCTTTAAAGAAATATATAAATACCTTTATATTTTAATTCATAAAAATATAGGCACAGGAGATAATAAAATCTCATTAATGTACAATGCTTTGTATTGCATCTCAAATTACTTTCACAGCAAGAAACTTGTCCTACTCCTATCCAAGAATATGTGTTAATATTAAGCAGAAGGAAGTATAAAATCTAATCATTTCTACCATATCATTACATAATTTATTCTCAGTTATACCTTGAGAAAGATTTTAAATATTCAATTAAGATGAGGTGAATTTTTCCAAAGATTATTTCAGTCCTTATCACCTTTGGATGCCTGTTCAAAATGCTTACTGCTAAGGCATTAAATGTATCCTCCCATATTGTCACATTGACTGTAGGGTAAATGAGTCTATGACAATTTCTCCCTCCAAGGCCCAGAATATTAAATTAAAATCTAAAAGAAACAACAACATTGTTTTCATATAACCAGGGGCCTCTCCAAACATAAAATAAATTTGCATAGTTCCAGACTCACTGAGGAGGAAGTAAGTTGACTTATTCACATAAAAGCTGCAGTGATGTGTTCTTACACTGTGTTGAGCTACAAATCTGAAAATTTGCCTAAAGCGAAATTGGATTTTATCTATCCATAGCATTAATATAAAACAAATCTACATAGCTTTTTATTGATATCACAGTCTGTTTGTCTTACTTCTAAATTCAAACAACATTATTCTGACAGCACATTGAAGATTTTTTGTTTCTTGCTTCATCTATCACTTAAGTACAATATATTCTGTGGACTTCTTACCTTTTAGAGTGATACCTGCTTCCAATTAAGAGCATTTCAACACAAAATTGCTCAAGAATAACTAGACAGTGTTGATCCAATCCTTAAGTCATGACTTAAGTATGTATTTCAGTGTAGGGCTCTTTTTTTTTTTGTACTGAATAAGGACTGCAAAGTGTTTGGGGTTTGTTTGGAAATATTAATAGCTAGCAGCTCTCTTGTTCATTAGAAAATGCTTTCCTTTTAAAGTTTACTCCATAAATTATGTGAATCCTTCTCTACCATGGCCAATGAATTAGAACCATATTGTAACATTGCATCATCTATATAGCTGTAAAATAGATTTAATACAATCAAGAATAAATCATTGACAAATAAATTCAATAAACGTGGTCTGAAGACTGAGTCTTGGCGGACATCACAGTCCATTTTAGCCAAGCCAGATTCCTTGCCCTGTACAACAAATCTGTGTGCTCTTCTTGTTAAACAGTCATGAATCTGAGCTAAGTGACTTATCCTCAAGAGCATCATAGCATTATCTCCTCTAATCAGCATTCTAGAGTCAATCAAATCAAATGCTTCTGCGAAAATTACAAAATACAGTGCCAATTCTTTGATTCTATCCAATGCCTGGTCACTGGAAATATTGTTATTAAAGTGCCAGATGCCAAAAACTACTCCTGGCACACATACTAAAAAATGAAAGTCAGAGATCTAAAGACTTGGGTTGATATTCTGCCAATTAGAGGGACAGGAAGAGAAAAAGCCAAGATATTTTTATTCTTATCTACTGAGAACCAAATAAAATTAAATGAAATTACTGAAAAACACCTCAGACAGAGCCTCTGGGAGTTGATCACAACATTATGTATCACCCAGTGTAAGGTGAAATTCTTCGCATTTAGGTAAAATGCGTCTACTCTTTCTTTTTCAGGAGGTATTTCAACATTCCTGATTGGCTGTCCTAAAAAAAGAAAGAATATATGGCTCCCTAAGACCTACCAGGTTCTTTTTTGCCATTATTCGACTACTGAAAGGGTGAAGACATTGCCTTTATCTTTCTGTGTGGCTGAAATCACAATCAGATGTTTCTAGGTGGCCAAAGAGGGAGAAAGGAAGGTAAATTTTTTTCTTCTTGTTCTGCACTGTAGGAAGTAGGAAGATTTTAGCTATAACTAACACATTTCCAAGTAAAATTTAATAGCATTTTTTTTTCTGAGTTGCAGTTTAGAATTTTTTATTGCAAATTACACTATCTCACCTAGAAAATAATCACTGGAAATGATCCTTGGTTCAGGGGATTATGTGTGCAATGATTCAGCTAAAGCTAAAATGGTCATGAGATTGATAATTCCTAAAGTTGAAAGGCCCCCAAAAAAGCATGGATTCTACAGTATCTAGGAGAAGTAAAGAAAAATAATATTTATGTGTTACATAAGGATGTTTCAGTAACTTTATTTTGTAAGGAAGAAGTATAATGCAGAATCTACTTGCATTAAAATCCATCACTGAGAATAGAGGTTAATTCTGTCACTTCACAGTATTTCAGTGAGGCACTTTTAAAATTCCTTTTGTTTTATATTTGGAGAGGTTTTTAAATTCCCCTATCGTGGGGGATAAGCTGTAATCAAGTTCATTATTCTTTAAAAAACCCCCTCCAGTTTTTAAAAAAAAAATTAAAGAAACAATAACTGTGCCAAGATATCTGCAAATAACATCAAAATTTACCTGAAAGCAGAATGTTCCCATTCAGCTATCTGAAGGGCCCTGCAAATCTACACATTACCTCTAAAAGATCCACCAAATAGTAACTAAGAAATTAAGCTGTAGAGAATAAGCTGTGATCCTCATACATGCCTGCAAAATATAGCAAAATTTTGCAGTTTTTTTCCATTATGAAGCGATAGAAGAAGTAAGGCATGATATCTTAATGGATTATACAGTAATAGACATATAGACATTTAGGGAAATAAATTGTGCCTATCTTACCAAAAGACTGAAAATTAACTTTAAAAGTTTACAACTTCAGTTATTTAGAGGTTTGATGTTTGAAGAAAGACTTAGCAAATAAAAATAATTTCAAAATTTTTACTATTAATCTACTTTTTTCTTCTGCTCCATTTTGAATCCTTCCTCATACACACCTGACATTTTATCACAAAGTATGAAGTTTCCTTGCATTCACTGTATATGGGAGTTGAGCACTTTGATCAGTATTGTGAATTCCTCTCCTAGACCAGTGCATGTAGCTCCATTCTTCTAGTAAGAAAAATATTACTCATTTCTTTTAGTTAGACTTTGACTGCAGAGCATAGCTGGGGTGTGGGAGCATGTCTTACCTCCTATTTTAGGATGAGATGTGGGAACCTAACACTGAAACATTCCCTTCTCTCTGTTTTTTGTGTAAAAGAAAGCGGGGAGGTTAGGCTGTAGGGAAAATACCATGAGTTACCCAGTCTGAACAACAGGTCACCAGAAGCCAAGGCAAATGTTCAGCCTTACAGTTTTTACCTACTTATTCTGTTTTTGTAATATCCAGACTTACAGCTGGAAACAGGCTAAATAATAGGATTCTCACATGTGAAAATGTTGCAAAAATGATATAATTAAAAAACATTCAGAGTCAATATTTCATGTTCTAAACTAAAGACATTTACATTATTTCAGGAATTTGATCTCTAAGAAGCAAACTGAAAATAAATGTAACATGTATTGATGATTTGTAAATTGGGAAAGGGCCACGTCTTCCTGGGAGTTTGTCTGATTTAAAGGGCTTACAGCAAAAAGTCATGATAACTTTTTGCAGAATGGCTTATGCTGCAAAATCTGTATTCACATAACTGTATAAGACTGACAATTTATCAATGGCCCTACAATATACTGCAATATGTGAGTTTAAACCAAGCTTAGCTGAAGTTAGGAAATTATCTGACTAATGATGAAATTCATAGTCTTTGTTAAAATTTGGGTTTCTTTAGAAGCACATCTTGGAAAAAAAATATAATACTCTTCAATAATGTGAATTTTTGGACCATAGATTCTTTGCTAACACCTACTCTTTTGGAGAAGGTGATATTGGAATTAGATTTTTGTCATGGAACTGAAGTGCAGTATTCTGCAGTCACAGTTCCTATGTTTTATATTTCTAAGTCCACTAAACTGAAATATACATTTTACCACATCAGCAAAAGAAAACATTTGGAGTTGACTGTAGGCAGTACAAAATATTACTATTATTTTTACAATGTGTATTTTCAGCCAGATACCATCCTCAGATCTGAATCTGCAGCTGGAAATACCTTATGAGAAAGCACAAAATGGATTTTTAAGGTTATAAAGTAATACATTCCACATATCTGAGGCTCAGATGGAGCATTTTTTTTTTTTGCAGATAATGATCACCAGTATAATGTTCTGTCCATAAAAATCTGTTAAAAATTTACCAGGCTATGATATTCATTATCATAGCCTTTCAATAGAAAGCTCAAATGTTAAAATGCAGATAGATGAGTACAGGTAATATATCACTCCGTACTAGTAAGCACATACATATTTTTTTTTTTTTAGATTAGTTTCATCCTGTAAATTACAAATTGGATTAGGGAGTTTGATATGATTGGAAAACAGATTGACAGTCTATTTAGCATTTTTATTAGTTGTGTAGATTATCTATAGGCTATAGATGACCTCAGTCAACTTAACATTCTTTAGGCAGCCAGACACAAGGCAACATCAGCCAATCATAAAAACACGTACTTGATTATTAGGTCTCAAGATGTGTCAAATCAATATATGGTATCACCTTAAAGGATAGATATAAGAAGGCGTCTACATCTTTTGTAACATAGGAAGCTGAAGAAAAAACGCTAAAATAAAAACCACAGTTTACATAAGTTCTCTTTTATGCAGATACTGATATTATTGTCATTTCATGTATTTTGTATAATTATAATTTTTTTACCCTTTGACTCTCTTTGAAAGCCAAAGAAATGTAGGTCATAAATTTATTAAATAAAAACTTAAAAGGATCACACTATTTCTACCATCTCTTTGTCTCTACTATATTTGTATCCAGCACTAAGTGGTCTCTTCTGCTTCTGATTGAAATAAGAAATGGTTTAATATAACCAACATACAGTAATACATCAAAGAACTGTTTGTAATCATGCTTAACTGATGCCATTGCACTTTGTGATCTAAAATTTAAGGGAAAAATATGTAGTGGAGAGATTGTGGTTATGCTGAACTTGCACTATTTGAGTGCTGCACCCACATCAGTAGTGACATAAGGAAGGAATAATTCTTCAAAATTATTAATTTTCTGCAATTCTTTGGTTTCTGGGTATATATTAATCTACAGCTGACTTTTAGAACTACTTGACTATCAACCTCACCCTATTATCTGCCTACTTTTCTATCACATTTACCTTATTTAGGAAAACAAGCAATCAGGACTCTCAATTCTAATTCTCTCTTATTAGCTCAAGCAAAGTAGAAAAAGTAAAGTGTCATTAACTTCCATGAACCTGGACCCATACCTAAGGAAGTTAATCAGAGGTAGAATGTACTCACAGTTCTCAAGCAACATAATGGTCTTAAGCCTATCTCTTTCAGTTACCCAGACAGAGTGAAGGTACACCAATTTTTCTTTGGGATCACCTTACAGGAAAACTTAATCTTTGCATGTCATGGCTATATCTGCAGACTGGATCTCACTTCCACTGTACATTTCCTATGAACAAAGTGCAACCTTGAAGCTGTAATAAAGATGAAAAATACACACATCTCTTCCATAGTCATGATCATAATATGAAAGGCTACTCTATCATACCTTTAATATCTACGAGTTTAGTTTTAGATGGTTTGCCAGATGTTTCAGTGATTTTTATGTAGATTTTTCCATTTAACTTGTTGGAAAATATTTTTCTGACTTCAATAACATTTTTCACTTTAAAAATTAAAATTGATTTGGAGGATGAAATTGTGAACACTTTATTCATAAAAGCAGTAGATAACTTTATCTTAACAGAGAAGATTTCTGAGGGCGCACAAAGTTTTGTTACTTGAGTGAGAAAAATTTGCCTGATATATCTACATATATCTATATTGATTCATCAGACAGATATTTTTCTCCTAAAGTGAGAGAACATAGCAAAGTCACCTGGAATATCTATCTATCTATCTATCTATCTATCTATCTATCTATCTATCTATCTATCCAAAGACAATAATACTTCATCCATTGACACAGGTTAAAAACTGACCACACTTTTCTTTACAAGGACTTTATTCAAGAAACAGTATTTTGAAAATGTTTGTTCTTGTCAAAACACAGCTTTATCCAGTCTTCTTCCTTCTGAATGGATTCTCACTAGCAGATAGGAAATACCCTAATATTTAGAAGTGTTTTTAATATCTGTGCACTGAAAACATTTAGAGATTGAAGTTTCTGCATGCTAAGTAGCCCAGTCAGAAAGTCTTGGAAATTGTTCACTTGTTTTATGGAGCACTACCTGAATTACAGGACATGTGTAAAATTTATTCCTGCTTCATACTTCAAAAATCCCATGAAAGTCAACTTTAATATTTTTATTCTTGTTTGCTATATAGATTCTCAAACCAACATATTCTGCTATTTCCAACAAACTAACTGCTATTTTGCATAGAAATACATGTTACAACACAAGATGATGTTCAAGAACTTTCTTCTTCATCCTGCTTAATTAAGTCCCGTAACTCCTCATTAACAGTTCCTAAAGCTTTATTTTGTCTAAGACAGTAAGCTGTAGAATTTTAAGGGTAAAAGGTGCTATGCTAATTTAATGGATGGTTACAAATGAGTTGCCAAGGGATTAGCCCAAGAACAGCTAAATACATTTAGGAAGGGTTTGTGGTAGTTTTCAATACAGAAAGATACAAAGAATCTTAACTGACCAAAAAACTGAAAATCAAGCAAAAATGACCTTTACAGCCTTTACACCTGGCTCTTACTAATGTGTATCCCTTCCTTCTCCACTCTCACCCAATGAGCTGGAAAACCAAACATATATGTCACAATTAACTAGATTTACAAGTGTGAGGTTTAACTTCTGCAACCTTTAGTGAGTTTTGTTGCTTGATCTGCTCTGTTCAATGCTGAAGAAAAGCCAGATATAAAGGTCTAGAATATTTTTCCTTCTGGTAAATTGAGATTTCTGCTAACCAGACAGGTTGTTCCTTGTCACAAGTCTTAAGGTAATTTCTCTTTGCTCCCTGAACCCAGAAGTATATAGATATATATGTATACACCGAAAAAGATTGTTTTTTCAAAGTGATCCTGGAGACCCTGCCATCATGTCGGATTGGGCAGTTCATTGGCAATGTCTCAGCATAGTTTTCCAGTGTCCTACAGAAATGCACTGAAATACATACATAGCAACAACTGTCCAGTGCACACATCTAAGGGGCTCCATACTTCTGGAAACATCTTACTGTATTGAAGAGCATTCAGATTATTTAATTAGCAGCAAATTTCCTAAAACTAATCCCTGGATCACCATATGAATATTTATAATATTTCATACTTGTTTGTTTGTTTTCACTTTCCTGTACTTAAGGTCTCCTGGTTAATGTTCTGTTGGATATCAAAATTGCACTCTGGATTCAGGCTTTCTTAAGCACCATTTTATAAAATATATTATATGAATGACCTCATTCATAAGACCACCTGAATTACACACCAAATTGTACTGCTACTTTTGGGTTTTCTTCTCCATCAGACTTCTTCATGATGTTTTGCATTCAATGGTTTTTGCATTTGAATATAGGTGTGTTGCCTTAATACACTGTCACAAACTACTTCATCGTACTTGGAGGAAAACACATTACTTCTGGTTACCTACTGAAACTCATACTATCCGTATCCCATTCTTCCCTTATCCTCGGGTGCTGCTGATTAAAAAACTCAATTAGTCAATCAAAATCAATCAACTGAGACTAGTTTGGCCTGATTGGTGTTTTGTTAGACAATTTATTTTCTATAGTAAACTCCCATCTTAGCTTTCTTCTTCTAGCAATTTATTTTCTGGACACTGATCCCAGTTTATTTATTTATTTTTAGTAAGAAAACCACAATAAAGTCTCCCCTAGAGCCCTCTCCTCTGCAGTCTAAACAACCTCAACTCAGCCTTTCTTCATAGAAGTGGTGTTCCAGAACCCTGATCTTTTTTGTGGCCCTCCTCTGGATTGTTCTGTGAGATAAACATCTTTGTTTGCACTGGGATGCCCCAAGGTGGATGCAATATTCCAGGTGGGATCTCATTGGAGTGGAGGAGGAGAGTCACCTCCTTCAACCTGCTGGCCACTCTTCTCTTTTTGCAGCTGAGAAAATGGTTGACTTTCTAGGCTGCAAGTGCACAGTGCCGGGTCATGCCAAATTTTTCACCTACCAATATTCCCAAAGCCTTCTATGCCGGGCTGCACTCAAGTCATTCATCCCTCAGTTTTTCCTGATAATTTGGATTGTCTGAATCCAGGTGAAAAACCTTGCACTTGGCTTTGCTGAACCTCATGAGGTTCACCTGGGCCCACTTCTGAAGCCTGTCAAGGTATCTCTTGATGGAATTCTCCCTTAAGTGTATCAAATCGACTGGTGTCACCCGTAAACTGAGACATCTGAAAATAATGGCACAGTAGGATTAACACTGAGAAAAGATCTCCTCTTGAAGATATCGTATGACCTAAGATGAATGCTGTCACAAAGAAATAAACTGTTTTATCACTCTGTCCTTATCATTCACAGTCTGTCCCATAAGCCCCTGAGAGCCTTGAAGACCCACACATTTCCACACATACCTCCTGTTTCTTTCATACTTAAGCAATGCATTACTTGCTTTTTAGTCTCTGGATAGGTTTTTTTGTGTTCTTATTCTCTTATTCTATTTTAAATGTTTGTCTGACGGAATTTATGATTCTTTCTACATGGAAAGATAGGATTTAACAGCTTGACTCAAGTAATCTTGCAGATTTTGCCATTTACAGATACTGACTTTTTTCTTACATTTTCTGCTGTAGTAAGTTATGCTCTCCAAAATTCTGTTACAACACAGTCAGCATATGTCTATCCTGAGTAAAAATTTAATTTTCCCCATGTTTGAGATTAGGATCACTTTGACTAGTTATGCTATTAAAAGAAACAAAACCCAATGAAAAAATCCTTTCTGTAATTTGATGTCAAAGTACTTGTTTGTTTTTTTTAAGTCGTATTCCTGCAATTTTGAAATAACTTATATTGCAGTCACTTCTGTTCAGTGCCCCCAATATTTTCAAACAATTCCTGTATATTATCACTTCCAATTTAGTTCTCCTGTGTGCTTTTAGAATTCATAATCCTAGAAAGAAATGGTTTAAAGGACACACATCTTTAAATGTGCCTTGTTAAGGCACTGCACTGGTTTAAGAGAATCAGATTATTATTACTATTTAATTATCAGAAATTGCAATCAACAGTAACAGCAAATTAGTAACATCTTTGATCTTTTTTCTAAGCATTCAGTATTTTTTTTCTAACCCTAAAATCATTAATGCAATACAACTTACATACACTTATTTTAGTGAACTACCCTTTAATATACAGATTTTCATCACAAGAACCCCCTTCACTAACACCTTTCATTGACATGTATTTTATGGGAAGAAGACTCTCTCCTTTTTCTGATTTCTATACAGCATAATTTGTTCTTTTGGTGCCATGATGTTCCAGCAATCATTATAATTCAAAATGGATATTATGTATGTTATCCTCTGTTGCTTCTTTGTTTTCCACTATACCATATTTCAACTCACCTTTTTCACCCAATTTCTTGCCCATACTGAAAGCAATAAGTAAAGCTTTCACTCCTAACTTTGAAGTATTTTGCCTGGTCATGGGCTGGAACTCACACTTTACACGTGTGAAATTGGTAATACTTAATTTTATTAACAAAGCTCTGTCTTCTTCAGCCTTAATCATAAATATCACACCTGCATCAGTCTCAAATAGTATCTGCCTTTGGCAAAAGGGAATACTTTAGAATATCTTCCTAATACTTTGCATACTTTTAAATTAATTTTTATGGTTTTCATAACAAAGGCAAACCCACACTTTTAGTAGTTGAAGCTATTATTTCAGCATGTATTATGATATGCTTATAGGGAGATAGATTTATAATCTGCAAAAAATAACTGTGTCATTACTCTTCTATAGTAACCATAAGGAATGCTAAGGTGGATTGAGGAGTTTCTTCCAACTAAAAAGAGATTTAGTATTAGTTGCTTTGTGGTTAGGCTCTAAAGTATTCTGAGATGCAAGTATTATGGCTCAGGAAAAAGATGTATTTTAATGTGTTATTCAGTATAAGATCTCTTTAGTACTGACGTTTAACATTTGAAATGCAGTTTCTTGGCTGATAGACACACGGTAAAAACCAAGTTGCTTCAGACGGTTTTCAGATAGGCAGAGGCCAAAATGCTCCATCAGTTGCAAATGACATTAAAAAGTTTCTCAAAAAGCTGCTTATGACCCTCTGACACTTTATCATGTTGCTGTTTTTTTTTAATGTAAATAATTTCTGAGTATACTCATAATTCAGTGTGGGAAAATAAGTATACATTCTCATTTAGGAAGAAGGATACATATAGTAATGTCAAAATGTCCACCTATCATCTCAGCTTCACAACAAATTGAATGGACACTGCATAAGCAAGCAATGTTGTTTGAAAATCCTATCAATATTTTAGAAGTCTTAAGAATTAATGAACTCTCTTATGGTGAATGTCATCTTCCTTTCCTTTGCAGTATTGATACATATAGCCACTATGATGAGGTTTTGCTGGGAGTTTTTATATGCTGAGAAAGAACTTTTCAAAAGCTGCGTGCAAAAAAACCCTTCAGAAATCCTCTCCTTTTTGCTTTTTCCCTTTTTTTAAAGAGGATTTCAATATACCTAAATGTTCTTTTAGTGAAAATGATTAAGCTTTTTTAAGCTTAAAATGCTAATAAGTTTATTATCATTTTACATCAGCAAATCTTAGTAAACAGTAAGGTATTATTAGTTTAAATTATTATTGTTAGAAATATTTTTTAATGTTAGGTACTATGAGTAACACTTTTACTATTTAGGCATACACATTTTTATTAACACATGCTGGGGCATTTTTACTTGTTTCAAAAATACAATGTTGTTTTTTTGCTCCACCACCATTAAAGGAAACTCTAAATCAATTTTATTCTATGTGGAAAATGTATATCCCTTGACATTTAACTTAAGACATAGCCAGTAAGTTCACATTCATGTGACAGCATAGTTCAAATTGATGAAAACAATGTATTCCTTGTGTCATTGTAAATTTGATAAAAATCTGAGCATAATAAACAAAAAAATGGGGAGGTGTGTTCCTGCAAGCACTAGCAAAGGTTTGCTGTTCTGTTTTTCGAGAAAGAATTTTTTTCTTCACTCAGTTACTGTAATTTATTATTTTTACTGTCTAAGTAATTATAAGTGTTTGAGGTTGTAGCTGGAAAAACCCAAAGCCAAATAAAAATTTCAGAAGGAAATGAGACATGGATATTTCAGCCAGATATAACACCTGTGTTATGACAATACACCTTATAAATTGGAATAGATCAGTAAATATGCAAATAAAGCAAACAGATGCTCATTTGAAGTACTTAAGACATAGAAGTATCCTATTTTTGAGGTACATATTGCAACTATGACTTAATTTAGGCAACAGCAGCTATGGGCATTCTATGCTTTTGAAGATCTGGCCACATGAAACCACAAAACCAGACAAAAACAGCAAGTTATACCTGAAAAATGAAAAGCAACAATAGGAATAATTTAGCATAAAACTAGAGATTTTAATAGAAGATTGTCCCATTTTTTACAATGAGCACTTAAAAAAAATTCCACCTGTAGGCCAAATCAGTCCTCTATGATCCTGATAGGATTGACACTTAAACATTACTTTAGGATTTTGCTTAGAACAAAAGAATAAAAGCTATTTTAATCAACTCTCCTTCTTTTTAATCAGTGCAACATGCATTTCATGAACAATTTATGGCACTCGATGAAAACATGGGACTTCTTTCAGATTTGTGAAAAACAAAAGAAAAAGGTATCCTTAAAGAGAACACCATCACTATGGATAGAAAACAGGCAGAATACGGTAGGATATGAGCAGGCATAATTGCATGCTTTGATATTTATGATGAAAGACCTGAGCTGAAAGAAAAATGACAAAAATGCTATCTTAGCCTTTTATGAAACAAAGAAAACCTGAAGGTCGTGCAATAGTAATTTTCATCATTCCTTCCAAAGCCTTGGCAAGCTTTGAAAATTCATATGTAATAGCAGCTAGCTTTTCTAAGTGAAAGTGCTTTGAAATCATCCTGGAATATACAGTATATAAAAGAAACCTTCATTTTTCAACCGCAACAAAAGCAAAATTATATTTCTGAATCTGAAGCTGACTATTTTAAATTATGTTGTCTTAGCTCTTGAAAAATCTTTCATTATGTTGTATAGTTAATTTTCTTAAACTCAAAATGTTCTGCTGTATCTATTAATTTAAAAAGAAATAGCTTCTGTAAATTGGGGAAAAAAGCTTTTAAAATTTACAATTTATTCACTAAATACAGAAAACATGGAAAAAATCACTGACAAGCACAAAAATGCATGCTAAGAATACAGAATAACAAAAGGATGTGTTCTGTGAGATTCTTAAAGTTGGATAGCATTCTGAATTTCATTGCAATCCAAATTCCACCACGTACAAAGAAAATGGTTAAATTTAAAGTTGTCTACCATCTCAACTTTAAGGAAATCTAAATTGCCTTTAAAGAAGAAGCATATTCTTCCTACTAATATTAATTTATAATTTCTGAAGGGGAGGGATTTATTTTACTAATAAATCTTTCTTTATGAGTTTCTGCATTTGTGTGGACTATTTGATATTTTTTCTGTTTGTCCCTGAAGCTGTAACTTGACCTCAATGCCTGCTTCTTCCAGATGAGACTGAACCCCAAGCAGCAGGAGACAATATGAAAGATTAAGAGAATCAGAGAAAAAAAAATCCAATAATTGGAAACTATTCCAAACTTCAGGGGAAAAAAAAAAAAAGGAGTATCTGAATGGAGAACTAAGAGGAAAAATATCCAAATGTCTGATTTGCATTCAGTTTTACCCATTCCGCAACCATTTCCTTTTTCTTTTTTTTTTTTTTCCCCTCACTTGTGGCGTTTCAGGAAGTTTACTTTTTGAAAATATTGAAAGGCACAAAACCTACATCTAATGTCCCGGATAAATTAAGCAACCTACTGCCTTCCCTAGAAAATTCAAAAGAAAATGCATTACTTCAATTAAACTAATCATCTTTGGAGCTGACAAAAGCAAAGTAGAAGCCATTATCTTGTCTGGCACGGTCTTTTCCGGGAAGGCTCTTTATGTGTTCACCCCTAGACTATCACTATTTGCCCATGTGAGCAAAGTAGTCCTGCACTGTGAAGCATCCAAAATCTTCTTTACTTCTTCAGTATTTCCTGGTCATATGGATGTAGAGTGTTTAGTTTCAAGACATTCACATACTGTCTTTTCTTCTAATGTAATCTAGCCTTTCAGAACTGAAAGGCCCCATACTATAAGTTATCTGCTACACTCAATTAGTGTTAGGTACAAACCCACACACACTGTGCTTCGCTGAGTGCAACTGCACAATTGGATGTGCAGGGTGAAAAATAAAGTGCAGCTTAGATCTTTGTGCTAAATCACCAAAAAAGAGTGCTTGGTAGTGATCAGTGGTGGGAGTGCTGCAACACTCTCACTTAAATAAATGGGTCTGTGATGGCATTCTGTGTGTTTTAAGGTTAAGAGAGGTGAAACAGGTAGGTTCAACACCTATAGGAAATGAGACTTATATCTAAATTCTTATCCTGGAAATTCTACATTTAGATTACTAGGAGTAGGATCAGACACCAAGATCTAATTTTTTTATTGGTTTTAGAACTGATATTTTTGGCATTTACAACCAAAAAATGGGAAACCTAACAGCTTTCCAAGGAGAAAAAAGCTGCATGAAGATATGCAATGATCTTTGATTACAATAAATATAGAATCTGACAGTATTAGAAAATTAAGACAATGGTCTTCATGCTGGGATACCAAAAAGTACTTAAATACCACTTTAGTAGCACAGATAACTAAGACTTGCTCTTTTAAGTCTGAAGGTGCCATGTTTTTATTCTCAGCATCTGCAGGAGAATTTCAGATTTTGACTGCCGTCTGGAAGACAAAGGTTTCTCAGCAGATGAGGAGGTGTGACTTCTGCTGTTATCTTGGATATGTTTTCTTGTCACTGTTCAGACCAAGAAAGAGTAGCTGCCCTTGAGAATCAGCCTGGTTCTTTTGTCTGTGCATTTTCAGTTATCTATGAACACAGACTTTTCAGAGGAAGTCATATCGTTATGATTATGCAACTTTTAGCACTTTTAAATGTACTATTTCTTGAAAAAAAAAAAGCAATCCTGACAAGTTTTTAAAAGATTATCTCATAAATGCATGATTAGGAATTGGGAGAATTTGTATTCTTATCATTACTAATAATATTTTATCACTGTTAATAAATACAGTAAATCCTATTTGTGCTGTTGTTACTATTTACAGTGGTAGTTGCGTGGCTGCCTGTGTTGGGGGTACCAAGGGTTTACCAGATATGGCTCTTTTACATTAGAATCTGTATAATTCTACCAGTATTCTGAAGAGGTTGCCAGTGAGATTCAAGACTGCTAACAACAATTGGCTACAATAAATGGACTGGAGTAGCATAGTGGAGTGAATAGATGTCATTTAATTGTCTCTCCCAATTCAGAGCTCTGGAATTGTCCTCAGGAGGCAGCTATTTCTCTTCATTGGCTACATTACATCATAGAACTCTGCACTGTGTCACTCCTAACCACTATCATTACACTAGAATTAAATCTTACACTGGGATATATGTAAGGATATGATGTTTCTACTATTTGAACATATTCCAAAACTGAATGAAACTGAAGATTGGCCCATTGCATCACTGACTCAGTGTGACACTGATCTTTGTTTTACCATTTTAAAAAAAAAATTAATAAAAACTTGAATAAGATCTTCTGAAATCTTCCAAAATCCTCAGACATTATGCTTTTGGAAGATAAACCTAAAGGGCCATCCTGTCTACATTTTTCAGCTGGTTAAATAGTATCAATGATCTGGCACTAGTTCCCTGAAGATAAATATCCCTTGTTCCTTGACACAGAATCCAGGTGAGCAGTCAGGACGAACCCCAATCTCTGCTGATTTTTGCTCACCTCCATTTGGTTTTTCCTAAAAATCATAAGCATAGAAAATTATTCTTCTATAAGATACCATAAAAAATGTTTGGAGGTTTTTTAATAAGTATTTTATAATTTTCAGCAAGTGTAAATTTTCCTCTGTACTTGTCTAATGAGTAGAGAGAAGTTTTTATTTATTTTGCCATGGTCAAATACTTTCTGTTGCAGTTAGGGGAAATTCTGTAGGTTTTTAGGAGGAGTTTACAACCAATGTGCAAACACCTAAAGCTGCTATAACTGTGACTATGCTATATGATTATATTATTTCAGCCAGATTTATCTTCAAAGAGCTTCAGAAGAAGTGGTGAAAACTAAATGTAAAAGGGCTCTTGAAATAGAAGAGAGAAGCTTGTTCAATGCTTTCATCAAAATTGCATATAGATGTGCTAAGTATGAATTTGTAAATCTCGTCTAAATTGCTAAGAGACTCTTCAAAACCACTAACGGAATCAGAAATTACACAGGGATAAAATGGAGTGAAAGTTCCAGTTGTATCCCTGAGCTAAACAGGACACAATACCTCATTTCTGTCACAAGAGTTATGTATATGGATGGGATAGGCAGTATCCGCCTACTGCTCGAATTTAGAATTATAAGCATTTTTTCCTGGGTGTCAAATCTTCTTGAACAGGTCAGACTTCCAAAGTTATTGTCATGACTGAGAGATGCACAGGCAATTTGATCACATTACTCTTATGTCAAGTTAAAAAATGGGGATGAAGCTTCACAAAGCTTAATGAGACCAATACACGCTGCTATAAAATACAAAGTTTTTTTTTTCAAAATAATTTGTTTCCCATTTTGGTTTTCATTGAGAATATATAGGCTCAAAATGTGAACTGAATGTAGGTGATAAAATAATCTGGGAAGATCTTGGAGCAACAGCTCTGGGCAGTGTAAACTGTCCCATTTTACCTTTGAAAAGGAGACAGATAATCACCTGAGACTACAGGATAAATCATTACCACAGGTAAAGAGGACTGGAGAGAAAGAGATACAAGAGAGCCTTGACTTCACCTACACACTGGCAAATCTTGGACACAAGTGGAGTGAAATAATCTTCAATCATTTTTCGGATACTTGCATCTAACAGATCACTCTGCAAAAATAAAGTAATTACATGTAGGAACTGCTCTTCCTAAGCTTTGGTTGTTTCTGTCAGGGTTGTACTTGAAGCTAATAGACACTTCAGCCACTCTGGGTTCCTGGAGAATCCTATACGGTGAGAGAAGGTCTGTGGAATAGGGGTCTTGTGTCTTAGAAGATGCTTGCAGCAAAATTATCACTTAGGATTTATCCCAAATAAGTTTAGGATTAATCACCTGAGGGTACCTCACCTACCATCTATATTAAATAAAACAAAAAATCTCTCCAAAGAGCAGTTCAGTTCACCTAAGACTCAAGCACTCTGAAGGTTCCTATCTTCCCTCACTGATTACTTCCCTGCCTAGAGTGTCTGGGGTACTAATTTAGTAACCACAGTTAGGTGAACACAATAGGTCTTAATATCCTATTTACATTTTTTCCCCTAAATGCAGTGATAAAACTGCTAATATTATGGGGGAAATAAAAACGTAGTGGTTAACTTTTTGCATGTCTGTCTAAAGAGAGACAAAATAATGCATAATTTTTCAAATCAGACACCATTCACAAAGTGGGGGTGGGAAGAGGAAGTCTGTGATGAGACTATTGAATGAGAAATCCAATGTAAGTTTTAAAAGGAGGAACTTTTCTCTTTTAGAAGGAGACAGAATGAATAATTTGGAAAGGTTTATAAGTACAGTATAATTCTCATAAAGACATGTATTTTTGTATTGATCAGTTTCTTGGTCAAAAAGTCTAACAACAACAAAACAAAGCAAAATCAAAATAAAAATCAACCAGACATCCTTTTCAGCAAAAAAGGATAAGAAAAAACAGGCATAAAAAAGGAAAAAAAAAGAAAAGAAAGAAAACAAGAAAAAAAAGATACCACTGTTGAGAATTCTTGGTTGTTTACAAACTCAAAATTCAAATGTTTTCATCAAAAGCTTATTCCAGGCAGCAAATGAAGTAATCTTTTTGGAAAGTAATAGGATTTTATTCTCATGAGATCCCCCCACAGAGAGGTGGCCACTTCTTTAAATCAGTCAGTCAGGTATGATGATACCTCAAATCCCAACTGCTTGGAGCAAATAAATAATAAATGAAGATGGCATTTGAGTCTGAAAAATCATCCATGAGGTCGAGATCCTTCCTTTTGGTGAACTCTGTAAGATGTGTAGTGTGGAAGCAGAAGCTAAAGGTTAGGAGCTTGACCATGCACTGCACTTCGGCTTGTAAGTTCAAAAGTGGCTACTAACCATGAACCAAACACATCATTGAAGGCTGGGGTTTTTGTGTTTCTTTCTTTCTTTCTTTTTTTTTTTTTTTTTTACCCTTCGGTCCTTATAGTCTAAGGTTTGCTTTCACTCCAGGGGAGTAGAGAGTCAGAAAATGCAGGAAAGAAAAGTTAGCATTCTTTCTGAGCACAAACCTGCTGCTAAGCTGGTATTTTGTATTGATTTTTCCTGAAGCCTGTAATCTTGAAAGCTTGTAACAGAGGATGAGGTAAATATCATTTTATTTGCTCAAATAGGTTTAGATTAGATTGAGATGAAAAACTAGAGACAAGCCAAATTAGGACTGAAAGCAGCAATTACAGATTATTGTTTCCAGCAGTAACTAGAATAGGTTATTTCACTGATAAAAAGGGCTTGCTGAAAGAAAGAATAGGTGATTTTCCTTAGAGCCTTAAAATAATATCAAGAAAAGAACAGACAAGGAAAATATAAACAGAAATTCATAACAAATTTGTTATGTCGCATGTTAAAAACGTGAGACTACCTGTGGAGCAAATTAGCATGTGGTTTATTGAACTTACTTAAAATGCAAAGCTTAACAATATATACTCAGAATACATGCTTCTGAATATATACAATATGTGTGCTTAGAAAACTAGTAATATACTTTTCATTGTGTACATTTTTTCTCATCTTGTTGAAAAACAAAGCACACCATACAGCCTGGAGGATAATAATAAAAATCAGCTCTTAAAAGTAATTCCTTCGATAAAATAGTTTCTGAGGGGGAAAAAAAATGTGTACAAAAGCGTTCAAATGATACTGACAATAAGGCATGGAATTTAAAAGGCTTAACCATGTCTTATCTTAGAGTCTGTTTTATTTCTTCATCTTCTGAGCACTTCAAACATATGAGCTGTTATTCCATCTTTAGATCAGTAACTTTGAATTGTTCTACCTGTCATTCTGCAGTGACTAGCACAGCTAGATGTCATACAATGATTGTTTGCACTTTCATTCTTTCACATTAAATGGCAATCATCCGGTCCTTTTGATTTGTTTCTTTTATTTAGCCCTGAAGTTTTTACACTAGAATCTCATTAAAGCTGAACTAGTATATTCCTGTCAAAAAACTAATGGAAAAAGTTTAAAAGAGAAATATTTCACCTATATTGTCACTTACTAGTGGAGTTGCATTTATCAAGATTTGCACAGTTTACTTCCTGAGTATACGTTCTTCTGGCCTTGTTCACTTCTCTCTCCTTCCCCCCTTCGCCCCCTTCTATTGCAAAAAATTAGAATGATGTGCTCTAATAAACCAGACACCTTAATAAAATAACAGCAAAAAGAACAACAAATTTTATCTCCTGGAAACATTCTTTTCTCTTCATAGGACAGGTATCTTCTGTTAGTCAAGGATATTGTCAGAGAATTTTCCTATGCAAAGAACTAAGCACTTCATTGAACAAACATTGTTTATAGAAGTATAACTCAATGTCTGAGTTACAGGAACAAATAAATTAAACAAATCCTTTGCTGCTGATATTTCCAGGCATATACGATAATCTTTGTCATCCATGAAGACAACTAAGTCCCACCCTTGAAAATAACTCTACAGCCTTTTTCCCCTCCAGCAACATTTAGTTTTTGATCCAGGTAAGGCCACTAATTACAGCATCTAAAAATTGATAGCTGAGCTCTTCATAAGAGTTCTTGAATTAGACAGAAGTTATTTATGCAGAAGTATGGTTTGCTGTATCAGGAAAAGAAAAATCATACAAGGCCCATTTAATCTATGGTATGAAGGACAATGAAAAATATATCCATTCAATAAAGAATCTTCTTTTATCTTATGCTGCTGCACTGACAGATAAGAGAAATATATCATGTGGATTCTGATCCCTCTATGAGTTCCAGAAAATAAGATAAGGGTCTGCAAAATGCTGGCAAATTAATCCCAGTGAAATTACTAACCATTTTGTCTAAAGATCCAGTAGTCAGGAGGGATAACTTAGAGGTCACCTTTACTATTAACGTTAAGGGTTTTCTAGCTGGTATTGTGGCATACATACATTGTACATCTAAATGCCCGATCTAAAAATGAATTCCTCAGCATTTCTGAATATGCTCCATAGATTTAACTCAAACGATGCAAGGATTTTTCCTCCCATGTAAAACGTGCTGTTTTAAGCCCTCTGTCTCCCATTTGCCTGTGCATAACTGACGACCTCTTCCTTAGAAACTTAAATGATGTGCAAGCTGCTAGATGTCAAAGGATCCCTGTGGTTTGAACACAAAGATAAGATAGTACTTATTAATAAAAAATATGAAATTACTCTGACATGTAATTGTTGCAGAAAATGCCTATTTAAGAAATGCATATATAAAAAATAATGACCAAAAGGGAGGGCATTTCTCAGCAGCTAATGACTAGATAGAAAAGTTAATGGCTCCAGGTGAAGCCAAGGTCGCATAACTCAGCCTGTCATTAATAGCTTGGAAATGCCCAGCCAGGAGGTCATCACTGTTATTATGAGCCATAGGAATATAAAAATATAATGAAAAAAAAAAATTACCCTTTTGTGTTTTGAAGAGTTAGAAGTAAAACTGTAGGTTGCCATGGATATGTTGTTCTGTTTACTAGAGTTATATCCTCTTAGCAGTTAAAGGCCAGGGTTGCAATTCAGCATGGTGCTAGCCAAAACAATTAAAGCACAGAGCCCAAAAAGCAAACCTCAGCATACTGCAAGATCAAGGATCAGGCTTATAATAAGTGGAAAAGCATTCCCTCAGGTTTATTTTCAGCAATGAGTACTTCTGAAGCAATAATTCTAAGGTAAAACTTGCCTTCTAATAAATTTGTTTCCTAATTCTCTCCATTTAAATTATATCTGGTTTATAGCTATATTTTTACAGTTTTGCAAAAGAAATACCAGTAAATCATGAAATTCTACCTTAGTTTCAAGTTTCTTTTCCATATTGATTTTCATAATAAGTTGTCGTTTGCTTATTCACTCCTAATATTTTTAATTAAGTGAAATATATCATAGATACCTATCTCTGTTTTGAATCTTGTCAAAATCAGGAGTCATATATCTTTTGGATGGAGTTCCAAAGATTAGGAATTTTTATTTTTATTTTATTTTATTTTGTTATTCTTTATATCTGTTGCTTCTTCCCTGGTCTTAACTGTTAAAAGAAGATAAATAGCCTTATCCAGCTTTGTTCATTATCATACCTATTGTGCATGTCTCAATCATGTCCTCCTTTTGCTTTCTATATTAGCCTACATAGTATCAAATCAAGAAGAGAACCATACACAAAGATGTGCAAAACACTCTCAGAGTTTTCTAGGCCTTGTAGCTTAAAACATGGAATGGGTACAAGTAGGTACATTTAAAATGCAACCCCATATTTAGGCAAGTTTAATTATAGGAGGTGATAGTAGCTAATTAATCTGCTCAACACAGAGTTCTGAAAAGTACTTTCAAAACATCTAAACAAATAATTAAAAAAAACTTTAAAAAGCTAAGTCTGATTTTCATAGAATTCATGCGCATAATTCTGCTATCATGCAGCAACATGATGTCGTTTTTTTGTCAGAATGGTTTTGAGTCTACTTGACCCAAATGTCTTTCACTCTTGCTGATGGTATAGACAGAAATATGCATATCAAGAAAACTTCCTAGAATAAGTACAAAAATAATAAAAATTAGGCTGATTGGTATTGCTCTAAATATGTCAGAAACTTATTGTTCTGTAGTGGCAAACTATCTCCAGTATTCATATTAAAACAAGCTTATTCAAAGACATTTTTCTTTGGATTTATGTAAGACAATTAAATTACCAAGAAAGACCAAGAATTAGAGAAATAGAGATAGACTGCCCCCAGCAATCATAACACTATGTCTGTAACTGAGACCAGAGTTGGATACTTGAGAACTGAATATATTTACACAGTAATCAATTATATGATTCTCATTGATCCTAGAATTACTTGCATCAAATTATTTCCCGTTATTGAGGGAAACAATGGTCAAAACCCAACCAAATCTAAAGATACATACTTGCATATATGTAGGCACACACAGATATTCTGTAAAAAATATTTGAAAGAGAACTGAGGACATTGAGAAGCACCTCTTAATATTTCTAAATCCTATATGTTCAGACAGAGATTTCAAATTACAAAGGTGAATATAATCCACAAATCCTGTTTACCATCAAAACTGTTGTGCAATAATACAGATAGTTCAATGCAGTTTTTGAACCTCTACTATGTATCCAGCAGAAAAATGCTTACTGCCACTCTCATGTTCTTCCTACCCAAAATAGGTTTACAAAACAAATAAGTCCTCCAGAACCGTCTCATGATTTGCATATCCAGGGGTTCTCAGTAGAAATAAAGACATTCTAAGAAAGAGAACCCCTAATATTAGTTTTTGGGGTTTTTTTTAAACCCTAGAGGTAAGCACACTGAAGGTGTCCAAAATAGATGTATCCATTGCAGGCAGGAGTGTAAACCTCATAAGTATTCCTAAGGTCAAAATCAGCACTAAGTATTCACTTGAAAAGCAAATGGCATCTCAGAACCTAGTAGGCTCAAGATCCTACAGGCTTTTCTATAGAGACGATGCTTATTCCCAGGAAAATGTCAATTGCTTCGTTTGTGTAAAAGTGTGCTTCTAAAGAAAGAACCATTACTAAAATAAGTTTCAAAGTCTCAATTCAGTTTCAAGAACTGTTGTGGTTCAAAACCAGCGGACAACTAAGTACTCTGCAGGTGCTCTTTCACTTTCTCCCACCCATGGCCCAAGTGGGATGGGAAAGAGAATCAGAAAAGGCAAGCTAACATAAGAGAGGTTTAATAAATGAAATAAAGTAAAACAACAGTAATGACAATAATTATTCTAATGAGAAGGAGAGAGGGAGAAATAAAACCCAAGAAAGACAAGTGATTCATATTGCAATTGCTCACCTCATGCTGACAAATGTCTAGCCTGTCCCAGAGCAGCGATCAATGTCTTCTGGCCAACTCCCCCAGTTTATATATTGGGCATCACACTCTGTGGTATGGAAAATCTATTTGGCCACTTTAGGTCAGCTGTCCTGGCTGTGCTCCCTCCCAGCATCTTGTGAATCTGCTCACAGGCAGAGCACAAGACAGAGAAGTCCCTGATTTAGAGTAAGCACCACTTAGCAACATTTAAAACATTAATGTGCTATCCACATTATTCTCAATACTAAATCCCAAAACCACAGCACTGTACCACTTACTAAAGCACAATATTAACTCTACACCTGCCAAATCTAGGGCATAAGATTTTGAGGAGCTCATTCCATTGGAGGGAATACAGAGGAGGTTAATGTCAGCCATTTGGAAATGAATGGAAAGGAAGTAAATTTTTCTTTGTTGAAAAAGCCCAAAAAAGCAAAGAACACACCAGCAAGACCTGTTTGATTCTATGAAGACAGATGCAAGTCCAAGTAAAGGTTTGTGTTAGACTGAAAATGGATTTTAACTTCATTCAGAAGACATTCATCTTAGTGCATGTCCAAACACAGTGATCATTTACTCAATCTGTATTTTTCACAAGTGGATTAGGATAAGACTACGGAAAATCTTGAATATGGGATAAGCTAATAAATCTGTATATTAAACTGACATTCCAAAACATAGCTGGTCATAATTTAACAGAAATAAAGCTGCTATCTCAAATCAAGGAAAAAATGAGAAAGGCGAATAAATCTGAAACCATCTAGAACACTTGTCATTATTTGCATTTTAAAAAGTTATATTGTTGAGATTAATATTTATAATGTGTTTGTGCTGTACATTGCCAGGAAAGACTGTCCTATAAAAAGGTTAATTTGGGACTATTGATCTGAATTAGTGAAAAAGTATTTTGGCCAGTCTGCTTAGTATCCTTTAGTAGCATATATATCTCAATCCTCTGGTCAGTATATGAGGTAATTTAAAAATGGTAAGGCACATCATGATGTGACAATGCACTAACCTGAACCCTGAAGCAGAAGTGTTTACCCTCTTACAAATGAATGTACCAGAAAACTTAAAAAATACAGACTGTCTATTAGCAACAGAAAATAAATAAAAAGAAAATTTAAAAAATAAAGACATGAAACAGGAAAAAAAAATCAAAACAATAATTCTTTGTAGTTTAGAGAGAAAACTTGAATGTTTTCGGTGAGATATTAAATGAAAGCTCTTCAGCTAACTTGCTTATCTGGTCCTTGCAGGTAACCCTTTTTTCTAGTCTGGTTTTATGGTTCAGCTTACATTAGCATCCAGCATTTCTTAATTCTACAATCTCAGCCTCCAGAAAAACTTCCACTTTCCAGAAGAGCATTTGAAAATTTTGTTCCACCTTTCTCCTCCTCTCTCTGTTCTGGCAGCTCCTGGACATAAACAGCCTTGATGCATACTAAGGTCAGTGCAGTACTGTTCCTCATAAATATCCCTCCTTGTATGCCCATTTCTGTAACATCAAACTGTTGAAGTATGGTTTCTTACAGTGAAAATTATTTCACAATCAAAGCATATGAAGCAGTGTTTTTTATCTCTCTTATAAAGATTATATGCTTCAGATGCAAAGACAGTGAAAAGGATTTGAAATATTTGATATTTATTTGATGAGTTATTATATTTGAAAAGGGACATTTTCACTCACAGATTTGAATTTTACATGTGGCTCACATTTTATTTAGGGGATGAAGATAAAATGAAAAAGGTGAAATAAAATCCTGTGGAAGGCTGTTCCTCAGGTCTATGTTTCATGAAATAAATTCCCTTATTTTTTACATTGCTCTTAACAGGTCGTTGCTAAGATTTGCATCTTCTCTCTCAGCTGACCTCTTTCAAGATACTCTGGCATTTGCTGCATTTCTGGAAGAATAGCTTTGTGAAATCAGAAGTCTGTGTGATCAGACAAAGCTTTTCAGCCATGCAGTTCTGTTGCTCTAATCCACACCTACTGACATGCCAACTTACCTTGATATGATTCCTGTATGAGAATTTAATCAGTCAGAAAGATGCAGAAAGAAAGGACTTAGAAGCTGAATTCTACTTAACAGTCAGGTAAAAGGAAGAATTATAGAGCAGACTATCACTTTTTGTTCTGTATTAAAGTAACTAAATGAGTCGGGCAATTCCTTTCAAGGCACCTAGAAACATTTCTTAACCCAGTCTTCACAATACCTTAGTAAGTTTATTTATTATCAGAGAAAAACACAAAATGCATTTTGCTTTTAATTAATGACAGCTCTTGCCCCTAATATAAAAAAAGAAAGAACGAAAACCACCTGTGCAGCGTCTCTTGAATTTTACAAAGCAGAGAAGTAAGATTAAATCTGTACAGCAGATCTAAAGAAAAAGGAATAAATAACCTGGGGTAAGACCTCTGGAGACCAATTTAAATGGAAACTGAAAAGCAAAGGGTTCAATTGGCCTCCTATACATAAACATATCTTTGGATTTATTATAATTACTTTTAAAGCCAGAGAGGATCCCAAACTGATTTATGAACAGTGTAATAGCTGGGATTGAAATATCAGGATGGGTTATAAAAAGAAGAATATCATCCACATACAGTATTCATTTATGTTCCTGTTTGTGTGCATCAGTAATGATACAGTAAGTTTACGACATTTCTAAAAGCCTCAGGAAGTGTTTTGAAAGCTAATGTGAAGAAAGGAGGAAAAGATGGACAACGAAGCATAAGTACAATACTCAGGAAAAAAAAAATATTCAAAAAGACTGTGGAAATTTTATTTGATTTTATTTTTTCCTGAGGAATATTAAAGTTCATAACCAAATCTCCAAATAGATGTCTATGCAGTTCAGTTTCAGCAACACCCAGAAACTGTAGCCTTTTTATTCACATCAAATACTATCATTCCATCTAGGGAGACTGCAAGGGCATTATTCTTAACCTTGTCTGACCAATGCATTAGATTACTCTCATAAAAATCTCAGAAATACCGGACCTTTATGTAACAGCCTGCTTAAAAGCTGTTTCTATCTTATGGCAAGCTGAGTTTGAATAATCCTGTTTACAATGCATTTCCAATTGCCTATTTTTATTTCAAGTATAGTAAAAATGTGATTTATATTCCTTTTTTTTTTGTTGTTACATTGTAAAACACAATGACCCTTGTAAAAATGCATTAGAGGTGCTTCTAAAAGAATTCAGTCATCTGCATGTACCCTGAGTCTTGATTAATATTCTAGGAAATCTAGCTCCTCATAATAAGGTTGCATTTTATTTTTTAAAAGTTCTGGGGAAAAAAAAAAGCAGCATAAGAACTTAATATTTATTTATATTTTCTTCAGTCCCCCTCCCCCCACTATTCATTTAACTGCTTCTTTGTAATTTTCATATCTCCACTATAAGAGTACCCATGTCTGGCAAGATTTGCCTTAATCTTGGGCAGATGGAGGGAAAAGGAGAGAAGGGTAAAGAGGAACATGTGTGAGCATGTGTGTGAGAGAAAGGCCACTGCAAAATTTCACATCAATATGGACTATTCAAATGGATTTTCGGCACCTGCAGCTACCATTGAAGTAAATAGGAGTTCTGGGAATTGGTAGGAAAAAAAATCCTTTAAAAACTGCAAACCCACAAGAACACGAGTCCTAACATGTTTCATATTAAATTACAATCTTCATAATTACTCACAAAAATATTCTAATGTTTCTTTAAAATAATTGCTTTCTAAGTATCTATGGTCTATACTTTAGGCCTATGGACTGGCCCTTTATTTTTTTTCATATTTGAGGAAAGAATAGAGAATATAATTTCTGAGAAAATAAAGCAGGTTAAGGAGCAGTAATCATCCATCCTTAAAGCAGAGATGGCTGAGCTTCAGAAGCAAGTTTTCCTGTTGCTGGTATTAAAAATATATATGTAAATAAATCCCCATTCTCATTTTTCCTTATATATGTTTTTCATCTGCAGATAACACAAATGCTATTCTGGAAGAAGAGGTTAAATGAATTAGAGGCTCTGTGATGTTAGTTAATCTAATTTAAATCCATGAAATACAGAAGTTCTGAAATTATCTAAAAAAAGAATTATGAAACATTCTACTCTATTTCTCACAGAAAGAGTGATAAAGTCTCACTAAATTTTTCTTGCCATGTAACAGGCTACTAGAACTTTGAAATAGCAGTTTTCTGTTATTTATAGTAAATATTTAAAGTTCTCTATTTTTATATGATTATATGGTGACAATTTAAGGGGCTAATGCCCTTTCTTATTTTTGATATATAAATAGCTGTCCAATTTGAAATATGTGTTTACAGGTCATTACCTATTTCAAATCATGAAGGCCTTCACAAGTTTCCAGAAATTCCTCTTCAGTGTTTTTCTTCAGTGTTTTTCATCTACTTTGGAAGACAGCGTCTTACTCTCAATTAAATCAGTAGAAAGTCTAAAAACTTACTCAGGCTTTCACAGATCAGAGAAAGCTATCTCCTTTACCCTGTATATTCTTTGTCTCCATTGGCATGGGTGGTCACTCTTGCTCTCTCTCTCCCTGAGTCTTAGAAATATACATCTAGCAAGGCAGTTGGCCCATACGGCTTTCTTTGAAAAAGGGGGTTCCAAAGAGCAAGTCCTTTAAAAACTGGAAACCCACAAAAACACAAGTCCTAACATGTTTCATTTTAAATTATGATCTTCACAATTAAACCCATTTGCAACTCCAAGTGATAATCATATTCTGTGACTTGCTTTGCTGGCATACACCTCATGATCAGTACAACATATTGTACCTCTACATAGAGTGGGTTTGCCCAGTTTCTGCCCTGTGCTGATTTCCAGATCCTAGGTCCAGATCCTGAAAATAAGAGGAATTAACTTTTACTAGGTTTATTACTCTAGAACTTACTCCCTTTAGCTAAGGACAAAGGCAGATTTGTATTGAAAACTAGCAAAAGGCAAAAAATGAAGGTATAGCCACTTGAAAAGCTTGCACAATTTCAGCTTGTACAATGGTGTGGTACAGGTATTGAATACATTTCTCTGCGTGGGACTGATACTCTTATCTGAAGGAAAGAAAGAGCATTTATAACATCCTGACCAGGGACACTGGAGTTTTATTACACCCACTGGTCTCTAGAGTTTGTCTCTGGATGAAAATAAATTATATGCATTTTATAGTTAACATGCTCTTATAATTTCCTATAACTATTTGTGAAAATTAACTCTCAAAATATGTGTTTATTTTTTACCCTATGATGTTCATTAAGAGATAGTTTGTGACTATTGCATTACTTAGCAGGTAGAAGAGAGTTGAGTGAAGGCGGAGAGCAAGTTTTGCTGAGTAATAAGAGAATAAAGATGGAAATAGTTGTCCCTCAAACTGTATGATTTGAATATAATCATACATTTACTTTCACATTGGGAAAACAGCCTTTTTATAATACTGAATTCAGAAGATAGGAAAGGGCAACTAACAGGGCAGCGTGCAATTTCTGTGTCTTTGGTACAGCTGTGTATGTAGATTTCCAAATGGAAAATTATAACCAAGGAACATTTGTCTCCAGCCTTTTTGTAAGAGTACAAACCTGTAAGAGTAAACATGCACTAAGCACTGACATTTCTCCACATTTTGTAACTGCTTTTAAAACATCATCTGAACTTGAGTGAGATGAACTATCTACCTGTACGTAGGTAGAACAAATTTGAACTACTTATTGTGAGAACGGGAGTTTGTTCAGCAAAACTGTGTTATTTACTATTGCTAACTATGCCCCATCTCCTACTTTAACATTTTTATCATCACACACATTTCTAGAGTGCTAGACACCACAGTGTCTGCTCATTCTTTCTTTGCCATCCTGTGATATTAGCAAGCATGATCTGTTTCTCACATTTTTGAGATGATGGATGGATCCAAAATCCTTTCAGATTTCCAGAAATAATGAATTAAAAATATTTTTCTTGACATTAGAAGTGTTGAAAGCACAAAACCAAATTCTTTTTCTTTTCTCTTGTAGCTGCTTGGTCTGGATAACCGAGTGAAGTACAATTAACATTCAAAACTTCAACATGTTTTCCTTGCTTTTTTATGGTTTTGCCCTTCCTAGTTCATTTTGCAATCTGCACTGGCAGGGTCAGTCCATATAAGTTGTCTTCTTGCTCCGTATTAGAGTCCAGCAGGTGGATAGGAAATTAGGAAAGATAAAGACTGGAAAATGCAATATTTTTCCGCACAGTAATTAAGCATAGGGGAAAAAAACAAAAACAAAAACCCGAAAAAACCAACCAAACAAAAAACAAACTAGCAAACAAACAAAAAAACCCAACCCCCCCCCTCAATTTTTTTTTTTTGAGGAGGGCTTATTTGAAGATTTTCTGTAAATAATTCAACCTAAATATGAGTATAAAATTATACAAATGCTGGGAAGCAATGTTGTGGAATATGCTATCTGATTGAAACCAAAATTGATAAATTCAATCAATTCTAGATTTCTAACTTTTTCCACATTCCATTATCTTTGACCTTGCAAAAACACTGTCTTTTGTTTAACTTAAAGCATAATACTAATTCAGTTGATTTACTCATGGTCTTCAGATTGAGAAATGTATAAACATATAGAGGATTAGAAACTTAATTTATTTTCCTGGAAACCAATTAAGTTGTAGATAAATGAACTAGTCAAATAAAAACCCCTTTATGTAAAACTATTTTGAAATTTGAAATGGTCTTCTGAAAAAATTCCATTTAGAAGCCGTCTATACCAATGTGATTTTGTTTCATGTTATAATGTTATTATTTTTTTCCACTACTTATGAAAATTGGTCCAGTTTTCTAATACAAAATTTTGCTAATCTTTATATACATGGATACCAACATTTTTCTCCTTATTGTTTAAGAAAATTTATCTATCATATAAAATAAAACAAGCAGTTATCCCATTCTGATTATATGGTTTCTGGATCATCCAAGTTTAGCTAAATTACAACATACAGTCAAGAATGCATTATTTTGATTTTGGAGAGAGGGTAAATATTTTCCTAGCCTTCCAAATCAGCATGCAATATGATGAAATGCATGGCGATGTTTCTATCATCTGAAGTCCACAAAGTACATCAGTGTTATTCTCCTTACATGGTAGCCCTTAAAGTATTCTTGGAAAAATACTAAATAATATTTAAAAGAACTTATATTAAGACTGTTCCCTATGGCATTCCTACATTAGTGCACAAGCTGCAAACTGTATTAGCCTCTTCCTTTGCCTTAGCTGACTCACAGAAGACAGAAAATTAACACTAAATGTAGTTCTTGAACCCAAAAGATTTTTTTAGCTATGTGCAGTTTTTAAAGAATTTTAGCGCACTTGTCTAACAGCCTTTATGGTGGGTGAACTGCGTTGCAGTTAATGATTGTTCTTTTGAATATCATTTATGCATATGTGCCATAAGTACCACAGTAAAGACAGGAATGATTTCCTGGGAAGGACAGATTAAATGGACAAGATATTAAACATGAAAAACCAGGACTACTTCCAAATTATACTTGAAAAAATCAAAGGAAATAAAAAGAAGAGAAAGCAGCATTAACAGCATTAGCAAGAATTCCCTATATGTTATGATTGCCCACTTAAAATTTGCTTCACATAAACTGCACTCAGGAAAGCAGTTTACAAAAAGGAAAAAAAAAAGAGAAACAACCCAAACTCTATTGAATTAACTGTTAAAAATCTCTTCAAGATTACACAGATGTGTAAAGATTTTCTCAAAGACAAAAACTAAGTGCCCCGCTAACAGAAGCTCTCTAAATTGTATCAAAACTCAGTTTATATTCCCACAGATGTCTAACAAGCTGTGTATATGGTCTTGGATTATAGACTGGGAAAAATCAATAGCTTGCTGTCTCAAAGGCACCAATATAGATTATGAATCACAGCCAGGAAGTTGTCAGTGATCTCGGCTGCCAACAGTGTTTCAGTAAAGATATTTGCTAGCTCATATTCTTTTAATGTGCACCTTTCATATATGAAACAGAGCAGGTCACATTTTGATGAGGAAAAAAAAAAAGAACAAAAGGGAATTTTAGGCAAAGACGTAGCGTATTACAAAATAATAAGCATCCAGTCTTATATAAATAATGGCCTTTTACCCGAAAGTTGAGGGCTTTTTGTTTGTGAGGTTGTTTTGTTGGTTTTTTTTCCCCCAGAGGAAAGATACTCACACCCACATACACACCCACACCCACCCCATTTTTCTCTGTTTAGGGTATAAATTCTTTCTAGCAGTTGAAACTAGTTCATAAGTTGAAAGTAACAAAAGAACAAGGAGGAATTAAGTTTTTTTAAAATCCTATTTATCTATAGGAATATATAAGATCAACTCAAGGAATGCAGAGTTTTTAATGTGAGAAAGCCTCTTGCATTGCAGCTGCACAAATTGTCCATGAAAATAATACACTATCACTGCTTTTCAAAGTACTATATTTAGTAAAATTATAGAGCCTGTAAATAGAGAGGATTTTGCCCCATTTCATTTTTTCCAGATACATTTCAATTAAATAATAGGTACAGAAGGAATAATCATGCTTCTTGTAGTAAAAGTGTATTTTGAGGTATTCCTAATACACAGTTAGGCATCTAACCTACATGCACACTGGCTATGTAGAGAATGGAATTTATAAGTTCTAAGCCTTCAATATAATAAAGTAACTATTTCTGTGACCAAAATAATAACAATAAAAAAAAAAAACAACAAAAACCCAACCAAGCAACCAAAAAAAAAGATGAAAACCTACCCCAAACCTATCTCTCTAGCATGTGACCATTTGTTGCTACACTAGAGTGCTATTGTGAGTGAAGGCTCTGGGGTTTGTCAAGTTATGACAGCTGTAAGAACTTGAATATACCAGTAAATCAACCCTTGGAAGATACACCAAGTTAAGAGAAATCAGCTGCAGCATTTTAAATTGCATGGGGAACAATGTCCAACCCAGAACAAGCTATCATATTCAAATAAAAATTTTCCCATAGGCTTTCTTATTTGGAGATGGTATAGATCTGGAGTGAGCATGTGGGGAGGCTTGTACTTCCTGTGCTATCCGTATTTCTTCTAGTTTTCCTTTCTACATTACATCTGAACCTTTTCTACTATGTTGAGGGGTATAGATCATGAGGCTTGAGGAAAAAGTGAAGAACATATAAATTCAGGGGTACTGTATTTTTCTTTAATATATTTTCTGATCATAAATTGAATTTTTTTTTACAGTATCAATAGCTGGGGTACTTCCTTGTGGTTGATATTATGTGTTGTGAAGTGACATCTTACAGGAGCCTTCTGGTACTTAAAAGAGGCCTACAAAAAGGCTGGAAGGGAACGTTTTACAATGGTATGTTATGATAGGACAAAGGGCATGGTCTTAAACTGAAGGAGAGTGGGTTTAGATCAGACATTAGGAAGAAATTATTTACTCTGAGGGTGGCAAGACACTGGAACAGATTGCCCAGAGAAGCTATGGATGCCCCATCCCTGGAAGTGTTCAAGAACAAGTTGGACAGGGTTCTGAGCCACCTGGTCTAGTGAAGGTGTCCCTTCCCCAACAGAGTATTTAGAGCTAGATGATTTTTAAGGTCCTTTCCAAATCAAATCATTCTATGTTTTTTATGATTCTAGGAAACATTGACAACATTGATTTCCGGAGTAAATCTATCAGTAAAAGGTAAGGGACCATTCAAAGAGGCTGGCATAGAATTGATTAATCCACATGTAAGAAAAATATTGCAGGAATAGTTGTACTGTGGTTAACTAGTTCTCTCCTCTAACTACAGCTATAGTAAGCTTCACAGATATTCAACTCTGGACCAACACTCTGGATCAACACATTAACAAATGGATCAAAACTAAAAATAATTTTTGACTTGCCTGTTGGAATAGGACAGAAAATTGATGACAGAAACTGGACAAATCAGCATAATTTTTGCACTGCAGGCAATGCAAGCAAAAAGAGTGAGGATAATTATTGTTATGCAAATACGACAACATTTCTGACAGAGGAATTCAGACTAATTTTCTGCATGAGCAATGTTCCTCAGGATCCTGCGCATCTTGTGTTTTGCATCAACTGCCTTATCCAAGGGCTTCTTTCAGCATTTCCTATGATTTTACACTACCCAAAATTGTGAGGGCAAAAATATTTCTAAATAAGATTTAGTTCTTGGTCTGTGTACGAGAAACTTCTACGTTTAATTTTTAGGACTTTTTAATCCTAAACATGTGGTCTTAGAATTCCCAAAATTATTTGGTCTAAGGACAAGTTTAATTAACAGATTAGGCTGAAAAATGGTGTGGAATAAATCAGAAGCGATGAAAACTGACTTCAAGTATTTCTTGAAAAAAACAGAAAGTTCTTTAGATTAAACTGACAAATAAACTACTCATTTTCCTCTTGGGAACAAGAGCATAGATCATGGAAATTAGGCCTTTTTTTCCAAGTAAAATAAAAACAATCTGTGTTAAATTGTATTCTTTTTCTGATCTTCCTGAAGCAACAATTTGTAAATTTTTCAACTACAAGCAGCATTCTTAGTAAAAATTGCAAGTATTTAAGGTAAAAAAAATAGTCCTCTTTTTGCTTTATTACAAGCTTCTAGGATTCACAAAATCTCCGTTAACAATTATTTAATAACTAATTATTCATTAACTAATGAAACACTAGGTTATATGGCTCTGTAGCAGCTGTAGAATGATTTTGGTTGGAAAAGACCCCTAAGAAAACTAACAGTTAGCCTAACATTGCCTAGTCCACCACTAAACCATGCCCCAAGTGCCATGCCTACATGTCTTTTAAATATCTCCAGGGCTGGAGACTCACCACAGTTATGACTGGCCACCAGCTGGAGGTAACTCCATCCACTGCTTCTCTCTGGCTCTGGTCATCCAGTCAGTTTTCTACCCATCCAAGCCATGAGCAGCCAGTTTCTACAGGAGAATGCTGTGGGACACTGTCAGAGGCTTTACTGAAGTCCAGGTAGAAAACACCCACTGCCTCTCCTCATCTACTAAACAGGTCACATCATACAGGGAGATCAGGTTAGTCAAGCAGGACCTGCCTTTTACCAGCCCAGGCTGGCTGGACCTGATCATCCCATATCCAGTCCACCCAGGCTCCTCCATCCATGTCTCCACTCACAGCTGGGTGATTGCAAATGTCAGGCACTCCCTTGGACTACAGGTTTGTTCCTCTCTTGGACTATGAAGGCCCTAGTGGGGGGTAGTAGGGCAGGGTGTGATGGGCACCTTTCTGGGGACTGGGACAGCCAAGGCCGCCAGCCTGAACGTGGGAGTTGGGATCAGTCCCAGCGAGAGGAACCAGGGTCAGACATATACCCAGGATGGCCAGAAAAGACTAAAAAACCTAACGGAGGATAATCATATAGGTTCCCTGTGATTAACAGGCCTCCAATTTTTCAGGCATCACAGTACAATTACACTATTTAAGACTTCTGCTGGCCTTGGGAAAAGTCTTGCTTAAAGACTTTCACTGGAATAAGACTCCACATTTTGTTGGAACATGAAAGGTAGTAACAAATAGCTACAAAACACTTCATTTTGCTATGCATAAAAATAAAAAGACTTTCAAGTACAGGAGCACTGCTGGATCATCATTACTAGAGCTAATTAATGCAGAAGAGACGTCACTGATGATGCATGTGGACTAAATTTCCTTCCCAAGGAGCCAACATCTACGTTACTGCCGTTGACAGAGATTCCCTCCCTTGATCATTGCAGAGCTGCTCGCAACACGTGGCAGTAAAAGACTATCCACCCTTCAAGCACTCATTAAATGAACCTGAAATATGTCCTGCAGCCTAGGAAAGACTAACTCCATTCTGCTCTAATTTCTGCATCTAGTACCCATGTGAGTACTTTGGATGAGCGTATGCCTCTTAATCTTGGCAATACACCTTTCTCTTTGTTTTTTAGGACCTTCTTCAGCTCTCTTTCCAAGAATGAACAGATTGTATGGTAAAAGAGTAGCTGGATCTTGGTAGAGCATATGAATGTCTTCAAATAAGTTACTAGGATGTGTGTTCCACTATGACACTTAACACTTTACTAGATCCAATATCAAAAAACTAATCATATACATATTTAGATGTACATTTTTCATTTGATCGGGTCTAGAATTTTTATGGTTATCTTTTAACACAGCGATGTTAGCCACTGGTTTTAATTTGTGTTTTTTCATCATAGTCCAGTCTCTTTCATGTGGTAAGAAATACACATTTCTCTAGAACTCTTCCCTTTTCCTGATAAAGATGTAAAAGCTGGAGTAAATATTTTTTTGCAGCTGATTTTTCTCCCTAACCCTTACTTTATATGCATTCTGGTTTTGGTTTTTGTGTTGGTTTTCAAGGGTTTTTTTTTGTGATGTCTCCAAGCTCTTTCACCAGCTTTCCATTAAAGAAGATGTTGAAGTCTTTAGATCTGTGATGTTGTACAGGCTCCATTTTAAAACGCCTATTTTTTTTTTCTTTGTGTTTGGCTGTTTTTATTTCTCTAGACTAGTGACTTTAGAACTTTTAAGTGTGCTAAATAAAGAATCTACCTTGCAGAGCATGGGATCTAGACACCTTGTGTGAATTAACACAGGCAGGTGACCAGAACTACAAAACTGTGGCTGAAATGCAAAGAGTAAATTTATTTAATTTCCTCACTGGCTGGAGCATCCTGAAGCAACACCTGGACAGCAGAGAGACCAAAGGAGGGGACAGGCACTGTAGGTTCTGGTCCAGTCCCAGTGGGTGGCAGGGCTGCTGTTTGCACCCATTTATCAAGTACCCATGCAGCTGTAGGTTGCCACTGTGCTGTGATCACCCTGGAGCTTTTTATGATCTCTGAGCTTTGATCTCTCTCCCAACAGGGAGCTCAAGCATGTCCGTGAGAGTGCCTCCAAGTTTCTGTAAACACTTATGTTATCTCTGCACAGAAATTCTACTTCTCAAAACAGACAAAGGATAAACAGCAGTAGGAATAATATATGGTTCCCCACACTGATATTCTCCAGGCCTTGGTATTCCCAGCTGCCAGATCATTTGAGCAGAGCACACCCTCCTTGCCAATCTTCACTTTTAACCCTTTCCTCCCCGCAGACCTGAAGTGGTGAATACACTGCATATTGTATTATACTACTTGTACAAACTTTAAGTGAAGTGTTTTTTGTTCGGTTGGTTTATGTGGTATCAAATATAACCAGTGTGTATGCATACTACTTTTTAAAAGTAGAGAAGAGAAGAATGAACATTATAGAGGGAAAAAGCACAGAGCACAGGAAGATTTATGTTTATATTCTTACAGTATAGGAAACTCATTTTGCGTCATCCAGTAGTGAATTTTCTGTCATATTAAATTGTGACATCAACACCAGATGTGATTTCTAGAGATGATTTTATCTTAAGTTGAAATTACTGGCCTGATTATAGTTTCTATGTAAGAAATGTTATGCTGTTATGTACAATAATACTGTATTATTGGTCCATAGGTATAAAAACCTATGAACCAAAAGATGTTTCTACTTCATCCAGCCTCATTAAAGATTAAAAATATCTTAGACAGTTCTTTCCAGAACTGACACTTTTTCTGCAGGAAAATAGTGTCATTAGTATCTTTTGGTTTTACTCTGACTTGGTATTTTCTGCATTTTAATTTTGCCTCTCTCTAATTCAAATATCTATCTAAAAATAATGAGACAATTTTATCCAAAGATAGCTAGGAGATAATTTAGGGCAATTCTTCGCTAGTATAATACAGATGGATTTGGCATGACCGCATCTTCATTAAACATCTCACTGCTGCTGGTTGCACTGATGGGAATGGAACAGAGGGTGTGATACTGTTTCATCCTCCATAAAAAGGTTTCACAGAAATCTTTATACCTACCTTATTTAATATAAGATAGAGTTATTTCTTTGTAACTTGTAATGCAGGAAATTTCAAGAGACTAGGAGGTCACATGAAGCTTTGAAAGACTGCCTTCACTGCACCCACAGGTCAGGTGCAGCTGAGTATCTGACCCATTTACCTTTTTCCCCTAAGTGTTTCATGCACTATTTTTGTTGGTTTCCTACTAAAAGAGCTAGTTTTATGACATCACTGATGATGGACAGAGAGATACTTCACACAAGTGCCTTAAGAAGCAGACTGCCTATTTTCATCACAACAATAATATTAATACAAGCAAGAAAATGAACCCAGATAATACATGTTGAACATCTTTGATTTTTCATTTTATGAAGAATTTATGATTGGACTGCATTGTTTCCAAATGTCATCATATTTTTTCCTTAGTGGACTACAGTGATCCTTGTGGATCCCTTCCAATTCAGAACATTCTGTGATTCTGTGACTATTTATAACAACACCATTGATCTGATTAGAAATCACTTCTTGAATGAAAACTATGGAATCTAATGAAAAACTACTCAAAACTAAAACCACTTAAAGAAATATTTTTTTCTTGCAAAGAGTGTATTGTGCATCTCCTAGTTCTAAGTAATCATGCATTTATGAAAATATCCCAGCAGACAACTCGAGAGTTCTAGGTAAGAAGAAAGCTAAATATGAAGAATCTAAGCCTAAGCAGAGGAAAGCTTTAAAAAATAATGCCTTTGTGATCTTGTTATAACTGTCTCAGAAGACCATGACTTTGATACAAAATTAACTGTAATTATTTGCCTGAGAAAATAAATTTAATCCCGTGGAATAGAATTTCCAAGAAAGGAGTATATTGGCAAGAATTGAAGATAGCTTATTCTCTTTAGCTAAAGCCTTTACTTTGTTAAAAATTGAAAAGAAAAATGGTATCGAAAATTCTCCAAGATTACCTAGAAATGAACAGCAAAATAAAGTTCCATTGGACTCAGCTTTTGTATAGCTAAATTCACAAAACAAAGTTTTTAGCAAAATTTGGATGGGAGTCTTGATTTTTTTAATCCAGAAAGAATGCACAGTAGTTTTCTCTTCTAGCTTTCAGATGACTGGAATGAAGAAAATGTTCACAATATTTGTTATTATTCAAATATATAGTTTTCTTTTGTCCTTGCAGAATCTACCTTTTAGAGGTCAGAGCAATTTGAGGACTTCTTTGTCCTTCATTCAGCTGCCTTTCTAGATCTTTTTCTGATCTATTCTGTTGTGTAGTCAGGAACAACTCTGTCAGTTGTTCTGTAAAACATGGAACATTAAAAGCACATAAGGTCCTGCCAGATAGTGTAGCCATCCTTGTAGGTAGCAACAAAATAATTGCTGTGCGTGGAAATGCCAAAAGCTTTTTGAGTATGAATTTTAAAGGTCTTTCTTTCAGGTTCTTGAAAATATCTAAGAAATAACTGTATAAACAAGAGTTCAAATTAGTGATGTTATGCATTTTTTCAGGGAACTCTGGCTCTCATTGTTAAAATAGCTGTTAAATATTTACTAAAAAGAGAACAAATTTGATGGTTTACATGTCATAAATTATTTAATTCGCTATAACTTTCTTAATTTGGAGTCAGGGTAATGAAAGTGAGTTACCCACACACAATGTGACATATCATCCGTCTATTTCAGAAGTGAGAGCAAGACAATATAACTTGCACCACCACAGACATTTACAAGCCATCTCTTGGCTTTTGACATTATATTTTTGTATAAAGGTGTAAGAGAATAAATTAAAATATAGTTAATTCTTAATTTTTACTTTTAATATTCTCAGGTTTCCTTTTAAAATTAATAAAATATATGAGAATTTATTGGTTTGTGGATTAGATCCTAAATCCCCTCTGTGTTGAAATTCAGTTCTCGATAGAAGCTTTCACATTAGCATTTTATTACATTCTTTTGAAGCAAATTTCCTAATTGTCCCTACTTACTATACGTGTATTCATATCACAGACAGTTCTCATGTACCATAAACTGGAATTGTTTTGGATAAAATCCAACTGCAAGATAGAGTCCATAAAGCACCTGTCAGATTCTAACACCAGTCCCTGGAACCAACAGGGTTTTTTTGAGATCAAATTCCCTGAAATCTTGTGCAGTATGAAAACTAGTTCCTTCACATCACTGTTCATTGGTTCTTACTAGAGGTTTTCCACAAGAATTAAGAATGAAAGAGCACCACAAAAAAGCCACAAGAAGGCTTCCCCTTTTGGGGTTTAATTATTAAGTAAAAAAAAAGAATTCTCTAGTAGGAAATTTTCACCTGGATGCAAGGCAAAAATGTGGGATTTTTTAACTCATCTGAACTCATGTTCTGCGTTGTAATGAACTTTACATTTAACTTTCACATTTAGCTACATTCCAGAGGGAGAAAAACACTCTGTTCCTCCTGACACAATTACTCAAGCTCAAACTAGACAGCCTATGTTGTGGAATCTGGATGACTCCTTAGGGTGATAATGAAAGCAACACCTAAAACAGAGACATCAGACATTCTTCAGTACTATGAACATTCTTTGTACTATGAACAAATGATTTTTTTTTTGTTCACAAAACTTGACAGAAAACCCCAAAGTATCATTTTAATGAAGTAATAAACATAAAAATATTTTTAAAAATAAATAAATTAAAAAGAGAAAGACAGATTTTTTCTCTTTAAGATAACAAGGGGCAGTATTTTCAGAAATCGGAATAAACAATTCCAATATATATAAAATGACCTCAAAGTAATGAACCTTAAGTCACAAAAAGCAAGTTTTCAACAAATTCTGTACATCAACTGTAAACTTCTGTGGCTGATGTTACAGCTAACACATATTTCAATATCTTGGATCACTTCAAGTTAGGTCATATATATGTATATATACAACAATCTCTCCACTGTACCATGCAGGCTTACCTTGAATGATAAAGGGCAATATTAGCATAGCATTTCTCTTCACTGCCTCACAAGACTTAGATAGTGTGTTTGAATTACTGGGGCTGAACTTCCCTTGAGTGAAACTACAAAAAGAGGAAAAACTCAACACTTTTAGTTGTACAGAGTGACCTCAGGAGAAACACAAATGTGTCAACAACTAGGAACTCGATGGCAGGTTGTTCACACTGATGCATCCTGGGAAGATGAGGAAAAATTAGGGTAAACAGAAAAAAGAGAAGCTCATACTGGGTGTAAGGAAAAATTGTTCTTCATGAAAAGAGCCAAGCACTGAAGTAACTTGAGCAGTCTCCATCCTTGGAGGTTTAGATCTGACTAGATAAAGACATGAGCAACCTGATCTGATCTCACAACTGACCCTGCTTTGACAAAAAGTGTGGACTAGGTACTTCTTGAGGTCCCTTCCAGCCTAAAATATCCTATGATGAACCTATGGTTCCACACTATATTGTTTTATCTCAAATGGCTAAATCCCTACTGAATTACAAGTTCTATGTTACAGCAGTGCTTATTGTTCCATCTGTCTACCCCACTGCAATGGTCCAAATAGACCCAATTAGATAAAAACTTATGCTAAATAACACACTCTTTATAACTGGGAATTTATAATCTTATGCAAGATATTTTTATGGGTGCACTGAATCATCCATCACAAGCAGTCATTCCTATTTACCAGTCAGTGCTATTACCTGCGTGCTTGTTTTTATGAATACTCTTATGTGGAAAGAGAAGGCCCATTCATACAAGTTTAAATATTACTACAAAATTCTACAAACTCATAGCAAAAAAAAAAAAAAGAGCCTACAAAGAATGCAACAATGAAAATGATATCTAAAGATTTTTTGTTGATTTTTAAAATGCAAGTTTTTTCTGTTAGCCCATGAATAATGTCAGTCTTTCTTTTAGTATCTTGACTCATCAGAACATTTTTGTGAATCACTTTAAATATTATAAAGGCTACTTACTTATCTATTTTTAATATTTAACATTGTGTTCTTCAAGGTGAAAGAAATCAAGATCTCAGGTATTTGTGCAGAGTTCATTTTTTTTCTATACAAAAAGAAGAATCTTAAATATGAAAATTGCCCCACTGTGATCTCCTTTATGCTTCTGCTTACTAGGCCAAAACTTGCACTTTTACTATGATTAGAGAAATACAAAAGAGACCTAGCTCTTATCACAACAGAAATGAGTGTTTCTGTTCATAGTGCAGCTGTATGTGCTATGCATACATAAGTACAAGTATATGTGTATATATGTATACATAACCATGCAGTTTGCTATATTGATCCATTTCTGTAATGGTCTAATGCTGTTTTCTGCTAAAATGATGAGCATGATAATTTAGTATGCCACACATAGTCTCCCTCCTACCTTTGCTAAGTTTTAGAGGACATTGACTTTGTGCAATTTTCTTTGACACCAATTCAAAGGACTCTACAGTAAAAGGCATCAGGAAAATCAGGTACAGAAACATTAGACAATAATGTATTAAATCTGATTTCTTGCTAAACGTAAGCACACACTCTGTTTTTCAAATCAAGATGTTTCAAAGGGAATGGAAGGGTATATAAAAGAACTAAAAACTTTATAATATCATGGATATAACTGACCAGATTAAAATTTATTATAGAATAGAATATTTGCTATAATTTTAATTATATTGTAAATATAAATAAAAGAGACTGGAAAAAAAATTCAAATTTGTTTTCAGACCAAAGGTGTGACTTCTAAGGCTGAATTTTTCTCCCCTGATTTTAGGGAAATTGGACGTATTCAGAGCATCTGAAGATTTGGTTCTTGATCGAAAATAGTAAGACTTCAATTCAGAAAAATAATGCTGTTTAAAATGGACACTTAAACATTGCATATAATGAAAGTATGAAGTACAGACATAAAATTAAATGCATATTCTCTTTCAGAATTAACCTGTATGCAGCTAACACAGCTCTTATTCTTAATTACAATGCCTTCCACTCTGTACCCTGTAAGTGAGATTGACATGGATGTCTTTGCTATTAATGCCCCAAAATGGATCATTCAGCCACGGCATACAGCTTTTCTCAAATGGAGGCCTTTGCTTTCCCAGTCTGACAGGATTTTAGGAACATGTACTCTATTTCATACTTTTAAAAATTTTCCCCTTGCTTTTTGCCAGGGTGATTGTAGAAAAGCAGTAGTGCCAGTTGTTACTGTGTTACACAATTTGCCCATAGATCAGACTTCCTCAGTACCTTTTAAAGAGTATATTAAAAATTAATGTGAGATCTTTCAGAAATAATCAAACCATTTCTGTCAGTTTTCATTACCTGACCTATAACAATGACTGTTCTAAAGGTTTATATGCCAACTATTAGCAGCATGCATGATATTAATTATAAATATTTATTGTAAATTTCTTGTTAAAATTTGTTTGGAAATACCATGTTTCTGAAATGATTCTGGTGGCTAAACACACAAGCTCACTGTGGGAGCTTGTCTGGACTGAGAGCATGCACACAACGTAGTAGATTTGACATGAAACCTATGGACATCTGCACTTTTCAGAACAGCTGCTAGAGGCAGGCCAGAATTCACTAGCGAGTCTAAAATGCCATGAGGCATCTATGCTCTGGCACCTGAATCACTCTCCTCAGTTCCAGAATCATGAGAAAACAAACAAACTTTTCTATGTAGCTTTTCTTTTGATTAAAGAATGCTTCAGTAAGCATGAGTAAGCACTTCAAAATAGGGAAAATACATAATCAGGTTAACTATGAGCAATTATATTCTTTATTTTGAGATCTTTATATGCCGAAGTAAGAAGCCTCCCACCAACACACTAAAATATTTTATTTCAAGTTCACATATATTTGTCTTTTTTATGGCTGCTTAAAGGGTTTATATTTCTTCAGTAAATCAGTGTCATATGCAAGTCATGAGTCACAAAAGCAGTGTGTCATATTCAAGAGATACTTTTTTATAATCAAAGAAATGCACTATTTGTTTACACTGTTAGTGGATTTATTCTTTGGTGTACTTCAAGGTGTAAGACAGTTACCTATGAAACTAATTGAAGTGCACATCATGTCCAATGTAACTTTCTATTAATAACTAGGAAAGGAAGTAGATTGGAAAATAGGATAAAATGCATCTTGGGTTCATCAAAGGCAGATCATGCCAGACTAACCCAATAGCTTTCTTGATAAGATAACTGATTGTCCAGACAAGGGAAAATCAGTAGATCTAATCTGTCATGACTTCAGAACAGCTTTTGGTGCAGTGCCACTTTCAAAATTATTTGTTAAGATGGTAAGAATGGGAGTTAGTCCAGGAGCTGTAAAGTGGAAATAGGTAGGTAGAAAACAAGGAAATAAAAGATGAACTGTTCTAAAAGGAAAAGTGTTGTGCTGAAAGGAGTTCTTCTGAAAATCGTACTGGGTTCAATCTTTCCAATGCTGATCTTGATGCAAAAAGCTCTGCAAGCAAGTGTATACGTTATCAATAATCATCATCATCAAAAAAGAAAAAAAGTAGAGAAATGGAACTTCTAATGTAAAGATGGTAAAGATGAGGGACTGAACCACATTCATCATTGAATTTTTGAAATGTTCCCACATCACAACTGGGGACTCAAGGCTCAGGAAAGGTTCAAAAGATCCAGAAGAGGTGGCCAAAGGCCAAGATCCAGACGAGTTTAAAATCTAATCAGTATCAAGAATGACAAGTTGTTTACTTTAAAAACCATGCAAGGACAGACATGCCTATCAGTAAGTTCCCTGTATTAACTCCCTGCAAGAAGTTCCCTGTATTAATTTTAAGTATTAATTTTACATTATTTAAGTAATATTAATTTTCAGCAGTGGAAATACAAAAACATATTAAAGCAGAGAGCACAAACCTTATGGCTCTGCAGTGCATTTCCCCCAGTTTTCCAACAGGAACAAGTTGCTCTTCAGCTGTCTCGTATGTTTATCCAATCTTACTACTTTCCCACAGATCTGTTTTCCATGCATTTTTTTTATTTCTATTTTTTTGTATGGGCTGGATCTCTGCCACCACAATCACCTGTGACAGGAGGATCTGAAGCTTACTGCTTGCTTTGAAAAAAACCCAATCTTGTCTACTTGTTTAGAGGTATCTCCTAGGCTTCACGGAATGCAACCTATTTGTAGTATACCAGGATTTTGTGAACAGCATTTATGCATTCAGCCTTTGTAATTTCATAAAACAAAGCTAGACACATTCAAAGGCTTTGAGAAGTTTTAAGATCAATCTTCTGGAAGAAAAAAAATTTGTTTTTTTTCTTGCTATTATTTTAAAAAATGACAATGCAAAATAGTAATTATTGAAAATTATGAGTCAGATAAATATTAAATATTTCTGGGTTTCAGTTTAATATTGTTGTGGTTCAATCTCAGCTGGCAACTAAGCACCACACAGCCTCATACTCAGTTCCCCATCACGCAGATTGGGAAGAGAATGAGAAGAGTGAGTGAAAAGTCTCATGGGTTTGGATGAAGTCAGCTCAGCAGGGAAAGGAAGAGCTGTACATGCAAGCAAAGCAAAACAAGGAGCTCATTTACCACTTCCCAGTATTCAGCCACCTCCAGGACAGCAGGACTCCACCACACATGATGGTGACTTGGGAGGACAAATACCACCAGTGGGAACATCCCCTCCTTCATCCTCCATCCTTCACCCAGCTTGGTACGTGCAGCCTGCTGGCTGGTGGGTAGTGTGAGAGGCAGGAAAGGCCTTGACTCTGCATGAGAATGGCCCAGCAGAAAGGAAAACTCCCTTGAATTATCAACAGTGTTTCCAGAAAAAATCCAGAACACAGCCACATATTAGCTATTAGGAAGATTAACTTTTTCCCTGCCAAAACTAGCATGAGCATATATCAGGAGTATGGCACTTGCTTCATGTTCTCATACGACTTCTGTAATACTATATTATACAGTTTCATTTTTTATGTGACAAGTGACAAAGACACATCAGTATTGTTTGTAAAACTATTTGTAACTGTGCAAAGATACAGATTGATTCTTTTTACCCTTATTGAATCTTTATGGAATAGTAAGTTGATTATTAGATAATAATTGCCAGCTTCCATGTCTATGACTAAATTCCCTACGTAATCACAGATAAATACTAGGTTAATAGACCCAAAGAAGTCATGGCTGCACCCATGCATAATGCTACAACTGCCATTCCACAGTGTCCCACTTCTTGTTATCATAACAATTGCTATTGATTTATTGAACTTTTTCATAGCCAAGTGCTGGTCTTTTAAACCATGCTAACAAAAATTGTGCTTACATGCACTACAGCAGAAAGAATGGTCATTGAAACAAAAAAACTAGTGATGAAGTATACAATTTTATAATTTTTCCTCTCTGTGAATAAATTTTTCTAAGGCTCATACTAATCCAGTATAGTACTTACCACTGTTTAAAATGCATCCTGAGCAGATCTCAAATGTTTGTTATAACCTCATTTTTATTATTGCTTCTAAAATGATTCAAAATTTATTTACTACTATCATCAGTAAGGACAACTCAATAAAGAGATGGAATATTTGCTTTCAGTATTCAAACATACTTAGAATCTTTCACTCTAAGTATTCTACTTTTTTTTTTTTCTAATTTGAGGGATGAACAAATCTTCAATTTCTGGATAATGTTTTATAGATTAAAACTGTTCACTGCGATATTTCTGTTTTTAGGTGGGGCAGTGTCTACTATCTTTGTACAATGTCTAAGGTATGCAATGGGTTTCACAAAATTCTGGAAGAAAAAAGCCCCTGTGCTCAGAATTTTGCAGCCTTTCATGCACAGTCTAATAAAATCAAGCACTGAGCAGTAGAGGAAAGAAAAATTTGCAAAATTATACATTTGGAACAAGAAGTGTGTCTTTTAAGCAGCAACAACACAACAGCAAAAAAAGTCAACAATATTAGAATTCAGAAAGTTTCACCATTTACTGCAGGACCAAATTTGATGACTTCATTTCTCTAGTAGTTATTACTATAAATAACTATAAATACCATGGGACATGGTAAAATAACATGGGACAGTCAGGTCCTCTTCACTGTTGAATTCTAACAGAATGTTAAGGATGACCACACAACATGCTGACATACTTAATATGAAAGAGGTTGTATTGGTTGTGGTGTTAGTGGAGGATATGAACAGAAAGCCATGAAAAAGTAGCTAATTTAGAAGGGGTAAAAGATGTCCTCCTAGGCTGATAGTAAACTAACTTTACTGAAAGCAAGGTAGGGAAGCTTACCACAGTATCAACACCCTATCTAGTATTTAAATAAATGTAATTTCACACTTCAGCACTTTAACAATTCTCATATGACAACATTACATAGTGTAACACCAGAGTAATGTCTTACCAATCTAGGGCAAAACTCAGCAACTCTCAAATTTCTGAATTCTCAAAAATCTCAGAAGTCCGTTTAGAGCATTACTGCATTTTTCAAATATTTTAACATTTCTGCTCCAGATATCTAAAGGCCTAACCCTTTATTTCCATCAAATAAGGAATAGAAAAAAGGAAAAAAAAGAAATGTATCTGTCACCCTACTACCCCTACAATCAACAAATCTACAACTCAGAGAAATTTTTGTTCCTTAAAGAAAGAAAACAAACTAAAAAACTTATGAACTCTTTGAAATAACTAGCTGTTGAAGAAAATATTAATTTAAATTGCACATACATTGTTCTAATTATTATTCTTCCTGGAAAATGCATATTGAGCATATTCTTATGATATTATATAGAAATATATAAATGTATCCTACTTGTATACTACTCAACATGGCTAATTACAGCAGCCATAACAACTTGATTTAGTTTTTAAATAGACACATAACATTGCCTTGGGCTTACATGGTAAGGTGCTGGCAGAAAGGGCCTGTCATGAACTGGCCACAGCCCTGATTCCCCATCTTAACTGCACCACTTTGAGTAGGCAGTGGGGAGGGAGGTGGAATATTTCGAATAAAGGAGTGAAGCTGAGGCTGGGAAGATGGGAGTAGGGTGCAGAAGGCATTTTTATTTGTGTCTTTCTTTCCCACCACCCAATGATATTTTTAATTAACAATAAATTAATTTTCTCCAAGTCAAGTGTGTTTTGACCATGACAGTAATTGATAACTGGTCTTCCTGTTTTTATTTTGACCTACGGGCTTTCCTCCCCCCATCCTGCTAAGGAGGAGAAGTGAGTGTGCAGTTCTGTGGGTATTTTGCAGCCACTCAAGATTAACCCACCACAACCACTCAATTTAATTCTATTGAACGAGATATGGCTTCCAAATACAACAGTGAAATTCAACCACATAAGGGTATGAGCTCTGTGAGGAGCTCTGTAGTTGTAACTCTTGCAGCTTAAGTTGCTTCCCTTTATGAATTGAATTCTAGAGCCTTGGATAAAATGCATAAAAATTAGGGGGGGCTATAACATTGCCTTGACCATTGTCATCGCCTTTTTTCAAATTAGCAAATTGTGATTTCTATTTTGCATTAAAATAGTAGAATTGTTACTTGATAGATTTATTTTAAGGATTTAATGCAAGTTCTTGAAATTTCATGTTAGTGCATTCAGATTTCTACAGCTGCATCACATAATCTGATTTGATTTTAGTTCATTATAATGCTTGAATTTTCTTTAGTGTTTACTTAATTCACTAGTTAACCTGTAACATTTTTCATGTTCAGCATTGACACGGTCATTAAAAGCTGAAAGATGATAATTTAGTTTGTTGGACAGATTTATAATTTTTTTCAATACTGATTCCATAACATTACTCTCTTCTTCTCTTTGCATTCAAATAGCTAAATAACTGGGGCTTTTTTTGTTGTTTTTGCTTGATTTCTTATGCCAGATCATCTGAGTACATAGGATGTTTTATGTTAAGCTTGTGTATCCTGATGTTTAAACTTCCGTCTTATTCCTTCTTCACGGACTACTTTCTTTTAATAACAATATTGATACAACTGGTCTTCATTTAGCTCCAGACTTATCTCTGTTCTTTTTACTCCTTTGCTTATGACTCAGACCAAGTAGATGATGCATATTCTGAGTCTGTCACACAATCCTCCTCCTGAAAGTCGCTATTTTTCTCCATGAGGCAGCTTTGACACAGGACATGAAATCTGCCACTTGTTTGAATGTTTCCATTGGCTGAAATCTCCCACTCAAAAAAAACCAACTGGGTGCAAATATAGAAGAACATAAGGGTAACCTTTAGCTGCAATGAATATGGAAAACTGTTACTATTAATAGTAGCAGAAGCTCAGGGTATCTCTGCATCATAAAGAACTGAAAATAAAATTTATTTCCACCTATTTATTTGCACTGCAAATGGAAGAAAATTTGCTTAGAACACTCACAATGTTAATGTTAAATCATGGATGCCTCAGGAACTGGCAAACAGGTAACAATTCATAAGATAATTGTCAAACTGATTTGCAAAATGATGAACTGTTTTAAATACACCTGAATTTTTGTAACGCTGTCACTTTGAAAATTTTGTGTGGAACTTGAGCCCTCATACTCAAGTAGTTTTCTGAGTGTTTTATATCGTGTTTAGTTGGGAATATGAGGAGATTAGAGCTCTTCTTCATGCATTATAGAAGTACCTCTTTATAACTACAGCATTACATATTCCACAGTATGGTGGTATGTCTACAAATCAAAATGCAGCCTCCAGACTGAAGAAGTAGAAGAATTTAAGAAAATTGAGTAGTTTTTTATACAGATTAGCAACTAAAATATCAACAGCAAAAAGCCTTTCAAATTTAGGTGCAAGGGTCTGGCAGGGATTGTTGAGATCATCAATTTCAGGCCTCTAGTATTCCAGGAAGTCACATCATATAATCTTTTTCATAACCTTATTAAACTCCATTTAAAATGCAGTTCATTATTTTTGTCAGCATTACTGTTCCAGGACCTCACTGCACTGATAGTTGGGAACTTCACTGAACACTCAGCTAGAGTGTAGCTGAACACTGGACACAGAAACAGAGACAAAAAACTTCTTTCTATATCTCTCCAGATCCCTAAATAACTGTCAGAGTTCTGTGGAACTGGATATGATGACTGTTAAGCATGTAGTGCCCAAAAGTTATATATGGCACAGCATATTTTCTTTGTTAGGAGAAAATTTTTAAAAATTATACAAGAACTTACTACTTTCAGAATTGCATAAATGCACTTTTAATTAATCTAAATCTGATTATAAGACTTTTGTTACTTTCAGTTTTAAACTTTCAGACTTGGACAACGTTAGAGATGAAGCTAAAATTACCACAAAAGTTCTTTCCTGATTTGAACAATTATAATGCACAAAGCTTCTCACGCATGAATTAATCTAATTACTGAAGAGGAAGGGTCTGTCAGAAAAGAAAATCTGAGTTTTTCTTGATACTGATGGAATAAGTGGAGGACCTTATCTCCAAGTTTTCTCCAGGCTTCTTCTTCTATGTATGGGTTCAAGGGTGTAGTATTAGAAATTATATCCTATCAACTGGTCAAACAGATAAGACAACATTTTTATCAGCAAAACCCTTATTGCTCATGAAAGAGTATATCTTTCAGCACAGTTCTTCTACCTTGCAATTGTTCAGATTACTAAGCTCTGTGTATATTCCTTGTCTGTTTGCCCCCCCAGGACATCCTTGAAAATGAGACATGTTGTTTTAAGGCCGCGAGGGTTTTATCCGTGTGTAAAAAATTAAATAAAATAAATTCAGAACAAATACAGCATTAATATTTTATACATATATTGCTTTAATATTGCATCAGTAGCAAATTAGAATCTGGGCCTAGATTTTCATGTTTTGAATATTAACTGCTGAAGTTTCATCAATAGCCTTAGGAGGGTTTGTTGGATCTTAACGAATCATGACAGAAATTATGGCTGGTGTTCACACGAAGTGTGAAGTGTCTGTTTGAGAAACTGCAATAAAGTGATGTCAGAGAAGGAAACTGTCTGCTTGATCCTTAATCAACAACAGCCAAAGCAGGCCTGGTACTGCACACTTACTAAATCTCCCTGTACTTTCACAGAGTGAAAAAAAAAATAGAAGTACTGGGATGCATTAGACACACCCTTGAATGATCATTACCCTGAAGGTAACAGAGACTGGACTATCTCACATACAATCTCCACTGCTTGATATAATATTGCCTCGTATATATTGGCCGGATCTTGCAATGTGTTTATCATACAAGTAATCTACAGTCCTTCAAGCATTCTCATTAAATGCACTAGGATAAGTTTAGTGGATAATAATTTGCATTCAGGAACATTTGCAGGATGAGTTATCCAAATCTATAAATTGAGATTTGTATCTCTTGTCCAAGCTAGGACATGAGAAAAAAAATAATTAATTAGTTTGTACATACTGACTGATGGCTGAAAATCAGCATTTGCCAGAGTTTTGTTATACAACTTGAAATCAAATAGCTACATAAACAAACATATTTTTTTAGAGATAAAAACCTGGAAAATCATATTACTTATATTTTTAAAGAACATCTGAAATTCAATCTTAGAATTATTAATAAAAAGAGCCATACTAGCAAAGGCTTCGGTCCCAACTGAAAGCTGATGGATGAATCTTTCCAGTAGAGGAACGCTTTGTCTTGTTAGGAATAAGATCACAGACATATTTAAAATGGTTAAGCCTGGGCCTGTCTTTTAATTTTTGTGGAAAAATGTAAAAAACTTAATTTGAAAAATAATCACTGAAAGTTACAAGCAGTGCAGTAGAAATGATCAGTGTATTTGTGATAATAGTCTGGGACAATGCAGGAACATGAGCAAGGCAGAGCAGTGGCAAAGAGGGCAAAGTCACCCAAAAGACAAAGGACCACAAATTTAATATGTGTCTTCTGCATATTTTTTGGTAGTTTTCCCAGTCCTTAAAATGTAACGTTCTGTTCTGGATTTAACATCTTGTTTTCATGGAGCAGACTGCTGAATTATCCCTAGCAGTTGTACTCTGTCCGTCTCTGGCGATCAGGGACTGAACCATGACTCAGAGAGTCACAATATAGTCCCTGATTACCCCTTGCTCCAGGAAGAAAATAAACTGCATTAGCCTTTTACCTGGTACAGATGATTTCTCCTCTCTGCACCAGACAGGCTGTGCTGGTCAGTGTGTCGGGGCAAGGGTCATAGCCAGACATTACTCACTCCCCATGCATCTGCAAAGGAGTGGGAATAGCTGCCTTGTAGAGGCCATTCACCCTTTTGTAATGCAATCTCCACTCAGGGTAAATTGCACTGTGTAAGAGGGCACTTTAAGCTTCTCTCTAGGAGAGAGGTGTATATGACAAACTCCTTTCTTGTCCTGTATCTATAGTAGGTGTTTAGGTAAATGACTGTGAAGCATCAAAGCTGCTTATATTGATCTTTAATCCCTGATCTACTGCAGTAGAACTTGATATAACTTCCCACATTTCCTAGACAGCTCTCTTTGCAAAATGAGGCCAATGGAGATATGTTATTTAGCGCCTCACAAGGTTTAGTCCATGTACGAACAATCGTGACATTCATAGGGATGGCCAGCAATGATCTGAGTGTCCATTTTCCCTATATATATGTATTTTAAACAAGCTATTTCTTGTGGTCAGCATATTCTTGTTTGTTTATTAGAAAAAGAAAATTACAGCCACTAAGAAAAAAAAGATTCTTGATCATGATGGTAAGGAAAATGGTCTCTCACCTATAAGCACGCTAGCAAAGGAAGCATGTGAGAAAGATGCCCTGTATTTGCCCCTTGTACTTCAGCATGCACAAATCAAAAGCAGTTTGAAAGGAAGAGAGAACATAATATCTATAGCTTTCAGTTCTGCAACATGAAAGGGAAACTGAGACCCAGTTCTTGACCAGTTCAAGTTGTGCCCTTTTGGCAGATTGCTTCTTGGTCCAGGGAACTGTAAATCTGGAGAGTGAAAAATCAAGGAAAATGGAAAAAAAAATCATGCACTATGTCAGCATCCATTATTTCTTTGAAGTTCAGTTTGTTGTCTGCTGTCATGGGACTGCCTTCAAAGAGTGCATGGAATATTTAAAAAACAAAGTGAAAAAGCAGGCAGCACTTTCCTGTTACAGTCTGCAGATATTTTGACACTCCAAACAATAATCATGGATTTCCCAGGTGCTTGATGTTACATAATTTGTCATGATGTCTGCAGTGAGTGCCCCTGGACTTCATGTCTTACTATCCTCTCTCACTTTTTGTGTCACTTCAGTGGGAGTAGGTGTCATCAAGGAAGCATATGGTGGTGATATGTCAGTATTTTCACAAAGAGGGATTTTTCTAGAAAAACTGGTATTCATACACATTAATAAATGCATGAAGGCAAGTTTTTCTGAGTAGACTATTACTGAATAAGCAAAATCATCTTCGAAAGAGGACTTCAAGGAAAATGATAAAATTAGCCTTTGTCACAAGACTGATACTGCACAAAGCAAAGGAATTTTAAAATGCTTTCAGATTATTGAGTTACTAGGAGTACACTGAGGTTTTTTGTACATATTCAAAAAGGAATAAGATATTGATACAGAAAGGAAAATTACAATCTGCTAGATATATGTAAGAGATAGGGAAAGAACAAACTACCTCCTCCCCCCCAAAAAAAAGGAAAAGATGAGCTATACAGGTCTCTATTAGATAGACCAGATTTGATCATTACCGATGCAAGTGCCTTTTATTGCCTTCAAAGAAAGATTTTGGACTCAGTAACTAACAGAAGGATAAAGTATTCAGAAGCACCTCTCCCTGAAATGACATACATATTCTGTTTTCTACTCCTGCTTTGAGAATTAGAGAATGAGGAAGATCTCACTCTAAAATAAACAGTGATAGATCCCTGCCTGGACGAAATGATAATCTGAATTAGTTATAGTAAGAAAGTAAATGCTATGGAAAGTCTACTTTTTCTGACTCTAGAAAAATCTAAAACTGTGTCTTTGCTCAGCCTGCATCTCCCTTGGTGCTGACACTGGGTGCAATGTATGCTGAGGAAGCTCAGCTGAAGCTTCTGAAACATCCAGGATATCCCAGAAAAGACTTAGTAATTGTGTCTTCAGTATAGGGAATGCTTAATATTACTGAAACAAGGGCACATGCCACAAAAGTAGCAGTCCTGAATTTTTAGGCCCATCCTTACCCTAATAAGAGTTTGAGACTTCCTATTCCTTGTTAATTTTGTTTTTCAATAAACAAGAGTCCAATTCAAGATATTATTCATGTGCACACACACAGTGAGGGAGAAGGAGACAAAATGCAGAGCTTCTATGTAAGCACATCTCAAGGGGACAAAATCACAAAATACTTTCTGTGAAAGCACATCTTTCACAGATGTGATGTGAGACCAGCTCTTTGTGCTTTGGGCTTACAATTCCCTGGCTACACACACTTTCAGAAGTGGACTCCTGTTGATAACAAGTGGAGTGACCTCTACTCTTGTGTTCAAGCTGCTGTATTTTAGGCCTTAGACTAAATAAACTAAGTAGCCAAAGTAGGAAATTTGTATTCAGCTGTCTGTATGTTTGCCAAGTTCTAGGGTTTCCCTTAGTAACTCTACAAACTCACCTCACCTCACAGTACAGAAGTCTTTGAATTTTGAATAAAAGGAAAAATTAACTAATTTCTCACTAAACAGAGCTGGGTCTCTGTTGGTATGAGATTTGGACTAAAATGCAATGACTCTATTGAAGGACTTCAGACTAGTGTTTGTCCTGGAGTCAATGTTGCAAGTTTGACTGTATTTATATGAAACCCCTTGACTTTAAGAGGAGAAATTACTGGTTCATGAACACATTATAAAACCCAGAAGGGTTACATATTTACTTAAAGCCTATTTTTTCTGCCATTTGTTCCACCACTAAAATCATAACCTTACTTATAACCCCAGTAATTTCTATAATAACCACTCATGATGTAATAAACAGAGGATTAAGACTTTGGGCTGGGAGTAATCAGTAGGAAACTACAAAAGAGTCTGTGGTTTTGCTGATTCTTTTAACAGCAGCAGAAAAAGAAAAAATAAAAGATAAGGAGATTTACTTGTAAATAAAACGTTTTCCTAAAATTTTCCCTGAGGTTCTAATCTTCTTTAGTGTGACACAGACAACATCAGTAGAGCTTCAGCACATTGAAGGAAGAAACCTATTTCACACCTCCCCTAATCTTGGACAGCTTCCTCCAAGTCCCTATACAGAATTAACTCTTTGGGCCTGAATTCTGCATCTTGGAAAATTAATGAAATCAATGGGACATGTGTGAATGGATCTGTTTGGAAGGTCCTGGCTTTAAATTAACATTGCGATATCATTTTTTACCTGATGGCTTCTTAAGTGACACCACAGGCTGGGAACATAAGTATAGGAATGCAAGTCATAGGAACTTAACACTGTGGGATGGCTTGGCCAGTGAGACCATTCCCCCACAACTACCTTGCAAGTGTGAAGCACCTATGTATAATACTATGGTATAGTTCCCAATTTTTCTTGAGGAGAAAAAAAAAATCAAACTTATTGGAAAAGCACATAAATTACATGGTTAGAGTCCTAGCTCTAATGAATGGCATCCTGGTGTTTCAATTTGGTGTGAAGAGATTCTAACCAGGTACCACGCACCTGCTGCTGTAAATTTCTGCTGTGCTACCATACAAAACATATTCCTTTATTTGTGGGACACATGAAGTAATCGAGAGACTGCTCTCCCAATTTATTGTTTTCCTCTCTTTACAGATGAGAGGAAGACCTACCAGAACAAAATAGAAAAATATAAGTATTTCCTTTCCATTAATTCATTTTCCCTTTTATATGAAATTACTTTTTAGAAGAGGCTCTGTGTTTTCACTAATATTTGGAACTGCCAGCTCAAAAGAAATAAAATAAATTGGTGATAACTGAAATGTACTACCTTCCAACTTATCAAGAAACATTCCTAGTAATTTGCTGCAAAGTACACATAATGAAATCAGACAGCAAGAACAGAATATTTAAAATGTGTGACTAATCGAATTCATTAAGTGATGCACATTTGATATTTTCAGTTGGCTAGTAATACACTAAACAAACTCTGCAACTGTCTATCCTGAATTATGTGCACGTGCACATTTATATTAAAGCAAGTAAACAAACCAATAGGAATATTCCCAGTCAGTATGACATACCTTTTTTGAACCTGCTAGTTTCAAAATGATAGAACTAATGACAGAACAAGTGCAGAAGCTCAGTAAATCACTTATCTTGCCCTATAGTTGCCATAGCTCCTCTTTTCTTACTTTAATGGAGGCACACTGTCTGAGAAAACATGTAGCAGAAGGATATTTTCAATGTACTGTCAGTCCTAAATTACATCTCTGTGAAAGTAGCACTAGTCATGTCATGCCATTTTACTAAGACAAGGACTCATGAGTGCACTGCCCACAGCAGAGTCACATTTCACCTGTCCTTCTGTGGCCTGCACTATATTGACAGGATCTGTGACAAGAAGCTGAACAGATTTGTTGTTCTCAGGTTGACGGGCTTATATTTGTAGCAGTCTCATCTTCTGTTGGCAGCAGTCTCTGCCATAGATGTGGCTCTGGGAGAACACTATTATTCTCTGGTACCCCTAAGATCATGTTACCCAGGTAATCTTCTTGTCTTTCTTCTCCTGAACTGTTGGGACTGTTCCAGGAAAAGTAAGAGGTGCTGAATTACTATTTTTATTATTGTGCAGAACTGTAACCCAACTCCAAACCTCCTTCATTATCTCCTCAAACCTTCAAGCCTAATTGACAGCAAGTCTTTATATCTTGATTTGTTCCCATTAGAAGTCCTTGTGCCCTGAAATAAACAGGTAAGGTAATAACTTTAATTACTGCTATAATTAGGTGTATCTGAAGCACCTGTGCTTTGGCATGAGAAAAAAGGCCTAAAGCTGAACTTTCCTTTCTGCAACATTGATACGTATTTTTTCTTAATGCCATTCATTTGGCAGGTAAAGGCACCCAAAGTAGACAGCTTAAGTTTGGTAGCAGCTTAAGAAGAAGAAGAAAAAAAATAGCAAAAAAGCTATTTGTTTGAATATCTCCTAAATGAATTTATATATTACTATAAAGCAATACTTCAAGCAAAAGGCAATAAAATTTATGGAACTGCTTTAAAAAGCCAGATCATCTTTGTGATACAGTCATTAAAGAAATCAAACAAAAATAACTGAAGCATCAATAGAATAACACAGCAGGGCAGGCCTTTTGCATTTGTTTTCTTTGCATTAGCAAGACTTTCTACTGTGTTAAGTATACATAGAAAAAAAAAAGCAGAAGTATATTTATGTATATGTGTAAAGTTATGCGTATAATATAACCTATATGTGTATGGTTACAACTGTTCTTCCAACCAGTAAGTTTGGCTCTTTTATTTTCCATTTTAACTGGGGATAAATAGCAAAATAAAACCATTTTATAGCTTATGAATATATGTGTATGAATAAAATTAGATGTTAAAAAGGAACAAAGTGATTCTAGGAAATGTGACTAAATAGATCACTTTTGACTGAAACTTCAGATACCTTTAAAATAATTTTCAAATGCTAATTGAAGTAGAAAAGCTGAGAATGCATGGTTGACATTCATGCCATCTTCACGACAGAAAACAAAAATAGTAGGTGATAATTCATAGTCAGAGACAGAAAGCTTCACTTCAATAATGTTAGAAAATTCTTCTATTCAGAAAAACAATGAAATTCAAGGTCAATTGCCTGAATTAATGTATCTGAGTATCTGGAACCCAATGAAAATCAGGCTGATTTTAGGAACTGCAAAGTAGACTCAGTATCCAGGAGATTATATGTGCTCTACATGCAACTATCTATACTCTGGAACTCGGGTAGTCCAGCTTTGAAAATTTGGATTTTGTTTTTATTCAAATCTAACTGGTGTATTTAATTGGAGCAACTTGGTCACAACATATCTGACACATGACATCTCCACACTGAGAGGCCTGGGAATGCTGAAAATTGTGACTTTTTCCATTCCCATTGCTTTAAATAGTAGTATACTTATGTTCACTGTTTCATTGCAACATTAGATTTGAAAACAAAATCAAGTACTTTAAAAATTGAAGTAAAAATGTGTTAAATTGTGCAGTTTCCTTTTAATTCTGGAACTAAAAAAGGATTTCTCAAGAGGTTTAGGAATACTTTACATGCACATGACAATCTGTAAAAGATGTGATGATTTTTAGAAAGTGGATACTTTTCTTCTAAAACGGGACATCACTTCTGTGTTTCAAGGTGGGAATCCCAAATCAATATTCACTTTTGAAAATTCTGAACTACACAGTTTTCTAAAATAAGTTTTCATTGGGAGTGGTTAGTCTAGTTACCAAAGAACTGTCAGGCCATCAAAAAGAAGGGAAGTGGTCTATGTGACTGTGATTTGGGAGAAGTAAGACAGATGCTAAATAATCTCTCTATTAAAATATGTTCCTACATAAAAGCACTATAAAAGATTAAAAACTTACCATAAAGTAAGGCACAATAGGGGGATAATATGGGAGAAGTGACTTCCGACTAACCACATGGCTGTTTTTCTTTAAATAAGTAGAAGACTTCTGACTCTAGTGCTGTCCAATATATACTTTCCTGGAGCATTGAGTTTCCATAAAATCAGTCACTACGACCTGAAAAATAGCTGATCTGTGGGTGAGGAATATTTTCTAAAGAAATTCCTAGGGAATTTTTATTAGATGTGTAGGTATATGTAACTATAAGAGATAGAGACAAACCAGTGAAATATCTGAACTTGAAAAAAAAGTTTCAGTGTTTGGAAAAGAGTTAAAATCTTTTGAGGATTTAGCAGTTCTTTAGTTTCATTCCCTCTCACTCAGACATCTTCATGACTGTGGGAGAGATGTGCTTGGTTCCGTTTTTACCATTTTAAACTTGTATTTCTACTTTCAACTGGTAATATGAGTTCCATCCATATAAGCCCTTCCACAAGATGTTTATGGTCCCAACTATAGCTTGAGATTAAGTACCTCCCAAAGATTCTCATCTTTCTCCATTGACTGCAGAAGTAGCTTGGATGCCTAAATTCTGTTCAATGACTCATTTTTAGCTCGAGTTAAATAAGTTTCAATGTGTCAAAGGAAATCTGTGAAAACAGATGAAGCGTAGGTTGGGATTTCTTAAGAAAAATGGAAGCTGCAAACAAGACCTCAGAGGAGCTTTTCCCCTTACTCCACTGAGTGAGAAAAGCAAGACTGTAAAGCATAATACAACTTAAAGTTTTTGTCTATTTGTAGAGCTCCTACTCCAAATATTTCAGTGTTGTTGGGAGATAACAAGGATGTAGAGCACATATGATATTAGTCTGAAGCAGACAATTGAATGTTTTCCAGATTTATGATGATGTTGTTGGCAAACTCGCATTCTGAAGGAAGAAGAGGGAAAAAATAAAAAAAAGTAATGTTATTTCTTCATTCTTTCCTTCCAAAGAAAAATATTTATTCATCAAAATTTATGTTGCTTTAATAGGTGCCTGTTGTTTCCTTTTAATTTTATTTTATATGCATTTTTGCCTTTAAGTTAATTTCTAAACCAGTCCAGAACTACAATATAAGTGACAGTCATCTATTAAATGATACCGCACTACATTTTTGTTATATAAATGCTGTAAAAGGGACTGAAAGTAACAGCACCTGCATTTCTGCAAATAGTCTGGTATGACACTAATAACAAAACAATGTATTAAATGGCTTCTATTTTTCCTCATGTGGGAGATAAATTAATATGCACCTTTGCAGCAGAGTCAGCTGGCATGACAGTTGCTGTTCGTATAAACTTGCTGCTCAGAAAACATACAAATAAGTTATTTTGATTGTAGTACAAAATAATCACTTGGCTTGAGACATACAGGAAAAAATGATCTGGTCTATCATTAACCCAAGACTGTGATACCCAATTATTTGGGATCCAACCTAGGCATTCCTGTTACTTTTCTAGGGCAGTAATAGGCTGCCACATTTCAGTTCTCAAAGCTAGTGCCCTTCTGACTACTGCATGGCAGACTAGGGATCTGAGTGAAACAAGCAGATTCTCAATCTTGAATCACTCTTATTTTTCCCACAGACATCTACTAGAATAAAACAAAAGAAAATATAATCTCAACAAAATTAAGATATTAGCAAATAGTATTACGAAATAATGAAAAGATTGACACAAAGGATTTTGAATACAATACCTTCATCGATTTATTCTAGAGGTTTTTTAGAGGTGTTAATATATGCTAGTTTAAATACTGCATGGTCCAAAACGTATTT
>VWZS01008810.1:1811503-1891503 GCA_013397075.1 Rhabdornis inornatus | reverse complement strand
CTTCCTCTCACTTGAAATGGAGGGCAAGTTACAGATGCAGAGAGAATGAGGGCATTTGGATGTCTCCTAATGAAGTACTTTACAGTTACAGAACACAGACCAATTCCCAACACCTTTTCCAGAATTAAAACTTACAAGATTAATTTCTGCCCCTGCATTTTGAAAATTGCTTCTTCCAAGATTTTTTCACTTCCACTGAGTATATGTTCTGGACTTCTCTCACACACCATCCCCCCCCCAACAGTTCTGCTTTATACTTTCAGTTCCAGTTTTGATTCTCCTTCCAGTACTTCAAAATTTTACAGGTTAGGACTTTTGTTTTAGTCTTTAGACCACTTGATGCTACTTATGTGCAACTCCCAATCTGAGTTTAGAGGTTTTTTCTGAGTATGTAAACAATACTTCAAATGGATGGACATCTACCAGAACTCTAGAGAGCTGTCTCTGGAGCTTCAAATGTCAATATAAACTCTTCTATTTACTTCTGTATTTTGGATGAAGAACTTAAGAGATTTTTCTATCACTTTTCCCTGTTCCACCAGCATGCATTCATGTTCTGTTGTGTTTGTGTTCACGCACATCTATCTATATCAAATGCTTGCCGTATTTTTAAACTATAGAACTGTTAAAGCACAAGACTTCCACACTTAAAATCTGCAATGGTAAGGGTTTAGGCATTTCAAATTTTAAATCTATTATCAATTAGACAAAGAAAACCTATACACCAAACTCATATTTTTCCTAAGTTTACAACATGTACGATATATTATTTTTCTTTCTCAATTCCATGATGCTTCATGAAACTACATTCAATCTGATTGAGAGACTGTGTTAGCATTAATGCTGATTTATCCAAGACCTATGCATAGTCCACAGAAATTCATAATTTACCAGTATTCTAGATGCTATATATGTGTCTATTTTCATACATGAAAAAATTTAAAAGTATGCAGAGTTATCAAGCATAATACATCTCAAATAGTATTTGTATTTCTTTAAAGTAAGCACCTTCAAAACATCATTTTCACTTCAAAGAGATGTTGAAAGTGTTGTGTCAACAGATTCTGTAATGAGATGACTTTTCCACATCCAAACACATTCAGGAAGTGGAAGACAAGAACTGTAAAAAATTCAATGAAACAACTAAATATTATTTTTTAACTTACAAAATCATACAATATAAATCTTGATTAAAGTTTGATGAAAACAGTACAATTGTCACCAATGAGCTATTCACATTTAAGTTTCAAGGATGCAGCCCTTGAAAGTAGAAAATACCCATTAGGTTATCAATCCATTCCCCTGTCATGGCTCTTGCATTTTTTAGTGATTTATATGGTCTAGTTTAAGTGTCTTAATTGATGAGCCATTCAAAGCTTCATTAGAAAGACTGAAGGAAAAATGTTCAGATTGAGTTTTGAGTAAGAGATTTACTTCAACAATGGACACTACTCCAGCAAAACTTAAGGATATATTTTCATCCGTCCGTGTAAGATTTCAAGTCCCAGCTGAATGAGATTTGAAACAAAAAGTCATGCTGTGAAGGGGGCATAACAGTACCGACACATACAAACTAGCAGACACACTGTAATAACATAATTCATAGTCACAGACTGCTGTATTATTTGGCAAAAAAAGTCCAGCTTTGCATAGCCTGTCATAAAAACGAATTGCCAACTATTTATTTTAGTGTTCCTAATTGTTGTCAGAATACGACCAAGGTCTGTGACACAGAATTTTTCAAAGTCAGCCTGGGAAAAGGGGCGTACATTTATCAATGTTTTTATTTTATTCACCAATGCAGCAGCACTTGTGAAGGTCTGTTTTTGTTTAATTCTCAGGATTTTGTTGTTAATGGAAAAGCTGTCTCATAAATTAGGGAAGTGCTCAATTACAGACCTGACAAAGATTGATTTAGTTCTGTGCTTGGTCACTACTGGCAAGTGAGGGCCAGTAAACAACCAGTCAAAACTAATGGTACCTCACCTTAAAGGTGATCAGGGAATAAGTAGATTTAAGAAGAAAAAATGGCTATATAAAAGCATGTTTTGTGAAGGCTTGGTCAGAAGATATCTGAAGTCAGTCTGAAACTTTTTATTGACTTTACTGTGTTTTGTCTCAGACACCACTTACAAAACTTCTGTTGTGTGGGGGCACAGAACACTGTGTCCCTCTCTGTGAGATACAGGTAGCTTGTGTCTTGCTAAAGAGGTACTTCATGGACTGGGATTTCACGTGCTCATCAAAAAGAAGGGAAATAACTTTCAAAAATCCTTTACTATATGTGCATTGCCATTGGTAAGTCCGGTAGTCTTACATTGTTTTTATATTAGCAGTTTCACCATCAAATTCAGGACCAGTATTATTGGTAGAAATCTAACACTCAAGTGTCAATGCTGATAATACCAATATGAAGAGAAAGCAAAATAATTTGAAGCAGTCATGCCTCATTGAAGGAAAACTAAATTACCTTACAACAACTAGAGCTAAGGTATTATGAACAAGTAAGGATAAGTACCCACATCTTCTATATTCACATCAGATAAGAAGGAAAGATGTGAAAAAAATGTCAACAAATGTTAGCAAAACGCAGTGGCCAAAAACCCAAGATGTCACCTCCTTTCTGAGGCAGAGCAGCTAACAGTTCTAGTCTTCTGATTCAAGTGTGAAGTCTGGTGGGTGATTGTGTGAGCCATGAGCTCACGATAAACTATAAGATATGTATGCACAGATATTGAAATAGGTAATGTGATTCAGTATGTTAGGAAGTCATATAATTAAAGCTGCCCATACCAACAATTGTCTTTGTTTTTATAATCCTACAGTATTTTTCTCGTAGAAATGCTGCCTGATTCATATAAAAGGTAACTTTAATACATTTTAATTTATATGGAAACCGTGCTTGTCCAAGATCTTTTTTTAAATAGGCTGCAGAAAATATGGAAGATGCATATAGAAGATGTGGGTACTGGAACTACAGAATTTATCCTCCTACCTCGTTTGGGTAAATAGAGCCCTGAGGAACTGGGTTGTTGTGAAACAACAAGCTCTACAGCCTGCTGTGCCAAAAAGTCTTTGGGTGACAGCTGGCAGGTTACTCAAATGAGTGTTTTATAGGTAATAATGTATTTTCTTTTCATTGGCCACTTAATTTAAGAATATGTATTTCATTCCATGGATGAACTGAACCCCCTGATTTCAGCAGAATTAAATGTGCAGAGACCTAGCCAAAAAGCCAAAATATTGTGAAAGAATCAGACAGCTGATGCTTGATGTTGGACCTTTGAGAATGATAATTCTGATAATTGCTTTGTGTTTCAATTCTTCTGTTCTCTACAATACTTCTTCCTCACTTCAGAAAAGTGTTCTCTAGTGCATATGATGCACTTAAGCACAAAAATGATGGCATATAATTAGAAGTCCAGCTTAATTAAGACATTATTCTTTTTCTGTCCTGACAAGAATATATAAATGGGAAAAAAAGTTGGTGGCTTGTGCCAAACAGAGATCCTAAAGTAACTTCTCATTGTCTTAAACCCTGTTTAAGACAGACAAAAAAGAGACAAAAAAATCCAGGCCAGATGCTTTTAGCCATTTAAATTATTTAGGTTCACCCATTTGAAGTGTATATAAAATTCATGTGTAACTCTAACCTTGAAAGTAACCATTGCTGTTCTCAGCCATCATCCTCTCAGTCAAACAATTAACTGTGTTGTTGTATCATTAGAGGTGTATGGATCATTTTGCAGAAGTAGAAATAAGTCTGTCAACCTCCTTTCCCACTGAAGTCAATATAGTTAGTCTTGATTTGCAACGATATAATGGAGAACACAAATTGGCTTTCTTACTGTAGCAACCAACCTTACTTTCAGTCTGAGTCTTCCAACTGACACTTAATATTTTGTGCCTCACAGTGAATTAAAGACAATTAAGCACAAAATGTGCAATACAACTCATGGAAATAGTGAAAGCCTGATGTGCTGCAGTAAAAGCAGAAAACAAGACTTTCGAGTGTTTTCTTGCTATGGGAGTTTTCATCATAGGCTGCTGATCTTCATGTCTAGAAAGGTGAAAATTTTAGCATGGACGTGAAAACAAAGGGAAAGTAAGATTTTGAAAATACACTGATATTAAGAGAAAAATAGATCAACCTTGTTATGAAACATAAGGGAAGAGATTTGCAATTGCAGTGAAAGTAGCTACTTGGCTTAATTTCAATCATGGGACTACAAGAAAACCACAGCTTTGCTCCACTGACACTTGCTGCCACAAAGGCGTGTCCAGGACAGAACTCATTTTATTTCAGTTCATAGAAGGGAGGCAGAAATACTTAGATCTCGAAACACAAAAATTAGGTTATCATATATTAACTCAATTTATAAATTGATTTGTATGTGATTAATGCCTGAAAAGGTTGGGATGGGTGTTGGATGGCTTAAGTACGGTCTCTGTAGGCAGTATTCAATCCAACTCATTGACATGATTAAAAAAACAGATCTTCATTGGCTTGGTCTGTGGTGTAAAGAGTGAGGAATGATGTTAAGTTCCTGAAACTTCTGCATTTCACAAAAATAATTTGTAAGGAGCTGTTGATATGAACATTATTTTTTTAACAGGACTTGAGCTCAAATTGAAACTATTAATGGCTTTTCAGAGTCACTCAAAATTTAAGTACAAGAAAATATCCTGGAGTTTTTAAATCAAATCAAGCAGGTTTGTGTTTACCAGAATTTAATTTCCTGGCCTGAATATTTCAAATTTGTCAAGCTTATTCAAATCGAAAAGTATGGTTACTGAAAAAATTAAAATATTATAGAGTTTATGAAAACTGCTCAATGAAGAATAAAACACTCCTTTGCAGATCATGGCTACGAGGCTTATTTATAACTGAAGACTTGTCCATGCAACTGCTACGGGTCAGATGCACGTAGGTTTTCAAGGATAGGTTTTGTGCAGAATAGAGAGAAGACAAGTTCATGGCATTTCAGATCAAAATTTTGAAAAACGCTTATTTGCTAAATGGAGAAAGTATTTTCTCATACCTCAAAATATTCCTTTTTAAATTGCAATGTTTTACTTCATTCTTCCTCTTCATTGCTACAAAGAAAAGACAAAATTATTATTTCCTACCACAATCAACAGCAACAAAAATCATCATTACCACCTTTCCTCCCCTTGTGTAAAAGAGGGAGCATAGGATTTTGGATAAGCAAATCATGGTCAGATGGTCAGATAGAAACATCTGCTTGTGCTTAAACCAAACTGGTCATTCCCTATACCAAGCAGAGAATTGACTTTACATGCAGTGACATCTACATTGTTTACTTAGATGTATTTCCTGCTAGTTTTCTGTAAGAGGGAAACAAAAAGGCACAAAAAAATAGCCATCAGTTTCCCCTTGTCACCAAAACCCACATTTTCTCTCAGTATCAAATACAGCTTTCAAAGTTTGAAAACAACAAATAAACAACAATAATTGGCAAATTGAAAAAGCATGTGGTTTCGTTATTACACATGTTCTGTGAAATCACTCTTAAAAAAATTAAAGTTTTATATGCTAAATTAGTGTGTGGTTGTGTGGCTTTTTAAGACTTCTGTAGCTTATAGATAACATATGTATTATATAACAAGGTAGTTATTAAATAAACAGTAGGTATTCTCATGAATGGTAAAGGAATAGGCTTATAAAATGTGTGCAGTGTGAATTACCAATGCATGAATATAACAGTTTTGTATAGAGTATTTAAAGAAATTGTACAACTATTTTATAGGTTTAATTAAAAGTACAGAGTCGAGTAAGAAACAAATACCAGTGACAAAGAGTAATCAAGGTAAGGAAGAAAGGATATGTTCTCAGCTGACACTTAAAACATATAGCATGTAGAGAGGCATAAATATTGAGGATTATTCCAGATGCTTGCAGCTGTGGAGGGAGTTCTGGCCCCAGAGGTAAAATCACCAACCATATGTAGTTCAACGAGGGAAAGTGCCAGAATCTGCACCTGGGATGGGGCAGCCTGGATGTACTGGGAAATGAGATGCTGGAGAGCAGAGCTGCACAAGTTGAATCTGAGTCAGCAGTGCCCTGGCAGCCAGGAGGGCCAGCCCTGTCCTGGGGAGCATCAGGCACAGCATCACCAGCTGGGCAAGGGAGGGGATTGTCCTGCTCTGCCCTGCACTGGGGCAGCCTCACCTCCAGTGCTGGACACCACAACATAAGAAAGATACTAAGCTACAAGAGAGCATCCAAAGGAGAGCTACAAAGATGGTGAAGGGCCTTGAGCAAAGAAGGGCTCCCTGTCAGGATAGACGTTCATTTGGGATAATCAGTCCAGACAGAGAGCAAAATTTAGCAGAGAGAAGGAGAGCTGCACTGTGGAGGATTTTCAGATCCTGGAGCTGTCGCCTTAGCATAGGTTCATGTCAAGGTTAAAGTGATAGAGAAAAATGGGAAGCACAAGCCTAGAAGAGATATGAATGAGTGTATCATGGTTTAGGAACACCAGCCCTGCTCCCTTCTCCCCACCCCTCCTGTGAGAGAGACAAAGGGCAGAGATTATGGGCTGAGATTAGAAAAAATTACTAGAACCAGCAATCAGATAAGAAAATGAACAGTAACAGCAACAATATTAATAACAACCGTGTACCAAAGAGAGAGGGTTTTACCTGCAAATTGCTCACCAACCAACCCTGACCAACCAACATGGTGCAAACCTGAGACAATGAACAAAGTGGTGTCCACACCGTCTGTTCACATTGTTACCTCGACTGCACTCCACGGCCTCCTTCCCATAAGCGAGAATCCCTTCCTTCTTTCTGTCCCTGGACAATGATGCAATGTGCTATGGAATAACAACCTAGACACACCCACACGGCTCCAGGCTCCACCCCATCACAGCTAATGTGAAAAATTCACTCTGCCCCTGGCCGGACGAGCAGAAAGATCTAAATTTCACAGTGCTCATTTTAGTAAAATCAGAAAAGAAACGTCTCCATTGCTGTCTTGACAAAATTTGATCTAAGTAGATAAGACAAAAACATCCATAGATTGTTTCCATATGTAAATGTAACAATATTTATACTGCTGGTACTCAGGACAGAAGAGCGACAACTTACAAAGTTATGAATGCACACTGAACATGCCTCTGGTAGTAAAAATTTAGTTCATCCTTTAGTGGGCATCTTCTCTTTTCTGAAGTTTAAGATTGAATATCTATATAAGACTTGGATATACTTATTTTACTCTAACATTTATAACATTGCATCCCATAATGACATGCAAATGGCAGTCAGTACATGAGTCTCTCATGAAGAATATTAGAGAGACTAAATTTTGTTTTAATGGAAAGATAATTAAAATCAGACTGTTTTCCAGAAAATTCAGTATTTGAAGAATTCATTTCATGGTTAAAAATGTACAAAGACGCATAGTGAATTCTTTCACATCAATGGCAGATTGCAAATGTTTTATATAGAGCATGGAGCTTCCACAGGTAAAGAAATCTTTAGTAATCCTAAGTTATCTTTTCTGTCCCTCTGTGCAGTTTTTGCATTGAATCTTCCTTGATTTGATCACAAAAGCTCCATAAACACCATATTACAGTTATGAACCTTAATAAACACTGAGAATACGGATCAACTCTGTTATATCAAACCCTTTGGACACCAAAAAGGGGCACCAAAAAGGATTGCCTCTGTTTAAAACCCCAGCAGGCAACTAAGCCTCACTCAGACACTTGCTCACTCCCTCCAGTAAGATGATGGAAAGAATCAGAAGAGTAAAACTGAAAAAAACTTGTAGGTTGACATAAAGACACTTTAATAAGTTATGCAAAAGCTGCATGTGCAAGACCCAAAATCTAAAGTATCTTAAATGAGTAGAATGATAGAGAGCAAATAAATTCTAGTAGTTGAAAGAGACAGAACAATATTTTACTCAGCAAAAAGATTTTAACGATCACAAGGCTTTCTTGCATCCTTTTGTGTCATTCATGTGGAACTTATTTCTGTTTTGATTGATGCCAGTCTACCTACTCAGTGCAATTATTTACAGGCATGGTTCAAATAAATCATAAACTTGGTCCAAGCATTCTAAACATGATAATTAACATATTATATATAGACAATAACTGTAAGCCGAGTAGATCTTGAGGATGTGCCGAATTACCCTCCATTAGTTCAGTTATTGAACTACAGATACCCACTGCCTCATTTGCTGGCAGTTTTGTTTTTTTGCCTTTTGTATTGGCTGCTATCTATTGGATAGTTTATTCTGAATTTAAGAAATCATTATTCTCTCCAGGCATCAGTCTATAATTTGTACACGACTCTTCAAAGTAGATACTCAGCTGCTGACAAGTCAAAGTGGATTGCTGGTGTTTTGCTAACATTTTAAAGCTCTACTGATGAATAAGTAGGTTATCATACACCCCAATTAATTAATTAAAAACTCCCAGGTTTAATGTTGAGTTGGACAGAATGGTGTTATTCAGCAAAAAGAGGTGGGTAATTATGAATAAAGCCTTGGTCATTCTATTCAGAGCTGCAGTACTGAGCAGCTCTGAACTGCCAACAGTCAATTGCAAAACATGAGTTACCAACCAATAGCAACCAAGAATAGCATGCTGTCCTCATCAAGATGACTCTAAGGCTCGCACTCTGTCCAAAGTGTTGAACTATATTTACTAATATTTTATCAGCTTTAATTGCATTTGGAATAATTAATTCAATAAAACAACTATTTCATAACATTTTCCAGTGTGGCTGAGAACAGCACGTGAAGTTTGAGCTATAAAACTGAGCTATGATTTATGTATTTTGTTCACTTAAATTAATTTGTATTTTACAACTGTTAATCACTTCAGATTTTGCACAGTTTATATAATCAGAGCATGCATAGACATGCAAGACTTGTACACTTGTTTTCCCAAACAATATGTTAACAGAGCCTTCACAAACTTTAAAGCCAATAAAACATGCTTACAAAATTATTCTTCATGATAGTGCAATCAAAGTTACAAGATAATACAGTGTTCATTCTTTAGATTTAAGTTTCTTCTGACAACAGATTATGCTGGAATAAATTCCTGTTACATCAAAGGAACACTGAACAAGTGTGAGAGAAGAATGAGTTATTTTTAACCTCATTTTTTTTCCTAATTGATCAATATGTCACATTTCATGCCTACAAGGAAACTTTTTTGTTTCCGTGATATTTGTTCATTCTTTTGCAATAGTATTTTGTGTCATAATTTTGTGCATGCACCAGAATAGCATAATTTGCTTTCATTAGCTTTCAGAAACCATTGTAATTTAAATTCTAAAGGAAAAAAATCCTTATCCATTCACATAAACCCCCTAAGTCTGTTCATGACAGCAAAAGTTCAGAATTACTTGATATATTGGCCTGAATAATTAATCATATTTTGTATGGGAACTCAGCAAGGATTTAGATAATTTTAATCTTCTCATTTTTCCCCTAATAGGCTTCTTCCTAGAAAATCTGCATCAGGTAATTCCAGGAAAATGCCTTGGTTTCTGATCTACATCACCAAAACTTCCAGGGATGAACTTTCATACTCTCTGAATCTCCACAAGAGTTTTTTTTTTTTTCATATTACTCAAGCAATTTTCTTTAACCTTGAGGTCTGAAAGGCATTTTTTTCTCCTAAGTTTCATTTTTGTTCTAATTCCACACTTTTTATTATGTTAACATATTCTTTTTTCTTTTCCTTTTATCCTTCTGGACTTTTATCCTTCACTGGTAAGTTACTGATTCATTTTATTCCCAATTGTCTGCTCTCCTCCCAATCCTGCCTTGACCCACAGGTTTTACTTTATAATGTACTATATTTACTTTATGTCGCTCTAATGACTTCCTGCATTGTATGTTTGCATTCCTGGTAGAAACTCTGATGGATTACTTGAAACTTTGGTATTGTTCAAGATTTTCTAACTTACTCTGAGCAAGTTCTTCTTCTAAAAATAACAATAATAATAATAAAAAAAAAAATCCCTCCTTGCAATGCGTGAGTTCACTATATGAAATCCAGATAAATATGCAAAGCTAAGAGACTCTACAGGTTTTGACTGGGACAGAGTTAGTTTTCTTTGTGGCAGCCAATATGGCACTGTTTTAGTTTAGTGGATAGGTTGGATATTAGGAAAAAGTTTTTATGGAAAGAGTGATAAAATACTGGAATTGTCTGCCCAGGGAAGTGGTGGAGTCACCATCTCTGGATGTGTTTAAGAAAAGACTGGATATGGCACCCAGTGCCATGGTTTAGTTGAGGTGTTAGGGCCTGGGTTGGACTTGATGATCTTGAAGGTCTCTTCCAACCAGATTCTGTGATTCTGCGTGATTCTGTGATTCTGTGATAACATAGCGTTGTTTTAGCTAATCCTGAGCAGAACTCCTGTTATCATGCTGCCCTGACAGGAAGCAGGCTGAAGGCACCCAAGGATTTGGGGGGCACAGCTGAGACAGCTGATCCCATCTGCGTGAACCTACACGTACAGGTAACCAAGGCAACCATGAAACCACAGCAGAAATACGAAGAGTAGATTTATTTCATTCCCTCGCTTACAGCGCTGGGCAGCACAGACACGTGGGGACACAGGCTCCATTTGGTTCAGTTCATCCTGGCCAGCAGCAGGCTGGGGGTTCCCTGCCCTCCTCACTATAACAAAAGGCTTTGGGCATGTCTCTGACAGTGTGTTACCTCTGCACAGCAAGTCTGTCATCCACAGGCAGAGGATGAGCAACACTACATGTAGTAAATAGAGCTTTCCCACACCAACCTCTTTAGCATTCCAGCTGCAAGACCACTTTGAACCAAACTATTCCCTCCTCCTTGCAAATCTTCTGGTTTTAACCCTTTCCTCCCGACAGAATCCTATGAAACAATAATACCTGAAGGAAAAAGGAGAAAGGGGATGTTGTGAGTTGTGACCTCTGTCTTCCTAAGTAACCATTGCATATGATGATCCCTGTTTTCCAAAAATGGCTAAACATTTGCCCACCAATGGGAAGTAGTGAATCAATTCCTGGGTTTGTTTTGCTTGTGTGTATGAGTTTGCTTCATCTGTTAAGCTCTCCCTATCTCAATCCACAACTTTTCTGCTCATGGCCTTTCAATTGTCTCCCTCATCCCACTGGGGGAGAGTGTAGGGATGGCTGTCTGCTGGGGTTAAGTCACAACAGGAAGTTGAAGAAGAGGCAGTCCACCACCTTTACCTCCTTGATTAATATGCTCATAAAACAATTTTTATAATGGATGTGGATTGTCTGTGTGAATTGGAGAGCACAATAAATATTTAAGAGAAGAGAAGGGTGACTTCTTTTGAAATTTATTTTAAGATATAGACAAAATGAATGCCTAAGAAAGAAGCTGAGAACCTGTAGGAACTTGGAATTAGGCATCACTGCTTGCTTTTTGGTGACCTGTAGAACACAGGAACAGTTCAAGACACTACAGAGACTGGCATCCTGCACAATCTGTACAGAAGTTTACAAAAAACCTAAGTTAAAAGTGATATCCATTTATACACAGAAGTTCTGCTGATTCTGTAGTTCTTTAGTGAGAGGCTGCATAAAACAGAATTTAAGGTAGGGGAAGAAAAGGAAAAGATAAATGTAGTCTCAAAGGAAAAACTAATACATTTCAATCCTTTATGAGAGATCAGTGGTGTTAAATTATTAATATGATGAAAGGTTAAGGAGCATCTGTTTCTGCCTATAGTCCATGGTCCAATAGAGCCTGATTCAATGCTGATCTTTCAGTTTACTTCACTTGCCTTAGACTTGCTTTGTCCACTACAGCTACATCATTCACAATAGTCTCCAAGAAAAAAATAAAGTAGTTTCTCACAATGCACTTTAGATTAAGGCTCAAGTCTATTTCCACTACAGTGAACAAGTGTTAGATGCACAGTTTCTATTAACAACAGAGAGAAATCTGTGCCTAATTCCCACATGCATCCTTAAGTGCTTGCCCGTTTGCTGTGGTTTTTAAACTCAACTATTTCTTGAAATAGGTACACAAAAAAGGAAATAAACCAAACACAAAAACCCCCTCCTAAATGTTATTTTTTTCCCTATCACCAAGCATAAAAATTATATCAATCAACATTGCCCAGACTTATGCAAACTGACATTGGTTTCAGGAATAAGAGCTGTATTTTCTCCAATTTCATGTTTTAAAAAAGGCAAAAATAAGGATTATATTGAAGATAAAATTATTTGTCAATCGTACAACTTTTCCCTCACAATTTTCTGAGTAGTATTGAAGTGATAGCATAATTTATGATTACTGAACTACTTACCACAATTTAAAAATTTACTTCAGAAGCCACCACTCTTAATGCTCATCTCTTGAAAAATATTCTAGATGGACGTGAATCCTCCCATGGTGATTTTGAAAATAATCAAATATCCTGATCTAGTGAACCTTCCATTAGTTCAACAACCAACCTACACAGGATTTAACAAAATGCTCATGTCCATTTAACAAACCACTACTTACACGCTGGTCTAGTTTTAAATCAATAGCTATACTCATCCTATCTGAAAGGAAGATATTCAGGCAATTGAATACTGTCAAAAGCACAGAAATCTTTTCTTCTGCTTTCCTGTGTCTTTCCTGTTTTTCTCCTGTGCCTGGTCATTCCTGTATGCTCAGAGACTCAGGACTTCCTGGCTGCAAAGGTTACTGACCACTCTCCTTGCTACTTAGTGGAGGTTGGTAGGGGGGGTGAGCATTGTTTGGAGGACATCTGAACAGGGTTAGGCCATGGATGCAAATAGTGGGAAATGAGTGTCCTTATTGTTTAACTATGGGATGCGCCCCGGAATGATTTTATTCTGCTCCAAGTATCTCTCTCACAGGTATTTCCTTACCATAGTTTGCCTAGTTGTGATGTTCCCAATTGCTCCCAACAGGCAGTGCTGATAAATCCAATACGCTTATGGAAGGGAAGAGAGTTCAAACATTTTTGTGGTGACTATGTCTTGTTCTATTTTATTGACAAGTATAGGTGGCATTTTCAGAACAAGTGTGCAGCAGAAAATAGTACAGCAGTAAGACCTTAAAAATCATGAAAGCCCCCTGCTTAGAGAGAGTCATGCTAATAAACATGGTCATCTGGGAACTAATAACAGAGCAGTCATATTAAACATAATAAATGCTTATAAAAACCAAGCCAAATGTCTACCTAATAGTTTCTTTGAAACAGGAGAATTCCTGTCTGAACACGGGTTTTTCTTGTAATTTTGTTTGAAATAATAGGTCTCACAGTATTTGCACAAGTGTCAGAACCTTCTGGAGCTACTTTCTTTGCAGCTTCTATCCTCAGCTTTCAATTGCTATGCTTTGTTTAGGGTGGGGTGACTTGTTCATTTAATTCTTTCAACAGATGTTTTCTAAGCTTGGACTCCCTTTCCTCCTCCCTCTTTCACGTCATCTTCTGCTTCCAAGCACTTCTGGGGCTGCATGAACTTGACTTAAGCTGTTTGCTTGTCCTGCTGGTGCCATTTGCCATTTCCTTTTCAAAGGGCTATTGCTATTACAGCTCTATTCTACGCAGGGAGTGTGAAACCTTTGAAACTGATGCAGCTTCATTGCAGGGACTATCAGAAAGAAGTAACATTAAAAGAAAATCACTTCATACCTGTTTAACTGCTACAGGATTTAACAAATTTTAAACAAATGAGAAGTAGATAGATGTTTCTAAATGCTTACTACTTGGCTGCAGAACCATGTTGATTTCAAAGGCATTTTCTCCCTGCACAGAATAGAGGGGCAGCAAAACCTGTTCTTTGAAGAGAAAATGCCACCATCAGGAAGGGAAGACAGCTCAGGCAGCTCAAAGAGTCCCAAAAGTGTTAGGGAGCCACGGAGGACATCTAAAGGGGAAAGTCCAGGCTGTGAGCAGCCTGAGGAATTAGTTTAAAAGAACCCCTTTTCCCCACAGAAATCCTTCAGATGAAGCGGCAACTGTTGGATTCTTTCACAGCTAACATAGAGGGATCAAGCTCAAACAGTTCTGTAAGTCCTACAAAACAGCAGAGGATAACTAAAAGGTCTAAGTAAAGAGCAGGTCATACATTAAGGCATTTTCCTCTCCTGGCATGTAAAGTGAAGAGGGGGAGGAAGAGCAGAAAAATTAATAATAAGTCATAAGTAAGACTTGAGTTTGAACAACCACATTCTTTCTCACTACATGTAGCTTGTAGCTTTAATTAGATAACTGTGTTTTCCTTTTGCTATTAAAAAGCTGCTACCTTTTACTTCAGAAGTGACTACATTTCAGTGGGGGTGAAGGATAAGCTGTTTGTACTTTGTTGTGTAATGCCCCCAAGCACCATATAAAGAAAATGACTATTGTACGTGCTTTGTAGCTTGTAAAATCCTTTGAAATAAAATGTGGACTATAAACATTATATAAAAAGGATGACTGATGAAGAACTATATATTCTTGATAAGTATGTGTTTATTGGCAGGTAATTAAAAGGAGTCATCAGATCAGGGGAAAGCTTTTATCCCAAGAATTTTATAACCATATTTAGGTCATTAGTTTGTGAGGTATTTGGATAATTAAAGATTGAGAGATACTAATGAAAATAAAGACTTTACTTGATTTCTGCATTAACAGTATGCAAAAAGTGTGTAAACAAAGATAATAGCAAGGAAGTAGTTTCTTTGTCAATATAACCTTTTTAATCTAAAAAAATACTTAATTGAAGGATGTGTCTCAGCAGGAAAACAAGGGTTATTTAGCTATAACAGGTCTTTGACATGTATTTTGAACAGCTATATTCACACTGTATGTGTAGAGGAGATGCTTTGGGGGCAGGTAGCTGGTGTTGTGATGAGGCCTGTTAGAAGGACTTGCATGTACGTCCATCTGTACAGCTTCTTTATTAAAGCAGTGTGAATATATATATCTAACACTTTGATTGCCCTACGTGCAATTTCTGCCAGTTCCACTCACCTGTTCATAGCTCTAACTAGAGCATCAGCCAATCGTCTTTTGAACACAGAGTCTTACAGTGCAAATCCTTCTTTCTTCTCAGCTGCTAGAAACCTTCAGAAATTAGAAGGCAGAAATAATGGCTTGTGAGTGGAGTTTTAGGCAAACAAGTTAGAAGTAAACCATTTTGACCCCAAAAGCAGTTGCTTGTTTACTCCTTCCAACTCTACATAACCCCAAGTAATGCTCCTCACAGAAAGAACACCATCAAGTTAGGGGAGAGTCACTGACTGATGAGTCAAGCCTGAGGGACAATCCTCCTTTCCCCATTTGAATAAGCATCCCATTTGTTAGGTCTATACCCCTGGCATTTTAAACCATGAGACTGCAGCAACAGCAAGTATGAACCAAGTTCTACATAACAGCTTGAAAACCCAAGCATGAAGATGTTTGTTGGTTAGATCCCTGGTTTCTTAGGTACAGTGGCCTCAAATCAAAGTAGTAATTTTTCCAAGGTAACCTTATAGAGCTGGGTATTCAATGAGAAGTACTCTAGATCACTAGGCATACAACCTAACTGCAGATGCAGGGTGATGAACAGCCAATGGCCTCTTTTAATCCATACACAAAAATGATGCACACTGAAAATTGAAGGCAGAGAAAATGGTTTCAAATTTAAGGACATGAAACGGAGCTATTCAGGGCACATTGGTCTCTGGATTCAAGATAAACTCTGATACTACTTTAGGTGAATTACATTCTTCCCAAATTCGGAATGTAAACAGAATGAGTTATATAAACTAAATTCTCCCTTATAGTCTTCTAACTGTCAATATCACGATTTAAATGAATCTGAATGACAGAGAAATCAATGCACATTTTTTTTCCAAAATGCCAGGTGTTTAGTCCATTTATGATTTAAATTTCTGATGTACATATTGACCAAAATATTTCAGCAACTGCATGGAAGAAAATCAGCAATGCTTACTCTGAGGAAAAAAATGGGTAAATCAAAACAGAACCCATAGAATCATTGAGTCTTAGACTCATAGAATGGCCTGGGTTGGAAGGGGCATTAAAAATTATCTCATTCCATCCCTCCTGCCATGGCCAGGGACACCTTCCACTGGACCAGGTTTCTTAGTGCTCCATCCAGGCTGGCCTTGAATGCCTCCAGGCATGGTGCATCCACAGCTTCTCTGGGCAACCTGTTCCAGTGCCTCACCACCTCACTGAATAGAATTATTCACTGAAGAATAAGAAAATTCTTCCTAATATTTAAGGTAAACTTGCTTTTTCAGTTTAAAGCCATTAAAGCCCTTGTCCTGTCACATGCTTTTGTAAATTGTCTCTCTCCATCTTTCTTGTAGGTTCCCTTCAGGTACTGGAAGCCTACAATTAGGTCACCCTGAAGCCTTCTCTTCTCCAGACTGAATAATCCCAATTCTCTTGGCTTTTTGTCATAGGAAAACTATGGCTGTAGAAGTGTAGGAACTTAAAAAGACAAAACAATTGATTTTCTGCCTTGCTGGAAAATATAATCCATTTGAGTGAAACTTCTGCAATGTTAAACTCTCAGAAATTATATAGCCCAGACTTAAGATCCCTGGACCGTCCACAGGAAGAAGTGGAAAAATTGACAGGTCATGTATGTGACCCAAGAAAGTCTAGAAACAGAGATGTAGTTACCATGTCTTACACTGCAAGACTCTCAAGATTTTAACCATAACTCTCATTCATTCTGGAGACGGGACCTGGAGTTGCCACATGCCAGCCTCTCCATTACGTGGATGACTTCAGATACAGAAGAAACTTGAAACTAGAATTTATCAGTTGCTCTGACCAAAAAAAAAAAGCAGGAAGACACGTTTCTTTTGATTTCTGTTGGGAAAAATAATTATCACTCATGGCATACTCCCTTTCCTTGAATGTGTCTTTTAAGACATTATCCCATGTTTTATTTTCTTAAAATATCTGAACGCAATATATTTTGGGCTATGGGCAGATAAAATCTGAGAAGATGTTTCAATGAAGTATATCAATAGACTGACCATGTTCTTGCAATGTGGATGAGTTTCCATTCCATCTTACGTTTCCATACCAAATGTGTTCATGATATAATCTGCTATTGTCTGCATGTCATGATGCCAATGCAAACATAAAATGCTGACTCATGAATTTGTGGCTGAGGGAGGGAAACTGTTGTCTATTCAACAAGGTTCAACATCATGTCTCAGAGTATTGTTGTATGTGCCTTTTAATAGGATGCTATGCTCTGGATCTAGTAGGATTCAGTAAAGGTAAATCATGCTTGTCCAAACTGATTGCTTTCTATGATGAACCAGCTACCTGGCTGGATGAGGGGAGAGCAGTGGATATCATCTAGCTTGACTTCAGCAAGGCTTTCTACAGTGTCTCACACAATATGGTCACAGGCAAACTCAGGAACTGCAGACTTGATGAGTGAACAGCAAGGTGTGTTGAGACCTGGCTGAACAGAAGATCCCTGAGGACTGTGATTAATGGCACAGGTCTAGTTGGAAGCCTGTCACAAGTTGTGTCCTCCAAAGATTAATAATTGGCCCAATATTTTTTAACGTATTCATCAGAAACTTGGAGGAAGGGGCAGATGTCTCCTCAGGAGGTTCATTGATGACACAAAGCTGGGAGCAGTGAGCAATACAAGAGAGAGCCATGCAGCCCTTCAGAACGACCTGGACAGGTTGGACAGATGTGCAGAGAAGAATCATCTGAAATTCATCAAAGGCAAATGCAGGGTCCTACACCTGGGAAGGAAAAATCCCAGGCACCAGTACAAGCTGGGGACTGACCTGCTGGAAAGAAAATCTGCAGAGCAGGAACAAGAGTCCTGGTGTTCATGACCTGTTCATGAGCCAGCAGTGTGTCCCTGTGGCCAGGAAGGCCAGTAGTATCCTGGGGTGCATTAGGAAAAGCATTGCCAGGAGATCAGGGGAGATGATCCTGCCCCTTTACTCAGTCCTGCTGAGATCATATTGGGTGTGCTGTGTCCAGTTCTGGGCTCCAAGATAGACATGGAGCTCCTTATGTGAATTCAGCAGACAGTGACAAAGGTGATTAAGGGACTGGAGCATGTCCCTTAGTGAGGACAGGCTGAAGGAGCTGGGCCTGTTCAGCCTAGAGATGGCTGAGAGGCGACCTCATCAATGTCTGTGAGTATCCAAAGGGAAGGTGTCAAGAGGATGGAGCCAGGCTCTGCTCAGTGCTGCCAGACCATAGGACAAGAGGCAATGGGCAGAAACTGAAGCCCAATATGTTGCACCTGAATATGAGGAAGAATATTTTTACTGTGTGGATAAGTGAGCAGTGGAACAGGTTACCCAGAGAAATTATGGAATCTTCCCCACTGAAGATATTCGAGGACTATCTGGACACAATTGAGTGCAATGTGCCCTAGGATGACCCTGCTTGAGCAGGGACCAGAGAGCCCACTGTGGTTCTTTCTAACCTTATCCATTCTATGACTTTGTGATCATGAGTTATCCAGATCATTGGTTAAGCCCTCAAAGCTTCTTACATCTTGAGATGTTGTGGGGTTTTGGTTACCTTTTTTTTTTCCTTTAAAATATTGCGAAACAACTGATGCAGAATGTTGTCCCTTGAGATGAACAGAGATGCATATCCAAATGCTTTTTCAGCATGGTTTTATAGAAAACACAGCCAAAGAAACACCAGAAGAATTTGGAGGTGGTAACTAAAATTTTGGTTAGTATAGCTTTATGATAATTGCATGTATTCACCACTTGTCAAAGTGCTATTCCATATGGAAGCATGACAATTTGTTCTTTAAAATATATAGAGCAGGAAAAGATGCTGGTAAGGAATGAAAGGCAAAACCACTTAGTGCCTTTTCAATGGACCTTTCATGAAGATATTTCTCAGTGCTGACGAAAAGGGTGACAATGACCCTGAACCAGAAGGGTTTTTTGGTACAGAATGTTTTTCCTTTAATTAGTATGAAAAGGAAAGAAAGCTGAAGGAAATTAGTCCACACAAGGCACTGATCATACTTTTGCCTTCTTTTGTTGGTCCAGTGAAAGATTTACATTGATTGCAAAGTTGCAGTTTAATGACTGTAGCACTTCATCACTGAATAGATTATTTTACCCTCAGATAGAACATTTTCAGTTGTGGATTGTACCTCCTTTGGGAAACTAAAGCATTGAAACCATGATTACCTCTGTAACACAACAACAGTGAATAAAACACTAGCATCCATTCTACAATATCAAATGGGGTTCAGAACACAATTCTTGTATTCTGAAACATTTTTTCAGCTATTACCACCTCAAAATATTTGCAAAACTCTCAAGATAAATTAGAAGATGACAATTGGTCAAGTACATGTTGACAAATGAACAAGATATGTGAAATTGGAAAAGGATATAATTCCTTTCTGGAAGATCTATTGTCCCTGTAGTTTCTAAGGACTAGCACTTTTGCACATTCCTTGCTATCCACTTCCAGAGCTAGAGCTCTCACAAGTTATGATGGATCTGAGTATCCAGATACAAATTAGTATTTCTTTCATGACCTGGAATTTCCTTCAAACATGTCTGAATGATGGTCCAAAGGAAGAGACTTGGGGAAAAACCATGGCTGTAAAGGTCTTCTTAAGTTAATGACTATAAGAAAAGGATGATAAGAAGTCAAAAGCCAGTAGGGTAGGAAGAAAGTCCTGAACAGACATGCTGTAGTCAGTCTATTCTATAAATAAGACTTGAACAGCCTAATGCCAAAATCTGTTATCTTGGCTGCACCTTCCAAGAGTTCAAAGTGATTATTTTCAGGGAATTTCCAGGAATACCATGGTGTGAAGATAATTAGCACTTTTCAGAGAACTAGTTCTTTCCTACAGTGGAGATGTACAGACTTTCCAGGGTGAAAGCTGGAAGCAGTCTCTCTGCTGTGCCTCTCTATTTGCTATGAGAGACCAAGAAGTTTTGGAATAAAAGGAGTGGAAAGGGTATAGAGGTTTACTTTTGGTACCGTATAACACCACTAGTAAACCTTTGAAATTTCACATAAGTTGTTCACATGGCCAAATACTGGCAATTTTTTTGATTATTTTTTATGTCAGGAAAGCTAATGAGCATTTATTCCTTCTCATTCAAATGATTGATAACAACAGAGATGTAGGTCTGCTTATACGCCGAGCCACCTCCACATGATGCACAGAATCTTTGTTTTTGTTTTTTTGTTATTTTGGTTTTTTTTTTTTTTTGTCTTTTTGGTTTTTTTTGTTTTGTTTTGTTTTTGTTTTTGTTTTGCTTTCTTGTTTGTTTAGTTTGGATTGTTTTGTTTTGTTTATTTGGATCTTTCACTTTGGGAAAACCACATAAGGCAGGAGAACCCATAGCTATCTGCCAACCACAGGATGTCAGCCTGCAAGCAAAAAGAAACTAAAACATAACAATGTGTGAGAAACTGTTCACTGGAGAAAAGGCAGAATTTTGCAGAAAACTTGTGTAAAGGAATTTCATTTGAAAAAATGCCTTATGCAAAGTAAAATGAGCCAGTCAAAAACATATTCTGAACTCTGTAAACTGGAATGTGAACAATTACTTTCAGAAAGAAAATTGAAATATGCAGGAATGACTTTAAAAGAGCTCAAAATGCTGCTTATAGAATGAGGCCTGAAAGAAGCTGTTGAGGCAAAGTTACCCTCAGGCAATGAGCCCCAACCTGACATAGACACAGGCAAATTAGTTGCACAAGTACTGTTAACTGAGCTCATTCTGCAGCAGAAACAGATGTATTCCAAGATGGAAAAACACAAGCTGAAAACAGCAAAGAGGTAGGACACAGACTGGTTGGCAGGGAGAGCTGCTGCCGCTGCTGAGAAAGCTTCAGCAGCAAAGTCTTGGGGCAGTTTGTACAGTTGGGGCATCCACAGGCCGACAAATGTCTGAGACTGTGCACAAACAAGGCAAGAGTTCAAGTCTTTATTCCTCAATACCCTCTCCATGGAGACCTGTCTCAGTAAAACAGGTCTGTGCTGTGAAGAACGAGGCTCTTATAGCAGAGAACTTGGGTTAATTTGCCAGACTGTTATAGAGTGCATATGGTGAGGTACATGGGTAACTAAAGGGGTGAGTAGGTTATTAAGCTTTTATGTAATGCCTAAGATGAAACTTTTGTTATCTTTAGCTTTAGTGTTAAGTATCAGGTTTGCAAAATACATTTTGAAAGCATTATCTTCTATATCAATACTGTTTCAGGGAAAAAATTAAAATGGAGCTCCTGATATAACAGAAAAATCAAAAATAGAAAAATAATCTAATAGTTTTATTTGTGAAAGCAGAAATCTTTAATTCTTTTATTTAATCCTTACATTTACCGCATAAATAAGGATGAGGAGAACAAAGTAAGAGTATGAAGATGCATTGCAAACAATAAGGTAATACACAATACAACTTTTTTTAAACAATAAATAAGTAAAAGGAAAACACTTAACACTTATGTTGAAAAATATTCTTAAAAAATGTTTGCAGGTTTTGCTTTGCCTCTCATAAAATAGACCCATCTGTGATTGGTTTGCATTTTTGTGAGGTTATATTTTAGCATGCAAAAAAATAATTTTCAAATAAAATCACTGTCTGAAGTGACATACGGTAAAATTCTCCTTAAAATTGCTTAACTTCTGAACTCTACATATGTGCGGTTTGTCAGCTCCTTTATGTATGGCTAGGGGGCTTTCAGTGCTATGAACATACAGTAAGTTCTTGCATTTTACTGCATTTAATGTAGCACTGCTCTTGTACCAAAGCTATTAAGCCTCTTGATCTTACAATCTCCTGCTGCTGCAACAACTTAGCAGTACATTTCAGTACTAAGGAGGCATATCACTCATCTCCTTCGGGGTCTCCAGAACTCCTGCTATGGTGATGAGCATAGAGACTTAATGCTGTCATAAGTATCCAGTACGGACAAATGCCACCATTTAATTAGACGTGCAGTCCAGAATGTATTGCAGTCAAATATCTAGGTTTTTAAGGGTTCTATGTTACCTTTGTGGCTTAATAGAAATCCTCTCAATACAAAATGTCAGGTGCCATATATAACTATTTGTCTTCTTCTGTAACTGGTAACATGTTTTCTCATAAAGCTCAGTTTAAGAGATTTGCTTTGATCCATTTTGGTTTCTCTGATGTTATTTGCACATATCTGTAGGGATGCCCTGCCATTGTTCCAAACTTACTTTGTAGATATATCATAACTAAAAAAAGTCAGGGTCCACTTACAGGCTTATGTGCTTCCTTCTATGCTTTCTTCATGGTTGATATATGCTCCCAGAGAATTCATGCTGCTGGGAAACACTAAAAGAGGAAAGTATTCCTTGGAGCATTTGTATATTCAATCTTTAGCATGCTTGAGTGAGATTCCCTAGACCACCTACAGCTAACCTATAGATGTGCACAGCTCATTTAGCTAGTTTGCTTATGTAATTTCTAGAAAGGACATGCACTTATGCAGTGTGATTCACCAACTCATTCCCTAAAAGTCCATTTTCTTCTGCATTGGTGACACAGAGAGGCTGGGAAGATTAGCTCAGATGCAGGCACTGAAGCCATGGCTATCTACAGTCATGGTGTTCCAGCAGCTACAGGGATGAGTCCAGCCCACATGAGGTAAAACCACAGTATTACAAGAAAAGGAAAATCTGAGGCTGGGCTGCCCCATACCACATCATCCCTCGCTATTTGAGACATCAGGGCTGAGGAAAGGAGCCTCAAGATCTCTTGTAACTAGCTACATCCAGTACTTGCAAGCCCAATGCAGTGCTACTGGGCAGGAGGACAGAATGCACCCTTTAAGCTGAGTGTCAGATTCCCAACCTGCTCATGTCAGATCCAACAAAAAGAGCAAAATAGTTTTAAAAACCCTCTGAATTTTGCTTCAGAATTTTCCTCAGTCACCTTGTGGGGGACTCACATCAGAAAAGACCAGATGTGAGATGGGTTTGAACATGAAACACCAGGAAAAAAAAGTCAAAATATCTTATTCAAAAACACAGCAAAATACTATCAATTGAGATTAGGGATTTGAAAATAATAGAAGGTAGATTCTCCCTCATTTTTAACCCTCTGTTCAGCCAAAATCATGACCTATTATGTGTAGAGAGAGATAATCATATTTAGTGCTGCTTAGGAAACATGTTTGTATAAGAATATATTTGCAGGCTATGCAATGCACCAAGCATAATGATGTCCTCTAATGAGTATAATGTCAGGTACTCTTATGCATATCTCTTTGTAGTGGGTATCCAGCATGGACAAAAACTTTTTATGCTATGATGCAGATCTTGGAGATTCTCCAGTTAAATAACAGAGTAGTTGGGGTTTGGATCAAAAATCTTGCTGTACTCTTCCTACTTAGGATTTGTGAATTCCATATGGTCACATTATGCATAACTGTGCAGTGGCAGGAAGTGGAACAGTTCACCACCAAGTCCTTTGCAGGCACAGAACGGTTCCTTTCTTGAAGCAATTAATGCAATTTTCCCTGCTAAGGAGGGCATAATCCATAGTAAAATGTGGAATACCAGTTTTATGATATTATTAATTCACTTAATTTTGCCTTAATTGGAATTTTTCAGTACACAGAAGGAAGTCATCCACCAGCCATCTGTTCTTATATAGAGCAGTCATTGCTAAATTATCCTGTATTTAACTTCCGTTAATAGGGTTAACATGGGAGCTTTAGCATAACACCATTGCTTCTCTCTGTACTATGTCCATTTAGGAATGTAGTTCATTTCTACCCAAGATGACTTCATAGGCAGAATCAATTTCTCTTAAAGGGTAAAAACCTGACACTGTTCCTTACTAAAACTTTTTCTCAGTGCTTAGAATACCTTGGCAAGGAAGCAAGAACTCTGATAGTTGACAATTTGGAGAGTACATTAAGTAACAAGTTTATAAAACTGACATTCTATATCAGTGAATTTTGAATACTGTCAATCTCTACTTTTATACCCCCAGGGTATTTTGACAATTAATGAATATATGAGTAAGGTTCTCACATGGACTACAGAAGTTTTAAACAACTGTGGTAGCATAAAATCACAACCAGAGCTTGGGATCTGGTAGAGTTTTTCCTGTCATAGGTTTTTTGCAGAGGAACTCTCATCAACCTGAAGGAACAAACATTTCCCAAAGTCTTGACATTGTCTTGAAGAAGCCTAGCATAAATAATTCTGCTGAAGTAGCAAACTAAATTACTATTCACAAAAAAACAAAAAAACCCCCAATAACAACAACAACACAAACAAAAAAAGCAAAACAAAAAACAAAACCAAAACCAAACCAAACCAAAACAAACAAAAATCTAACTAACAAACAAAAAAACCAACCAAACAAAAAAAAACACAAAAAAACCAAAAAAAAACCAACTAAAAACCGACAAAACCCAATAAAATACACACCTCCTCCCCCCAAAATCCAAAATTAAACTCATACCATTTGTTGTAGTGGAGGGAGCTGCTAAAATTACACAATGGCTCAACTTCACACACCACCCTGCACTCAGGTTGGAAACTGAAATAAAAGAGAGGTGGCTGAAATCTACCTCAACTTTTCCTTTACAGAGAGTTAAAAAGTATGGCATGTCCAAAGTTACATTTGCTGCACCTATAAAATGCATTTCAAGCTTTGTAACTACCTTAGTTACAAAACTTGTTTCCAGGATGGATGAGTGACAAGTGTTAGAGAATGAGTTTCTTCATAAAGAAACTGTTGAGATGGCTAGGACATTGAAAGTCACCCTCCAGCTTGACTAAGGAGAGCTAACTTTAGCCTCTTTATGGTTCTTTTTGGAAGAATCTCATGGGAACAGATCATGCAAGAAAGAGGGTCCAAGAGAGCTCGTTGATATTCAAGGATCACTTCCTTCAAGGTCAAGATCAATGCATCCTGATGAGCAAGAAATCAGCCAAAAAGGGCAGGAGACCCATATGGATGAATAAGGAAATGTTGTTATTACTTGAGCATTGCCAGGACATACAGAGGAGATGGAAGCAGGGCCAGGCCACTTGGGAAGAATATAGAGAGGTTGTAAGAGTAAGTAAAAATGAGAGAAGGAAGGCCAAAACTCATCAGGAATTAGATCTGGCCAAGTATGACAGGGGCAAAATTAAGGGTTTGTTCAAACACAACAATAACAAAAGGAAAACTAAGGATCGTAGGGGCCTGTTACTAAATGGAAGGGGTCCTTGATAGCAGCACATAGAGAAGGCGATGACTGAACACCTTTGCATTGGGCTTCACTGACAAGACGAACCCTCAGGGACCTCTGATCTAGGAGAGTAGGGTAAGGAATCTTGGAAGGAACACATTCCTTTGGTCAGAGAGCTTTGGGTGAGAGACCACCTGGCCAAACTTGACATCCACAAATCTATGGCCCCTGAGGGGTTACATACACATTTTTTGCTAAGCAAACAGGTGAACACTGAAACAAGGCTTCTCACCATCGTCTTTGAAAAGTTGTGGCAATCAAGAGAGGTGCCAAAGAACTGTGAAAGCAAATGTCATCCAAATCTTCAAAAAGGGCAAGGATGACCCAGGGAAGTACAGGACAGTCAGCCTCACCTGTGTCCCTGGAAAGGTGATGGCATGTCTGATTCTGAGGGCATCACTATCCACATGACAAGAAGCTGATGAGGAGTAGTCATCAAGGATTCAGTAAAGGTAAATCATGCTTGCCCAAAGTGATTTCATCCTTTGACGAACCAGCTACCTGGCTGGATAAGGGGCGAGCAAGCAGTGGATGCCATCTACCTTGACTTCAGCACGGCTTTTTACACTGTCTTGCACAACATCCTCACAGACAAACTCTGAAACTGCAGACTTGATGACTGAAGAGCAAGCTGGGTTGAGACCTGGCTGAACAGCAGATTCCAAGGGCTGTAATCAGATGATCAAAGGTGATTAAGGGACTGGAGCATGTCCCTTAGTGAGGACAGGCTGAGGGAGCTGAGCTTGTTCAGCCTGGAGATGGCTGGATGGGGACCCCATCAATGTCTGTGAGTATCCAAAGGGAAGGTGTCAAGAGGATGGAGCCAGGCTCTGCTCAGTGCTGCCAGACCATAGGACAAGAGGCAATGGGCAGAAACTGAAGCCCAATATGTTGCACCTGAATATGAGGAAGAATATTTTTACTGTGTGGATAAGTGAGCAGTGGAACAGGTTACCCAGAGAAATTATGGAATCTTCCCCACTGAAGATATTCGAGGACTATCTGGACACAATTGAGTGCAATGTGCCCTAGGGTGACCCTGCTTGAGCTGGGACCAGAGAGCCCACTGTGGTTCTTTCTAACACTCTATGATTTTGTGATCATGAGTTATCCAGATTATTGGTTAAACCCACAAAGCTTCTTACATCTTGAGATGTTGTGGGGTTTTGGTTACCTTGTTTTTCCTTTAAAATATTGCAAAACAACTGATGCAGAATGTTGTCCCTTGAGATGAACAGAGATGCATATCCAAATGCTTTTTCAGCATGGTTTTATAGAAAGCACAGCCAAAGAAACACCAGAAGAATTTGGAGGTGGTAACTAAAATTTTGGTTAGTATAGCTTTATGATAATTGCATGTATTCATCACTTGTCAAAGTGCTATTCCATGTGGAAACGTGAAAACTTGGTCATTAAAAGATACAGAGCAGGAAAAGAGGTTGTGGAGTCTTAAGATCCATCTGGACATAATCCTGTGCAAACTGCTCTGGGACAAACCTGCTTGAGAAGGGAGGTTGTAGCAGATGACCCACAGTGGTCCCTTCCAACCTGACCCATTCTGTGATTCTGTGGTTTTGTGATTTTGTGATTATTTTTTTACGTAGTTATAGTACAAAAAGGCTTTTTTCAAATGTTTCAGAAGATATGCCAGTTTGCAAACATGAGTGTTCAACTGGGAAAGGATTTGGCATGTCTTAATTGATGACTTGAATTTGGCCTGAGATTATTTGGGTGGGGAAGAGGTGAGGTAGAGGTCTCAAAGAAACACATGCTGTTTCTATTGCCATAATATACCCTAAATTTCCTTCTACTCTAAATTTTATTGGCATTGAAGTCAAACCACTCTACATGGAAAAGTCATTAAAAAAATCAAACCCTTCTGATTTCACTTCCAATTTAAAAAGCTTTTAAACTACAAAATTGTTCCTCAGAACCTCCATTATTGCTAAGACAGTTTCATTAAATAAATATGTATCACTGTAAGAAATAAATGAGAAGCAATAACTGCCTTGAAAGGCTAGATTCAGTATAGACCAAAACACATTATAGGTGTTCTGGGTCTTCTATTTTAACGTGTAACCAACAAAAAAATTCACTAAGTAATATGAACATGTACATCAAAGGGATCTTTCAGGAAATTAACAACTAAAGGAAGAGATAAATAGAAGGGGAATGTGTCCTCCCCCCTCCCCTCACACAACACCACCCCCCAACAATAAGCAAAAAAAAATCACTCAGCAAAAAAAACAAAACACAAAACAACCCAAAACAGAAAAAATACCAGTCTTCTCACAGCAAATTTGCTTGTAATACAAGATGGCTTGTTCAAGTATCCTTATAAAAGGGGCTGATAGAAGTGGGGCTTAAGTATTGTATTTATTAACTTCTTTTCAATTTCCATGTCATGTTTGTTCAGGTTACTTAGCTGAAGATACTGCTTCTGTTACTATCATCTCTGCAAAGTCAATCCAACAGATTAAATTAAACCTTCTTTCTTTCTGCCTCACACATCATAAAACAACAACAAGAAAAAACTATTTCAGAAGGTACATGCTGTTTCTGCTATCAGCTGGTAGTGATGGATGAAACAGAAAGAATGGAGTTTGATTTAATCAGATAGCTTAACCTTGCAGGGAGAAGAAAGTCACCTATATAAAGTATTCCTGTGTATATTTTATTTTCAGACATATGTGTCCATGCATAAATATATATTCTAGACATACAGGTCAATCATGTCTCACTTTTTATATTACAGTGAATGAATATATAGAAAAGGTAAGGTTTACTGTATTTCATGCATAAGCCTATCAGTGTTTTATTCAGATGACATTTTGTTAATCTTACATTACACAAAGTAACTTCTCTGCCCAAAGAAATCTGCAGAGAAAAATCTGGTCAACACATTACTGAGGGGGAGGGAGAGGGAGTACTAAACATTCTGCTTTTCAAACAAGGCACAGGTCACAAACATTCAACAAAAGGGATTTCTCATCTCTTCACTGTATTTTCTGCATCCTTTAGTAAGATAATAGTTTCATTTTAACAAGACTTGTCTTTTCACAGTTCTCCCTTCACCTTCTCATTCCATTAAATATAATGGATTATATCCTGCAAAAAAATACACATAGAAACATTAATCTCATAATTAGGCATTAAAATCAAGCACATATACAATTATTTTTAAAAAGAAATTCTCAGCCAAACACTATCAAAGCAATCACAGTGTTTGTTGCCTATTTTTTTTGTGAAAAGTTGCTTGCCTGTCTGCCTCAATAGAAATATTGTGTAGAGCTAAGCCCTGAGATTCACAGAAAAATGCATACTGTGTGCTTCCTTCATTTGTTTGAAAATGGAAAGGGGATTGCATCATGAGCAGGCTGTTTCAATTATATTTTGATATTTTTTGCCATTTGAAAGATAGCATGTTACAAATCATGTCAGAATATTTTTCCTACTGGACTTTTATATCTATCCAACAGTCAAAATATTATTTGTGAAGCATGAACATTTTAATAACTATTCTTCTGGTTTTGTGAGCTAGTTGACACTGTATAATAGCAGAAAAATGAAACCATGCTGAAGATTTATCAGGACAAAACACTGGAAATGATGAATCACAAGTAATGAAGCAGCAGCTAAAGAAGAAAAAAATGTGTAAGTTTTTGCTTGATTGAAGAAATGCTAATACATATTGGTATGTAAGTTGTGACACCCTGATACAGATGTACAGATACAGCAGTATTTTATAATCGAAATAATGCGGTAGGGAACAATTCCTGGAAACAAAATTTGAAGACCTCATTATCTGTGTGGTGTTAACCAGATCAACACAGGCACAGAGTGAGTGCCTGGAGTCACAGCAGTGTTGGTTTAGGAATAAGAATTGCACACGAGGTCTGGGCACTGCAACACATGTCTTGGAAGTGTGGCTATTGGAGAAAAGGGAGAGAAGGAAACATATGATTTACTGAGAAAGTTCAGGATTTGGTGGGAATTCGTAAAATGGCAGTTGCAGTTACTATAAGCTGATTGCCTAACTAAAGCACTGTGCAGCAATGAAATGGGCAGGTTTCAGCTCCCATGCTACCAAATATCCTTTGAAATTGAAGATTGGGGTCAGAGCTGCAGAGGACAGACTGGAGGCATAAGTGGCTAACCCTGCGTAGGAGAATTTATTAGGGTCAGATATCCAAAGGGAATTAAATCCATCCATCCTCTTATACACTCAGAAGAGAAGTAGTCTGACTCTCCACCATTTTATATAATATTTACCATGTGCTTAGAAGGTGTGAAAGATCTAAGGGGAAAGAACTTCATTTATTTGCATTTTAAATCCACTTTTATGTGGCACAGCAAATGTTACTATCTTCTCAGTATGAACACATACTCTGAACCAAAATATTATGAGAATGTCCTAATGGATTTTATGTCCATCTTCTATTTTGAGAACTTATTTTGAACTGGGCATACAGGAAATGGGACTGACAGCTTCAAACATAAAACAAAATACAGAAGCAGGAAGGTATTTGTCTCATTCCTGAGATATAGGACCACAAAGAAGATCAGAGAACAGATGGAACACCTCTCCTATGAAGAAAGCCTGAGACTTTTGGGTTTGTTCAGACTGGAGAAGACTTTGGGGAGACAACATTGTGGTGCTCCAATGCTCAAAGCGGGTTTATAAGAAAGAGGAGGACACAGCTTTTAGCAGGGCCTGTTGCGATTGGACGAGGGGTAATGTTTTAAACTAGAAAAGGTAAGTTTAGACTAGATCTAAGATACAAGAATTTTATGAGTGTAGTGGAACACTGGAACAGGTTGCCCAGAGAGGTGGTGGATGCTTCCTCCATGAAAATCTTCAGGGTCAGGTTGAACAGGGGTATGAGCAACCTGATATAATTGGAAATGATTCTAACTGAAATGCGTGGCAGGGGCATTGGACTAGTCGACTTTTTAAACTCCACTTCCAGCCCAATCCATCCAATGATTCTATGATGCTATAAAATATAAAGACTCCGTCTGCTGTATATTTCCTTTCCAAATAAAACACTTTATACCACCAGCACCTCACCCTTAGGACTAGTGCATGTATCAGGTGTATTATGGTCTATTTGTTACTGCCAGGGACGTTTTTTCATCTTCTAAATAATATCAGTCCACCTTTCCCCAAATAGAAAGGTGTTCCATAACTTCTCTTCCATACTAAAGCCAAGACAAATGCAATTTAGAAGTATGGCTGAAGTGAACCCATCAAAGCAATGTAGCAGTGTCAGTCGTTACTGCAGCTGCTACTAGATCTGACCTTCAAGAGGCACAATAGTTCAGAAGTGGTTTGTATCTGCTGAATCTAAAACTTCGTTACTGGTTGCCAGTACTAACGGAAACAATCAACTCAATGAAATTATAAGGATAGTTTTCCCAAAAGGTCTAAAGGATTACTGTAATCAGAACATGATGCACACAAACTTCATGATGCTAATCAATGCTTAATCAATGTCTAATATCCATTGTGCCATATACTCTGGTATCTGAAAGATATTTTATTACCAGGAACTAGGCACAAAGTAACACTACTGCTGTGAAGTGAGAAAAAATTTCCTATTATACCACTGGAAATGCTAGAATGACAAAGCAACACATTTTTCAAAGTGACTCTTGGATTAATGTTTATAGTTTTCACATGTTCAACTCTAAAATATGCCTGGGAAAATATCATAAAAGTAGGAAATTCTGATAGGAGAGAAGTTTCAGGTTCTGAAAAACTTGTGGAGGAAGTTATGATTTCTACTGGTCAGACAAGACAAATTTTCTGCATCAAAACTATAAATCTGTGATCTGATCCTCTGTTGACTTCAGTATATGAAAACAAGTTTTTTGGATGAATATATTTATCCATTTAAATGTTACATGCTTCCAGTTGATTCTCTCTTACACGCTTTATTGGCATGTTTGCTTGGCCTTACTAATGCCTACATAAGCCAAATGAAACTGGGCCTTCAGTGTGCTAAACACTATTCAAATTTATACTAGAGACTATCCAGCTCAACATACTCATTGATACTCTGAATACATCCAAGAGATATGGGGTGACAAAGAATCACAGGGACACAAAGAAGAACTAAGTCATTCCCAAGACCTTTAGAAAGATAGTGATAGACCTGCAAAGAAAATTTGCCTTGAAGGTCCCCAATAAAGAAGTCTGGTCACTTAACTATTCGGCTTTTCATTTCACAGAATCATAAAATTGTTAAGGTTGGAAAAACCTTAAAGTTCATCAAATCTAACCATCAACCTAGCACCACCACCTTGTTCACCATTAAGCCATGCCCTCAAGTACCACATCCACACAGTTTTTGGACACTTCCAATGTTTAATTTCTTTTTCTAGACAGCTTATTTAGGGAAAGGTTATTGAAAAGAGACTGGTTTACCTTCAAATACATTAAGAGATAGAAGAATCAAAGTATGGAAGGCCACATAAGAATATAAGAGATCTGCAAGCAAAATACTAAAAAGTCGTGATATGGGAGAGAGGAATTTGTGTGATAATCGTATTTCATTCTTACATAAACACTGGTTTTGCCTTCACTGTTGAAAGAAAAGAGTATTTAGCAGTACTTTTTATGTGGATTGTGAGTCCTGTCCATGCTGACCAAGCCAGGCAATGAAAAAATATTTTAGTATCTTTCTTAGATTTTCATTTGATGCTCTGTTAGATTTTAGTTTGCTTCATAAAGCTTTATACACTACCTATTAAGAAAACCTGTTTGACCAAGGAGGATTGATCCCCCACTTTACTAATGAGTAACTGAAATGGAGAAATCCTTCGATCTTCCAGGAAATCATTCACCAAGTCACTGGCAAAGAAAGGGATGAAAGCCAGATGTCTATGAAAGTAATCTTTACCTTGCAGCTGATCTTACATCCACTCGCTGCACACTATATACCTATTTAAGTACAAGAAGCAGTAGACGTCATTCTGTTTCACAAGACATCATTCAGACATTACAAAGTGTAATACACAACACTTTATATCATGGCAATTCACTGTGCAGCTTAGACATAGGCACCAAGTGTGTTCAGTGAATGAGGCAGTGATCCCACAAAAATAATACACAGTTGCTGCACAATTAAGAATGCTACTGCAATGCACATACCACAGGTGTCTGTATAAAATAACTGAAAGAACTTCAGTTTTGATATTTTTTGGCTTTTTGATGATTCATTTGAGTTATGTCTAAATATTACAATGAAGCAATATGTTAGACATCCCTGAGCAGGTAAGTTTACAATTACTTGGAGCAGTGTAACCTCTGAAGCGTAGCACTGCACCTGGGCAATTAGCTCAGGCGTAACTTCAGTCTGAAGCAGCTTTATTGCTTCCAGTTCCAGAGTTAGCTCATTTAGTGCCTGTTTAGGAATTGCTCTGACAGGTACATGCTTACATTTTGTTTTCCGTGGAAGGGAGGAAAGAAGAAAATACTCCTTTGTGCCAAGCCTGATGTAGGTAGCCAGGTACTCTCACCTCCTCCTACAGACTTTGTAGGGAATCAGGACATCCCCAAAGCCCTGTCTCCTCAGAACTTCATATTCCACCATTTCCTGTTAAAGCTAAAATTCCACTGAACCTTCCTGCATGTGCATATGCACATCTAGCAGAATCCTGAAACACCATGGATTCAATGGAAATTTTCCGTCAGTTTATACATGCTGTCAGAGCCAGCTATAATAAAGAAACCACAAGTTACTTGCTTTAATCTTCAACAGAACACCAGGGTTTTGGCAGGAGACACTTTCATCAGAAAGTTTATAGCTAACAGTTGGTGATGTTTTCCGCTAACAGGCATATGTCAAAGGTAAATACAGTTTAATTATAGCTTGTTTATTCTTAATAATGAATTTGATTTTCACTAAACATATTTAGTAACCAGGGAAAAAATATACTCCCCCAATTTTCGTCATCAACTTACAATTAATTCAGTTAACTCTCAGCCTTCTTCTCTGGAAAATATTTTCCCAAGCTACTCACATCCATAACTTTCTTTTTCAGAATAAAACACTGGAGTAAGCAGCTGACACAGAACATGCTTATTAAGTAACATACCTGAAAAATATTTTGCAAGGATACGTTGTCTTTTCAAGTACCAGAGCCCTAACTTCCTTGGCAGTTTTGTTGCTGCTTCTCCATCTTTGGTTTCTACTGCTTCTCCTGCTACAAAATTTTCTAGCTTCACAACATATAATTCTATTAAAAAAAAAAAAAGTGCCCTGAAAGTGAGAAAAGAAAATTACTTCAAAAATTCATATAAAAACCTTTAAGCTCATATTGGAGATTCCTTCCTGACCATTTACTTTCTTCCTTATGTTTCCAAAAGAAACGTATTGTACCAGTGCACTGGTAGAATGACAAAAACAATGCTACATTCTGTGCCTTCTCAATTATCCTTTTGTCCTTTTATAAAGAACAAGCCAAAGAAAATTGATCCATACAAAAATAAAGGAAACTTTCAATCAGCAAAATAATTTGCCAAAGACAACAGTATAGTCAGATCAGTTACAGCTTTTCAGAGAACTGAAGATTTCAGTAATGTTATTTAAGTTTTAACATTAATGAAAAAGCTTAATTCAACCTTTCTGTTGGGCGGGCCAAGTGAGCTGTTTTAACAGATCTGAGTCATCTGCTTTGTACCTTGAGCTTGCTGCCTCAATCAAAATGTATATTTTAATAGGAATTTTAAATTTAATAACTTGCATTAGTTCCATACAGGAAGGGACAATCTGGCTCATTGAATCAAGTCCCTGCTATCACAAATAGATATGACCTTTTATCTCATTAATCCACTGGTATTTAGATGCTTCAGAATTTATGAATATTAGAAATCATCTGATTTTTCCAGACCATTCTTGTTTAGGGCCAGTTAAAGATGTTGACATCAGTTATAACAGTTCCTCTGTCAGCCTGGTGTTTTAAACTTCTGATATTTTATGTCATGGTATCCTACAGTCAGCCTTCATTCTTCTAGGCTAAACAGTATCCAAGCTCTTTCAGCACCTCCTCTTTTCCTTCCCCTGATCATCCTAGTAGTCTTCCTCTATACCTGATCCACTCAGAATTCTTTCCTGAACAGAAACTGATCCTCAGCAATTAGTTTTATAGATCTTTTACGGTTTAGGTCGCTGTTGTAGTATGTAAAATCTTTTTGTTTGTTTCATTTTGTTTTTTATTAAGAGACTACATTCTCTGATTTGTTATTAATTCCTTTGATTACAGTTCTAGGTGCTACTTTTTCCACTGACTTAATGGTTCCTCAAATTTCCTGACAAATGCAGTGTAAGACTCACATCAGCCTTGGAAGGTACTTCTGACTCAGGCAGTACAAAGGCAGAACCTAAGGAGAGGAAAATACATATCACTGCAAGGTGACTTTTAAGGCAAGTGAAAGCTGTAGGATAAACTAGCCATTGTACAATACACACAATTTCTAAAAAACTCCGAAATTGTGAAAATGCTCTCTGTTCACGTCTCATTTACAGATTTCTGCAATCTTTTCTGCAGAGCAGGAGTACAACACCTGCAGGAACAGTAGCAAGTAGTTTCTGGGGGGAGGGCCAGGCACAGAGACTTGGAAACAGGCTGAAAAAAACCAAGCAGGAGGCAGATACTGCAGTGTGGCAAAGATACTCTCTCATGTTTGTTTTTATAGGTTCAGGCATCTAACCTTTTTCAGCTGGATCACAGCTGGCCTCTCTAAAACAACTTTAAATCAATGTATCAGTTAACAGGTTCAATGTCTTAGGGAGGTAGAAGTACCTGAAGGTTTGGAAGGCAAGATCCACACAGCAATCCCAAAGCAGTGCAATCAAAAGTGTTGCAGCACCATACACTCTCACTGACACCCCCAATAACCTCTGCCTTTAAAACAGTTATCCTTACATTTTCAAAGTCCTGCAAAGGATATTAGACTCTCAGCAGACAGGCATTAAAATGTTGCATGCCTCTTTGAAAGCCTAAATGGTGGTGTTTTAGTATCAATAACCAATTTTTATTTCTGCATTTTCTGTAATTGCACTAGTCTTTGGAACACAGCTGCACTATTTCCTACATCTTCATTAATTACTTACTATAAATTTACAATTTATGTTGTCACACTGTATTAAATACATCTGTAAAACCCTGCTGCTTTTAAATCCAGCTTGTGTCAATTTGTACTGTCCAATGCTTGAGACTCAAAATGAATATATGCTTTATTTATAGGAAGAATCAATACTTTTCTAACTTGCAAATGTTGAGAATCACACTTTTTCCACAGTTAGTATTTTGTTTATTTTTATACAGTTATTGGCTTTTGTTTCCTAAAATAGGATCTGCCCAAATCAAGGAAAGAAAAGAAAGAATTCTATTTGTTCTTTTTATTTAATAAAAATTTAAAGCTAAAAAGCTGCTTAGCCACAAGGGAAGCAATGCAGACCAGTGATAAAGCCAGTAGTCTCTATTTTTAAAGCTGTCTTTTATTTCTGTAATGCTGATGGCCAAACTCAAGCTTTAAGTAACACTTCCCCTTGTGACCGGGCTGCTTTCAACTTTTCCATTTTATTAAAAGAGCTAAATTGAGGGTATTCCATGAGACTAATTTGGAGTTCAGCTGTTGTTGTTGTTTTTAAATAAAAAATGAAAGTCAGAACTGGTCTAGCCATCAGGGAAACAGTATGTGAAGTTAAGTTGGGAATAACCCATACCGTGCTGAGACTACAGAGTGTTTGTATAATGTTTGTGATGTGGGAAGTGTTTGATTATTGAAACCTGTCAGAAAGTGAGAATATGCATGACAGTAAATACTGGCTTTTATCTCTTTGCTTATTTAATTGTTATTGCAAAACACTTATTTTAAAATGTCATTAAAAGTACAGTCTTAAAGTGTTGCTGAGATGTGTTTGCTATCATCTGATTTGCCTTCTTCCTCCTCTTTGAAATACTGTAAAATATATTTCCATCCCAGCAATTTGGAACTAGCTATAAAAAAAACACATTCTCAAAGTTTCATAGTCACTTAGATAATTCTGTATAAGAAGTATTAGTTTAGGAGATAAAATGAAGTTGTAAGTAACAGTTTTTTCATCATCATATAATTTCAAAATAGCTCCTTTAAACAGCCGACTTTGCAATAGTTTTAGGCTTCGGCTCACATATTGATTCTGAGCCAGAGAACACAGAAATGGATTTCAACCTCATCAAGGACGTGTTGGAAATAACTGTGCAGAGCAGTTCTACAGATCCCACTGAAGTTCAGGAAAACACACACTTAAGAAGTAAGCAATAACTATGATTTCTTTTACTTTCAATCATTTACCTATATTGTCTGCTTACCTTGCTTGAAACATCTGTCATCAAATGTACAGTGAAGCCAGTGAAAATTTTGGTATAAACAATTGCTCCTAATAGATGTATTTTCCGCATATAACAATTCATTGGTATCTAAAACAGCATACTAAGAAGAAGCTGCAAGCACATTCTGTTAGACATAGGGGTGACAAGAGTTAATTTCATTGCTGTCAGGAGATATCTTGATGGGTATATATTGTGCGTTATCATGAGTTACCACAGCTGCAAGGGATTATGTCTTCTACTAATAATGGCATAATAGAATACCATAACTTGTCACAAGATTTCAAGTCAGCTATGAAATTAACCTATTTCATCACTGAAAAAAAAGTCTCTACTGATTCCTCCCCCTGCCCCCCCCCCCCCCCCCCCTTTTTTAATGGGACTTTGGTGCTCTTGTAGATAGGAAAGTTTCAAGGAACTGTGGAATGGCTTCATTTGTTGAATAAACCTTGCATGTACTTTCTAAAATTTACTCATCATATTTGTGTACACAGATAATGTGAACCACAGCACAACTTCATAGAAAATGAACAATTAACATCTTAAACCAATGGCAATTAAAGAAGTAAATTCTTCCCTCTGGCCTATGTCACACTCCCCACATGACAAAAGGTAATGTCAGTGTTTCCTGCAGCATCCTTTGGAGGCCATCAAGCTTCACAACACTGAAGAATGACTTTATTAAGAAGTTCTAAAAACAGCATGCCAGACTCAAATTTATGGTTCTTAATTCCCTTTTAGGAAGAAACTTAAAACTGCATCAACAAAGTAGCTTGTTCTTAGGGAACAGGATGGTTTTCACTCCTGGATGAATTTTGTACCCATTTAGAGAACCTAATGAGCTCAGCAAATAACCAGAGGTGTGCTACAGTACACACCAGGGAGGCTCTAGAATGTACCTGAGGGAAGAAGAGAGCACAACTACTTCCTTCAGTGGCAGTAAGCCATTAGGCTGTCACCCCAGCTTGTCTAATCAGTGGCTGTTTAAAACAGAAGTGACTTTTGAAGCTGGATGGGTCCAAATTGCTACAGGCCACCAGGTGAGAAACTGAAAGAACTCTGTATGTAGCCACAGCTAAAAGGTGCAACACTGAAATTCCAGCATTGAAGAGGCACACCAGGTATTACCACAGTGAAGTCCCCCACTCAAAACGATATTTGAAAACCACTTAAGAAAAGAATAACTGCTGCTGGTCATTTAAAAGTACCCAGACATTTAAACAGTTGGTCTTACTGTGAAAAGCAAGTTAAAAATATTGACATTAACATTATTGAAATTATTGACATTAACCTCCTAAGGTTTTTCAAATAATTTGGCAGCAACAGCTCTGTTTTATCTGATTTGAACTATAGTTCCACTTTCACCATGGCCATGACTGTTCAGTTCAGATCAGATCCAAAATCAGTGTTTACAACATTCTGCTGAATCTCTCTAACAATGCAGCGTGTATATGAAATAGAAGGAGCAGAGTATCTTGCATAAGACCACATCGAGGCAAAAGAGCAATCAGCAGCTACTACCCTCTGGTTGTTTCCTGAGGGAAAAGAATAGCTCGCTCAAGTGCCTCTCAATAATTCTTGCCAGGGTTTCCAGCAAGGTCAACAAAGCTTCATGGTCAATGGCTAGTGAGAGTGAAAGGATTAGCAAAAGCATTTAATTTTTGTCCATTGATGACAGCAGATCACTGAGCCACAAGATTTCCTTTCTTACATTCAGGGTCATGTAGATGAGCTGTTCCTGCTGAAGTTGCAGGAATTAAACTTATAAAACATGCTTTACAAAATTTAGGGAAGAAGTTAGATTTGATTTTAATTGTTTAGCAAACCCCAAGAGCTATAGTTCATAAATTAAAAGGTTTTGTGAGCACAAACATTAATTGAGTTATATGTGCTTTCTGAAATGTACTGTCAGTTGGTTCTTGGAAAGATTAATGTTCTTGTGATTTCTTTGTATGCATGTCTGAAATCTCCTCTTGTCCCTGCGGGTTCTGTTTAGTGGCATTTAGGTCCTCTGATGGAGCAGATGACTTTTTGCAGCTGACAGTGTTGTAAGAGGGATCAGAAAAAAGCTTATTGCTCTGACCCCCCAGTCTCAAAGAGGAACTAAAAATGCAGGGTAGAAAAAAAACAGGTAGAAACTGCTATGTAGTGTTTTCATTCTGCTGATAAAAAGAGGCTTATTTTCTCTTATGAGAGAGGTCTGAGCCTTGCCAGAATCTTCCTAAAGCCTGTTGAAGGCACAGATTTCCCCGATGGGTTTTGTTTTCTTTCTTTGTTTGGCAGACAGAATAATATTTCTGGGAAGGGAGACAGGCAGAGGTAGGGAAATGTTGCTTATGGTAGTGGTATTGGTGAATACATATGTGATCTTTGTTTTCCCATCTTCCCATTTATAACCCAGAACTTGCTCCAAAGTCCTCACAGGAAGTCTCCCCCACCCCTTTCCTTTGGTATTGAAAGGAATTTCTACCTTAGTAACACTGTTTGTTCCTCTGCCTCTTCACAGGCAGTCACAGACACAGCTTTTCATATTTTCATGATTTTTCTCTATTAACAATCTGGGAATTATAAATGCTTTATAGATTTTTCTGGCCAGGTCTGTGGAGGGAGCATCAACAGTAACTTTGTTTAGAAAACTCTTCAGAGACAGGTTGAATGCTGCTTTTTTAAGACTTGAGGGAAGTCTGAGCTATCATGAAAACTTTCTTTTTTTTAAGGAAAAGAAATAGTGTCTCTTCACCTAAACTTTCTCTATGTCCCTTATACTTCCTATTCAAAAGCTGCATACAGTGAATTAGTTTTTAAAAGGCAGTTAAAATTTATGTTTTAAATTTTTAATTAATATGCATTTAAATTATTTGTGTTTGCTTAAAGGCTGCAAGTTATACTACTATATCTATTGTTTGGTCATTTGATTTTAATTTTTTTTTATTTTTAATGAGTATGTTGCAATAAATGTTTTGTCTCCATTGCAGCAGTGGAGGATATAATTAAGAACGGAATTCAACACTGTAAGGACTTCTCCTGAGTAACTTAGTTGAACTGAACATCTTCAGCTGAGTTCCCAAAAGAGAAGAACTTCAGCTAGGTCAGTAAAAGAATTTGGGTGAGAATTTGGAGAATTGTGGTCTGCAGTGCCTTCAAGTGCTCAGTGGGACCGTGTTGGAAGCAGAAATTCCCTTGGGATCTGCCATCTGTATTCACACTGCAAGATAACCTTCTTCCCAAATACATAAATTACAACAAGAGGGAGTGAGATCAACCTCAGATGATCCTAGGAGAAGAGAAGAAATGGGCCCTCCTGTGAGAAGCAAGAAGACTAATTGTGCAGTAAGTAAGCTAAAAGCTACCTAATAGCAAAATTTAATAGACAAAGTACAAAGGCCTCTTTTACCCATCATTATATGTTTAATCATAAAACAATATATACAGGAGGGTTAGCTGCCAGTACAGAGCATTATCTAGAAATATAGGTCATGTATATCCACATTTCTGCTCAATGGACTTATACCATGTACAGAAGGCCCTTAGATTCATGCTGCTTGCCAAGTCTTTGAGCAGCTTACTTTCAGCAGAAACCAATCAATTTTATGAAAACAAAATGCAAGTCATCCCAACTGACAAGAGGCCTAATGGCAGACCATGGCCCTTTTCGCTGGTAATAGTAATATTCCCCAAATATTAGAGTTAAATTGAAACACACACATGTCCAAATATGTAATTTCTCAGAGTTTAAGATGGTTGATACCTATGGTTAAGTATGGTTAGGTCCCAGTCAGTAACTGAGACCACACCTCTGAACAGCATTTTAAAAGGAAGATTTTAATTATTAATGCAGGGTAGACATAATTTATTGTTACCATTGGCACTCTTAGAAGCCATTTCATTAAATTTCAGGTATCAGCAGCAAAATGAGTAACGACCTAATTAAATATAGTACAACACAAACTCTCAGTGGGTCTGAGTCTTGTGTGCCATACAAGGCTGAACAACAAAGCAGTCAAAGGAGTCCCTGAACACAATCATAAAATTGTAAGGACCTGTCAACTCAGAACTGTCAAGAAACTCAATATTGTTTTCTAAAATGAATTAAGCAAACCATATAATAATTTTCTTTCTCTCCTAAGGTTTTATATATTTTAACTGATGTAATTCTGCATGTGGATGTCCAAAGAGGACTTGAATATATTTGCACTGTTTTATTTAAAAGATATATCTTTAGTTGAATTCAGATTGAATGACTTGAATGTCCCTCTTTCTCCCCATAAGAAACTTTAAATAAGCAACGTCTTAAAACTACATTTTGAGAAGTATAGGAAATAGCTTTGGGCAGCTCCCTTCCTCTTCTCTCCATTGTATCTGCTGCTGATGCACCACTCAAGTACTTTTCTCCCTGTCCCGTGCTAGGACAATTGCAGAGGGGTGTCAGAAGCTTTGCTGAAGCACAAGCGGAATCACCTGATTTCTCCTTGGGGTGTCAGTTGAGGCCCATTGAAGCAGCCTTTTATTTTTTTATCCTGTTGTGCTGTACCTGAAATATTGCAAAATTCTTAAGGGATGAGCTAAAGTTTGTGCCTGTTCTTTTGTTTAAATTGCTTCACTTCTTCCCAAGATTCAGCTTGTGCTGAGGTAATAAGAATGTATCCTTTCCCCTCATCCACTTGTGAAGCAAAACACAAAACAAAACAATACCATTACCTAGATCACAATATATGTATTTCACATATTTCACTTTCGTCTCAGTCAAAGTACCTGAGAAAACAAAAGAGCAATCTGCTTCCACATGCAGAAGCAATAGTGATATTGCAAGATGACAACAGAGGGATTTTTTGTATACTATGTGAAAAGGGACAAAATTTGCAAGTTAAAAATGAAAAACCTGATAATTTTTTGGTTTTTCTCAGATGCTATAATGTGATTGGCATTCAAAGCAGTGCATTCTCACTGATCTCCTGCCTGATGGAGAAGGGCAGGTATACACATTTCTGGTCAGACAACCTTGTAATTTTGTAGATTAATCTCCACCACACCCCCCTCCTTTTCTTTTTTTGATTTTTAAATTTTATGTTTTATTTCCAGGAGTTTCTTTTTTTTAGCAGCGTGCTCTTCTGAGAAACCCTGGTTCGAGATCAACCATTGCAACCTGAATGCATTTACAGTGAAAGCTGTGTGAGAATTCTCCCTGGGCTTCTGGGAATGCCAGATTGATTTGTGTTACTAGTGTTTAGTAGAGCAGTAGGTTACTACAAAAGTGATTTTGAGATACGATCTCCAGTCGAAATCCATAGCTGTAGGGAGTGATACTTTGAACTAGATATTTTTCCTGCATTTTGGGACCCTTGGATTGCCATCACTGGTCAAAAAGCACAAAAGGTCCTAAAGTAATCCTAAGATGTTTATACTGAGTAGATGTGGAAACTAAATGCAGGCAAGATATTAAATTAAATGTTAGAGCATTTTAATTTTTTTAGATATTATTTACTGAAACCTGGGGTAAGAGAATGCAGTGAACTGAAAATACCAAGCAAGGGACAAAAATCCATTTGACAAATCAGGTCACTAAGGAACTCTCTGAGGCTTTAGCTGTTGAAAAGACTTAATTTTTTAAGACAAGCTTTTTTTCCATCATGCTGCAACATAACCTTTTCTTTCTTTCTCCTCTGTCCCACTCAAGCTGCTATACTTTAGGATCAGTTCACTCTGTTGAAAACCCATTGTAAAAATGTCAGGGTTCATATAGCTCATTGCTATAGATGACCTTGTAGTACTCTTTGCTCTTACATCACTTCTTTTAATTTCACCTCCCATTAATCATCCCTATTTCTCTCTAGTTACAATGCATCTATTATGCTGTTGTTGGATATTTTTTTTCTTTCTCTGAAGCTTCCTGGTCTTTCTAATGTTTTCCTTTTTTTTTTTCCTTATATAATTTACTCTTTTTATCTCAGACACAATTATGTTTTCTTGTAGACAATGCCTGTAGCACTGTCTTACAGACAATGCCTGTAACAACGCCTGATTAAAATTTGTGCAAAACTTATTTATGTTCAACCTACAACACGGAGTAGTTCTTGGCGATGTTATTGCTATATAAATTGCACTTCCACCTGCCTTACTTATTTTCGTGTAGATTCCCCAGTGTGAAGCAGAATCTGTTGTCATACTCGCCACACTTCCCGCTTAGCCTTCTATTTCTAAGCCATTTTTATTTTTCCCATCCTATTACATGTACATTCTCAAAGTCATTTTGTATTCTTGAAGAAACTCTTTTGGACCTTTCTTTTCTAGTTAACCCAAAACACTCTTCCAAATCATATTCTTTTAAACATCTTTCTTCTTTCTGTTATTCTTCACTAACATAAGATTTTACTAGGTATTTAAAAATTTATATCTACAATTTTGTTGCACTTTAAAGCTGTATTTTTTCTTTCCCCAATTCTAACTATCCGGTCTATCCTTAAATGCCATAGTCTGACATTTTCCTTGCCTTTTTAGTAGTTATTGTATCTCTGCTTTTAGCTAAACAGGGTTTAATTTTTGCTTATAACTGATGAAAGTTCACTGTGTTTGTTCTCAAAATCTGAAATAAAACGATATATTTTTATTAATTTCCTGAGTATATAATTAATATTTGTTCCATATGATTATATTGATTTCACAGGTATCTACCAGTGGAAAAATACCAATCAAAAAATAAAAGAAAGGAGTAAAATATATAAGATTATGCATTTCGTTTTAAATTGTTGCAATTCAGAGACTACCTTATCTGATTCATATCCTATTTTTAGAAAAGATTTTTGTCAACTCCAAATTTACCCCAATATTAGGGCACAAAAGCAGAAGAAACTGTAAGTGCAATTGGAAATATGTGCTGCCATTCCATTGTATAATAATCTTTAATTCAGATGGTTTTGGTTTTATATGTATGATTTTCATCCCCCTTAAGCAACATATAACTATTTTCCCCTGCTAACCTCCTAAATATCAGTGTAAGATTTTGATCATAGTAACATAAAAACTCAGTGTGCTATGTAATTTATTTTCCAATCTGAAACTGAGAAATCCTTTTTAATGTTGATACACTGACCTATAAGTCTATCACCTAGAAAGTACCTTGAAAACTTTCTCTTCCTTAACATAGTCAGTCTTTTAAAATCAATTTGAATCTTCTGTTTAGTGAATTATAAATGGAACTTTTCTGATTATAGAAAATATTGCAGCACACATCTAATGTGATGCTTAGCCCAATTATGTTTTCTTTCCTTTTTGCAACTGTTAATTATCCTTGTCCTATTACAAGTCTAGTTACTCCCTGGTCTGCCTACACAATTCTATTAATATGGCTTTATATAAAAACACAAGCAGTTTCAATCTACCTTATGTTTGATGCTTTTCCTTCTTCTTATTCTCCTGTCACATAACAGCCATTATTAATGATCACTCCTTTGGTGCCACATTTCCTGGAGATTTTAAAGTGGTTACTTCCTCAGCACCCTCCCATAAGAAGCTTTTATGTGGTTCAAATTCCACTGCTAACTATCATGCTATTTCTAACCTTCTATTTCTTAGTAAAGTTCTTGAAAAGATAGTCTGTTCTTAACTTCCCAAACACCTTGTTAATAATAATCTCTTTGATTGTTTCCAAGTAGGGTAGATTTTCATCTCCAGCATAGAACGAAACTGTTCTATTCCACTTACAAGAGTTGAAGATCTCTTGAAATCTTACCTAGTGATCATAGTTCTTTTCCCTCCTCATTATTTTAGATGACAGTATGGCATTTCGCAATAAGAACTTAATATTTTATTACAGTATTACAGATCACGAGATATTTCCAATTCTTGACAACTTCATTTTAATGGTAGCACTTTTCCCCTCTAGTTGTTATTTGTCTCTTTTTTGCTGTTGTTATTTTATTTTATTTTATTCACTTTTGTAACATATTTGAACTATTATTTTTTTTTTAATTTTTAAATTTTTTTAAAATTTTATTTCTTCATTTGCAACAGTCCTGCAACTACTGGAATAATATTATAATGGTAATAACATCACACTTTGACATTTGAATTTTTAATTAAATTACTGATCAACTCTTAACTGCAGCGTTTTTACCAAGTGCTACTTAGAGATGCTAAAGAAGTTCAGCCATTGATCTCAGAACTTAATTTTGTATAAGCTACTTTCATTTTCATACACTTCAGGAACAGCTTGTGTTCCTCAAAGAAAATTCTGCAAATTAACATACTGTACTTGCATGTCAGCTCACTCGCACAGCTAATTAAATATTTCTCATGTGCATTACAGATGATGACTACTTCAGTTTATGTTTCAGAGATGTTTTCCAACATTCTGTGATTTATTTATAGGTATATCTATGGCACTAATCATTGGAGTATTTGAGCACATAGAAATGATTAAAGATACATCAAAATTACTTCTGGAAGGTACCACTTTTCTTTCTCTGCTTTGAAGCTGTTTCTTTACCATAATCTTCTGGAGAATGATTCCTCCTGTGTTCAGTGTCATTACTACATACCTATTGGGGAAAGCCAGTTAATACAGATATGCCTTTCAGTGAGCTTGAAAGTCATGTGAAAGAAGCTCCACTTGTTTGGGATCACCTTTGTAGGAATTTGTTTCTTATTATTGGCCTGTCACTGAGAATGCCCTCCCTTCCATTGTCACAAGATGAAAACCAGGGATCTATCAGCCAAGTATCCCAAATGAGTGTAGCAATCACACTGGGAAATTGTGAAAGACAGTGCTTGAGATAAGTGGGCTTCAGCCTTTCACATGTTTGGCGAGGGAAAGGAAGGGGGGAGGAAGAAGCATGACAAGGTTTTCAAGTTGCATACTTTTAGTATGAAGAACTCTCTAGCTTCTCTTTATCTGCACTCACATAGACTTCAGCTCCATTTTGAGGCAAAATTATTCTCTATACATATTTACAGAATCAAGATTTTGGCCACAGTACTTAGGTAAAAGCAAAACCTATTTAAGGGAATTATAGACAATGTTAAAAATTAATTCCTCAATTTGGTCTTGTGATGGCAATTGTCTACTTCTGAGCACACTGTCTTGAGGCAAAACAGAACTAAAACTCAAGTATTTTTCCCCTCTCTAAAAAGACTACATAAATTGTAAATTAAAAAAACAATATTGTATTTATATCTATTTTAAAGTTCTCATATTTATTTTCCCCTTCTGGAAAAACCTTCACTAAAATTTTATCTCAGTTATGGTCCCTCTGGAGTTCCCATTTCCCAAAAAGGAAAAGACAAAAATTTTTGATCAGGACTTGAATTTTAGTTGTATACTGTGTTGCAACTTATTTGCAGAGAAGGGGGAAAAAAAAAACCAATCTGATAAAGTTCAAATACTATTGTGTGTAAATTTATTTTGACTTATAAGACTACAGATTTAACACATGGGCTGCAAAAGATGTGCAGGCATATCCATGACTTTATTCTAAAGTCCATAGGACCCTAAAAGATCTTCAAATTTTTTCAGGATACTATTTCAGTGTAGCAGACAAATAAGAAAAAGCAGTAATAAGAAAAAGAAGCGGTAAAGTTAAGTAGATATTGTGGGTAGATTTGCAACAGTATTTCCTCCCACCATTTTTCCATGCCACAGCTCACTGGACATAGATGCAAGAGTCCATAGTTTTAAAGAACAGTTAACATGTGGCAACAGATAAGCAGACCTTTTCAAGAGGCAATTACTGCAGGGTTCTCAAAAACTAAGATAAATTTCAGTGACAAACCATAGGTATAACATAAATCATTAAAATTTAGAAGACCTCTAGACAAAACGCAAAACAACATTAACTCTTGTGAAGTTTATCTTTGTAAAGATAAGCCAAATACAGATTTTATTCAAATGTGTAAACTATGGGATCACTTGGAGTGGATTGCTCTGTTTCATTTTCAAAAGAGCAAACACATCCTGCTTTGAGATTTTGGTCTTTGTTTGGCTTGTCTTTTTTCTTTTTTTCTCTCTCTAGAAGTTTTGACAACATGAATAAGAGGTTATTTATACTTCTTATTCACAGGCACCCCAAAATGAAATAGTACTCTTTCCCTACTCCTGCTTCAAGAACCAAACAGCTCTTATCATTAATATAACAAAAACTGCATGTAGGAATGCATAGCAAAACAGTTTATTTCTTGCAGCTCTACATAGTAGACAAAAATAAGTTACAGATTCACTGCAGTAAAAATGTGTTGAAAAGAATGTAGTATATCACTTTCAAGTTTGCATTATACATGGAAAGTGTGACAGAATCAAATACACTGTTAGAATAATGAGCCTTTAATCTGAGCTGAAGGGAGCGCCTGAACTCCTGGAGTTTTGTTGGGTGGAACATCCAAAACCTGTTTCTTGCCAATTGTTCTGTGCTACAAGCACCTTAGGAGATTGAGTCCTCATTAATTAGTAAAAATTTGCAGGGCCAAATGCAGTTCTGCATGGGTGGGACTGGGGAGGAGGGAGATGAGGAGATGGCCAGTTTAGACTGGGATGTGTCCTGCTGTGTCACTGGTCAGAACAACGGGAGCCCTTGCCCAGCCACTCTGTCCTCTGGAGCTGGCCTGAATGGCACTGGGTCAGGAATGAGTAAATACTGTGCTATTGCTACCACATTTCCTCCCTCTGGAGCAGCCATTCTTTGCTGTTAGGGGCAGCAGAGCATGGAACAAAGGTGGAAAGTTCCTGATTACTGTAGAGAATGATTTAGAGTGATGTATTCAGGAGTAGGACTGGTAATTAAGAAGGCAACCTGGAAAGAATCTGGGTAAAGAAGTTTTAGCAGAGCTCTAGTACCGGAAAAAAGTTCTTTCTGGGATCTAGTATTTCAGAGGCAAGCATTAACCTGGACAAGGTAAACACAGTTTAAGGGAAGGAGACAATAAAAATGGCATGAAGTAGCAAGTACAAATGATTATACTCCTTCCAGTACTTGGGGAAAAAGCAAGAAACCAAGAAGTCTGAAGTAATAAAGAGTTTAGTCTTATGCTAAACACAGTAGGGAACATGTCCATATGGCATGAATGAGAGTAAAAGTTTACAGGAAAAAAACAGTGCAAAATAGCTCATCTGAAAATTTGAGGATTCTGTAAAATATTTGGACTGAGGGGAGGGAGACATTTTTGTTTGCACTAGAATACTGGTGTACTAAGACTTGGAGGCTTTATGCATTTTTTTAATAATATAGGAAGTAGAAGAACATGGTGGCTCACTCAGGGTAAATTCAGAAAGAATCAAATCAAACCCAAGAGAATAAAATTTCTTTTTAAAATACAGGCGCAGACATACACAAACACAGACACACACAGAGCATTGCCCAGAAGAAAGACCTCGCTAATATTTTACAATATTTTTTGGCACTAAACTATCTAGGTCTGATACACATATCTTAAAATGTATTGTGGCATAAATGCACAAAAAATAGAGATTTCCACTAAACACCAAGGAAGTGCTAGATACCAAATATTATCTGTATGAGCACCCTTTGTTAGGAAAATATAAGGCTTTTCTACTGCATTTGCTATAGCAGATACTACCTGCACTTTGGTATGCTCAATTATCTGGTCTTAACAGCAGCATACTTTATTTTAATATCAACCTTTTCCTACAGTCAGCAAATATTGTGTATTTTGTTTAAATTGACATGTCATATGTTATTATAAAATACGAAAAGGAATGATTGGGTTTTTAGAGTTAGGCAGAATCATTTTACTGTGGTTTGGCTCAAATGAATAGCATATTTTCTTCTAGACATGCCTCAAAAAAACCTATGAGAAAATAGAGCAACCAATAAAACAAACATTAAAATGTGAAATACGAACTAATGATTAATTGTTTACATTTTTATTAAATTACTTACAGATCTGACTGCATCTTAGCCTCCTCTTGGACTGGAAAATATAAATAATCTTTTTATGAGATGGTTGATAACTGAGATAATACAGGTATCAGTTTTCATGCATATACACAAATCTCCTTTGCACTCTGTATACCACTTTATGTATGCTAGCCTAAACTGGTTGTCAAGATTTGTGTTTAAAACAATAACAACCAAAAAAAAAAAAGAAAAAAGAAAAAAGAAAAAAAAAAAGGCGTTCTTTAAGGGTCTTCATTTACTGTGTTTTATTATACAATTATCTTAATCCTGAACTCAAGCGTAAATGGGAGTCAGTCCTCACAATCTCCTCATCAAATGAAGACAGTGAGATTAAAGTTGAAAAATCTACTATACTATTGAGTGTAGTTACTGATTTTACCATGGAATCAACAATCAAAATACTGTGTAGAAGCAGGCAGGGATTTTAAGACAAGCATAACTTCCAGTTGTCTGAATGCTGTTCTAAAACTTCATTCCATTATCTGCTTTGGTTCAAATGCTGGGCAAATATAGACATCGCTTGTGAAAATAGTAGCTGAAGAAATATTACTGAATTATTAATTGATGTGACATTTACTCTAGTCTAATATCAAGAAAGTTCTTTCTTGGTGACTTGTTTCACACTGGCAAAGCTGTATATATTTGTTATCACTAGAAGATGATTTGAAATTCTTTTACTTCCAACATTTATGTGCTAGAAAGATTGGTAGCTCACAATATTTTCCTAAAAGATGAGACATTCTACATGATTCAGTTACTTGCTCTTCTAGATATTTTAAAAAGCAGAGAGAATAAAAAGTGCTGCGGCAGGGAGCAGGCACAAGGACACAATGGAGATTGTTACGGAAAACACAAATCCATTATTTCTCTATGAGATAATATTCCCAAAGGACTGGGAAGCAGTAAGCAAAAAATTGAGAAGCCCCAAAAATAAGTGAAAATGTATCATTGTCTTTGAAGGAAAAAAAAAAAAAGGAAAGAGAAGGGAAAGGAAAATAAAACAATTTTTTGAACAGGAAATTAATAAAGATAGCAAAATAAGCTTTTTATGTATGCCTTCTTTGCTGTTCTTGTTTGCATACTGTTTTTCTGAATTTTTGGCTGTAATTGTTTACTAGTTTTGAGCAGTGGGCCAGCATGGTTTATACTCTAGTACTCATCCATTCAGATTTCTGTATTCACTAACATATTAATAGGGTATCCTTCCAGATTAGACTGATAATTCAGATAAAAGTGATATTTTTCTAGAGATAGACACCTATTTTCCAGTAGTACAGATTTAATTTTATTTCTGTAATAAAATCGATCATGTACTCAAAAACACCATAGGCTTGTTGAGCTTGTCTCTTACTCACAATTTTAATTCTAATAGATCTCCTTTATCCCATAAGAATTTGATAGGGATTTTGTTTGTAAAGAACTTCAGATAAGTGTGTGTTGAAAGATGTTCCCGTACACAGTGTTCTGTTTAGGAAGCATTTTCATTTAAAGGATTATCACACCACTGGGAATTCTGAGCTTTGTACACTTATAATCAAATCAACTCTGCTTCCTCTGAAAGTTTTTATCTCTCAGAAATATCCCTTTTGAGATTCATATTAGTGATTTTATCCACAGAGATTTTTTACAGTTAAATTAAATCTTCATGAAAGTGTTTTTTCCTCACTGGAGAGAAGAACTTGAAGGAACAGAAGACCTAATGCTCTTATACATCCATTTCTGCCCATTTGAGTAGAAAGTGCATGAAAACGGTTTGATTTCCCTATAAGCTTTCCATACAAGTAAAGTGTTGTACTGCTTTATTTTCATTCACTACTTCCAGTCTAGTCTATTTACTGCCACTGGTGGCCCAGAATTTCAGTCCAGGACTCAATTGGTGAAAATATTGCATGCAAGAATACCTTAAAGTCACAGGTAGGGGATCATTCCAATTAAAAAACCACCACTCATATCTCTTCCCATCCCTCCCCAAATAAATGTATTTGTAAAAACAGCTACTTCAGATACACATGTGGTTTATGTTATTTCTATACAGTATTTTAAAGATAAGTCTACCATTAATTCTTGCTTGCTACCTGAGAAATAATTTAGGCNAGGAAGGAAGGAAGGAAGGATCCTACAGATCCTTCAGTAGTTGGGAGACTGCAATGCTAACATGAACATTGTAAAAACTTTATTTTTCCACCAAATTGGAGTGTAATCTTTAGACAAGAAGTTGTCCCTTTAAAACAGTTTAAATTCTTACATTATCTTACTCAAAATATTAAGTTTTTCGTTATCAAAAATGTCTTATTAAGACAGACTAAAACCATTGCTACTGGTTTGAAGAGAAATCAGGCTTTCTCCTACATCTGACAAAAATACGAATCATGTTGCATTATTTAAGTTGCTAATTTTGCCTATGCACATCAAGCTGTATTGTAATTAATTACCCTTCATAATCACAAACTATGATTTGACTAGTCCTTTATAATTCAACTAGTTGTTCATTCAACTAATTATTTGCAAAGTATTTTTCTTTTCTACAATACGCCCTTATCACTTCATAATATCAATAACTATTACATTGTCTTTCTCAAATTCCAGTTTCTCTCAAGTATAAAATTGGCTACATTGCTCCTTAATTTCCCAGTACCAAAGTGTGCTGAGAACCTTCAGTTGCTATGAGATGTAAAAGGAACAAAGAAGACACTGTCTGCTGGAAAAAATGAGCCCTCTAAATGTATTTGAACTTATATTGGATGTGAATTTTCCTGTTGTGCCACCAATTGATCAGTGAAGACAAAAAATACCCCAAAAACAAACAAAGAAACCCAAAACAAAACAAAACAAACCACAAAAAAAGACAAAGGCATAACTCTTCTTGATGTCATTTTCTCAGGTTCTGAACATTGTTATAATTTCATTGCACACGTTAATCGGAATAACAAGCACTGGAAAAACTTGCACTGTCCACATCCCTAATTGAAATTTTGCTAAATTCTCCAGAGATGCTTTCTGTAGATGAAGTCCTGCTTAGACTTCTCCTGCAGTGCTGATTAGTTTGACTAGTTCGTTGCAGTAGAGCTACTCTGACTTTCAAAGTCCCCCCCCAGAGAATTAAGTAGATCCTACCATAATTCTCTTCTCAGATACCTCACATGGAACTAAGAACCAGAACAAGATCAAACACCATAAAAATATTATGAACAGTTTTTATTTTGCCCACCACATCCCAGCCTGATTTGCTGCATAATACAGATTGTCTGTCCAAATAAAACCTAACAAACCCAGAACTTTTTAATATCCGTTTTTACCCTTACCATTGGATTCTCACTTGACATAAGCCCAATCCAACACTGAATATAAAATTATTGATGGTATAATGGCCTTCTCTGTGGTGTTCCTCCCACAAAACTAAAATGCTGTATGCATGGGATCTTATCTTCACAGCACGTGGGAAATATACTGCTATCCTCATTTTGTAACATAAAATGCATAAAGCAGCATCAAAATAAACCACTAAGTTTGGGTGCTGTACCTGACAGGTTGAGTTTTTAGCAATAATAGCATTTGTCTAAAATATCATGTTCTCACAACACAATTCTTCTTAAAATTACTTACAGCTAAAAGCTCCCTTAGTTCTGAAGACAGGAGCAAAAGTTTCTCCGACTGAGTAAACTAAATTGACAGCCAGCGGTAAAAGGTTTTGCTTTAAGGAAGTACTCAGAAAAACGTAATTATTTTGTAGTGAATCAAATCCTACAGAGAGGCCTTAACATTGAGACCATTTTTCCTCTTCCTAGATTGTCCATTTTTGTTCTCGTTTCTTGCAGTGAAGATGGCAGATTTTTGCCTCTCTGTGGGGCAAGATACATTCATATGTTTTTTTACACTATTGTATCATGAGGTTGTTTGGCTATATCTGTTTTCAAGATCTGCCTGGAATGAAAATCTAAACAATAGTGAAAACAGAAGCCCTCCATTTCTCACTGATAACCTATTTCAATGTGATGCTTCTGTGATATTGGAACACATGATTTATAGGATCCTTACAAGTATTTAATTTTCCCAAACATGAGGAGGAAAACAGCATTTTTCCTTTAGAGGCATTATGAGCCTCAGCATAAAGAAAAAGAAATTGTTAGATAATTAGTGATGAGTAACTAGATTTGACCATGTGTTTGTACTGATTAAATAAACTATGCTCTAGAATCATGCAGAAAGCTTCAGACTCATTAAAAATTATCAAAGAAGACCACAGCAGTGGTTCTCTACCAACCATATGAAGTTCAACAAGGGAAAGTGCCGAATTCTCCACCTGAGGACTGGGCAACCTTGGATGTATGTATAGACTGGGGAATGAGATGCTGGAGAATAGTGCCATCAAAAGGGACCTGGTGGTCCTGGTCAATGGCAAGTTGAATCTGAGTCAGCAGTGCCCTGGCAGCCAGGAGGCCCAAACCTGTCCTGGGGTGCATCAGGCACAGCATCACCAGCTGGGCAAGGGAGGGGATTGTCCTGCTCTGCTCTGAGCTGGGGCAGCCTCACCTCGAGTGCTGGGGGCAGTTCTGGGTGCCACAATATAGAAAAAGCATTAGGCTGTTAGAGATTGTCCAAAGGAGGGCAATGAGGATGGTGAAGGGCCTTGAGAGGAAGCTGTGTGAGGACCAGCTGAGGTCACCTGGTCTGTTCAGCCTGAGGAAGAGGAAGAGACCTCATTGCAATTACAGCTTCCTCACAGGGGAAAGAGGAGGGGCAGACACTGATCTCTTCTCTCTGGTGACCTGTTACAGGAGCCAAGGGAATGTCCTGAGGCTGTGCAGGAGAGGTTTAGGTTGGATATTAGAAAAAGGATCGTCACCGGAGGGTGGCCAGACACTGGAAAACACTCCCCAGGGAAGTGGTCACAGAAGCAGTCTGGCAGAGTTCAAGAAGTGTTTGGACAATGCTCTCGGATACATGGTGTGGCTCTTGGGGATATTCTGTGCAGGGCCATGAGCTGGATTTGATGACTCTTCTGGGTCCCTTCCAACTCAGGATATTCTGTGATTCTGTGATTCCGCAAAACACAAAGAAAGAGCAGCAGGAACAAAACCTTTTATATAAAGAAAAACTTTTTATTCATGCATAAAAATTATATCCTGACCTTTTCAATGATCAGTTTATGTCCAGAAGCATAAGAGCTGATAAAACTTATTTTTGCAATATAACTAGAGATGTTGTTATTGGCCATAAATTAATCTGCCCTTTTGAAAAATTCAGCTATAATGTCTGTATTCTATACTGTATAAGCTTTGTAAGTTTTAAAAAAGCAAAACAGCATACAGCTGATGAGCTGTGCAGTCATATTTTTCATAACATTGTATTTCCAACATGACTTATTTATCATTGCTTTATACTGTACAGAATAACAGAGTATAATGCTTGCTAAAGTGTAAGTACTTACATAAACTCATTTATGCAGGACTTGCTTCTCCAATAAGTATATTACTAGTACTGCATTAATTCCAGTATGCTGCTAAAATTATATCATGATAATAATTTGGAAATTTGAAGTGGCACTCATAATGTTTCAAAGATATTTTCAATGCTACCTGTCATTCATTTTAGCCTAGTAATAATGGGTTGGGAAGTATCATCTGACATTAAAAATATTCATGAAAGTGAAATTATGAATATAATGTCTTAAGCAGTTAGCCTTGGTACTTAAGCACACATTTCAAGTTAAATTTTTTGCACGATTAGTAGGAGTCCTTTTCAATTTTTATTTTATACACTTCAAGGAACCTCTGGTCACTGTCCTGCTGCTCAGGTGTATCATCTCCTTTTTTTTTCTCTCAATTATGCAGAAAATGTCTGTTCTGGGGGTGCTTCTCCAAATTTGAATAGCCAACTTAGCAGACTTCAAAATAATAGCGTCAGAGAATTTCTAAGATGGTCAGAGGCATCTGGAAAACAGTTAGTTAAGACAAAAGTCAGAATGTCTTCTCTAAGCCCTTGATTCAGAAATCATAGCAGTAAGTTGTCTTTGTGAGTCTGAACCAACCCAGTTCTCTCAGCCTGTTCAGGTACTGACTGCTTTGGTAGGCCACCCCTGCTCTCTGGACAGCTTGTGAATGCATTTCTTGTACTCACAGTTATGGATTTTATTTTTGTTCATATGTATCCAGATTCTCTGTTAGTCATTTCTATTGCCTATATTTGCAATAACCCAGATGGTAATGGGCAAAGAAGCTGCATTAGATTTACTTTGGACAATAGACTCAGTAGGTGCTTTCAGGGAAAACACACCACTAGTTTGCTGTAGCCCTCTTGTTCCAACATGTAATTTTGTCTTGCTCCCCAAACACAAAGTATTGCATATCCACATACAGAATATGTCTGGTTGCAGCGAAGACACAAGGCAAACTGAGCAATAGCCAGGGAAAAAAAACATAAAGGAAGTGGGAGGAGTGGTTCAAACCCTTCGTAAAATGCTGGAGGCACATCTTTTACATCTTTCAGGACAAAATCCCTACAATTTAGAGAACTGTATGCTTCTTATTCAGCAACATAAGCATTATAAGCTTACAAACATAGACTATTCACCTGTTGTACAATATTCATACTCAAGGAAGCAATAAACTAGCTTTTGCCTGGAAAAGGAAAAGAAGGTACAGTGCAAAGCTCTACACAGAGCTCCATCAATGACAAATGCAAGGATCATGTTCTGTGTTTTGATGCATTTTTCTGCTGGTATATAATAAACATCTTCTAGATACTCATATCAGGTTCCCTCATTAACATTAGACCACCTTAATTTAAGGACTGAATAGGTACTGTAATCAAAAGCAGGTGTTTTGTGATTAATAAAAATGAAAACAAAAGAGAATTAATTTGTGACATGAGCCTATGTTAACTTTCCAAGCAGACTATTTAAAATAATATCTCTTCTGTGATTTGTAAGTGGATACAGCTAGACATGGATAAGTCTACAGAAGTTCTTTCTTTTAGATCATTTTTGAGCACTTTTGGTAGTGAGGCTCAAATGGGCTGCGTGAACAGCAGCAGTAAAATACTAAGTCAACATCCTTCTACTTCATCCACTATTGGGGCCAAAAATTATATTTCATATATGTAAATGGAAGTTCTATGCACATGAGTAATATGTCTGAATCCTAGGCAGCTCCTTTAAAATAATTCTGGAATTAATGTCAATGCAATTTGTAACATGGCAATGGGTGAAGTCAAAGAATGAGGATGAATTCCTCTTTCTGACTCAGTATTTCTTCTGAAGAATCAGAATTTTTTTCAATCAAACTATACACGGTTTCTAGATCACCTACTGACTGAAGACATGGGTTTGCCATAAAGGCAGCAATGACAGGCTCTAGGGATAACTGAAGTCAAGTCGAATTGAGGGTGGGGGGCATCTTCATTAACTGAATCCATGGCAAAATGAGAGATTAAAATTTCATTTTTGATTAGGAGTATAATCTGAAATTCTTTGTTACACAGCATGAGGTCTTGCAGTGGGAAGTAATTTCATTGTATTTTTGTATTTTGTGTTAGTTTCAACTGCGTGTAGTTGTTTACACAGAAGTAATGCTTACCACAGAGGTTAGAGAGTTGATGGTAAAGCCAGATTTTGATGTTCCTTAACTGCTTTACAGATCATCTTAAAAATCTGGCTTCAGAGACGCTTATGTAACTATATACAAGGACCAATAACGTCAGCATGCCATAAGAACAAGTCACGGTGGTTTGGTTTCAAATACTGCTGTGCATTTAATAGCTTCCTGCATGCTTTGGGCTTTTGTCCTAACAACGATTGTATTTTGGAGCACAAATTAGCATATTGTTATTGATAGCTCATGTACTCAATAAAAAATGTTCATATTGCTTGAGACTTTAAAGTAAAATTTTTCTTTCCTCTGAAAAGCATACCACAATATCTAAAAAAAACACACCCATAATAGTCGGTCCAACTCTGTTGATGTTAAGATCATCATTTTTCCTTCGCTGGTTCCCTGACACTTTCATGTCAGGCTGTGTTCTCACAACAATAGGATTTTTGATTAGGGATTTCTAAACTGTATGTAGGAAAAAAAAAATCTAGGTTCCAAAATGGTACTGGTTCCTTGTTTCTATTTATTGTAAGTCAGTCTTTAATACTAGCTTGTATGAGATGTTGTAGAAGACAAATAAGATTAAAAAATTATATGCAACATGAATGCTAAAAACATTTGTCCAGATTTTTATTTAAAGAATAGGAATAAAACGTTCCACTTTTTGCTTTATTTCATACTCCCATGTAGTTTTAATTTGGTGACCTTAGGTATGATAAACACAAATAAATTTCAGCCTTTTATTAAAGTTTCAGTTGCATTTGCTTTTACATATTGAAAAATAATCAACAGAAATTATAGTCCTCTGGCACAAAGGGGATGGTGGACAAAATCTGTTATATGTATTATAAAACCAACCAAAAGTCTATATGAAACATCTTGAAAGTTAAGCCCCAAAGGGAACAATAAGGCTAACTATTCCCCACGTTTCAATTTCATTATATTAGTGTAAAGTATCCTACGAGGATTCAAAGGCATCACCTTCTTTTGCATTTTCAATTGTTATCCATAAACACACAAAACAGGGGTTATACTTGATTTGATCTAGAGTGGATATAGATTAAAAAATATGAAAACCTTTAGTTTCCTATGTTAACTTAAAAATGCCTTCTATATTCCAGTTCTGGCGATTTTGCCTTCTCTTAACCATGCAAAAGCTATAGTGTTTCAAAGCTGCAGATTAGTGATGGTGGCAGCTTATTCCTTTTGGTTATCTACAGCACCATCTTAGTGTCTTGAGGCATAAAAGAATATTATCTGTGTGACAGTTATGGCTAGAGCCATCTATACTGTTCATGCTATCAGCTCTCAAAGAGCTCAGAATAGAAATCATTCAGTTTAAGACATCTTCGGTAGTTTCATTAAAAGCCTAAAATCATGAAGTACCACAAGTTATGACTAAGGTTATATGAAAATTTCAGTAAATCTACGATGTGGAAAAGTATATATGCAATTGGGTTGGTTAGCATAGAATTGCTAATCTTTTGTAAAGGCAGTTGACCATAAGCAAGACAACCTATAAATCTGCTTTCCTTCTTTACTTAATTTTCATCACAAATAATGTGCCACTCTGATTGCATGAAATCATCAGGAGTGTCTTCAATTACTGTGTGCAGCCTCTGATCAAAATGACTTCCTCTATTCTCAATCTGCGGGATGATGGGGAGGAAAACGGGAGGGGGGGGTGAGAAATGCGCAGCTAGTTATGTATTACAAATGTCAGGTTACTGTGAAAGTGTATATATTCATATTTAATAATTTCTAAGCTGGAGTTGTGATTGCAATAATGGCTCATTCATATCTGCATTTCATTTAAATGCACTGTTTTGACTCACCGAACATTTGTCATAGATATTATAGCTAAACTTTTTCACATGACCACTGAGGTAATGACAGCATTACATTACCAGAAAACTGCATGACTTGCTGATACTTCCATTTTCCTCAGCAGCTTATGAAATAATCAAAATGTGTGCATGAAATGGCGGCCTGCTCTGAATTTATTTTAATTCAGATAGGCTTATACAGAGAAATGAAGAAAAGTGTAGGACCTCAGACACAAGAGACAATGACTACGCACAAAGCTGAATTTTACTAGCAGGAAAGATGGATATATGGGTATTAGACTTTTCATAGCTATAGGAAGGATAATCTTTCAATCAGATTAATGAGAAAATATATTGCATGGGCCCTACAGCACTTTTTGCTTTCCAGGCTAATACGTGATTTAAATCCCAAAAGTACATTTTCAGCATTACAATATCCTTTGATAATAATGTCGCTTGCACAAAGACAGATAAAAATAAAACAGTCCCCCTTGTTCCCATTTTAGATTTGAAGTATATTTTCTGTTCTTTGCCTGCAATGAAGTGAATTCTATTGAGAAGAGTCACATTTAATAAGACAAAGGGAATTTTCTAATTATGCTACCTGTCAAGATTTGAATCTATGGGATTGCAACTGCAATTGAAGAAACAGAGGAAGCAATTGCATATAGTCCAGTTTACTTTGGTGTATGATTACTATTTGCACTTAGATATTGCTAAATGTAAATCAAGCACACACACAGAAGGATGCTTTGAAGTAAACACCAAAAGGCAAGTCTCAAAATGGATTTTATAGTCCTTATTTCAATTTTCAGTATGCAATTTCCCAAGCTTTACTAATTTATTTATAGTAAAGTAGTGGAAACCTGTGAAAATGTAACAATTTTAAATAACCCTGAGTCACACAAATATACCATGGTCCAAATAGTAAATATAATTAAAGCACGAATTACTAATGGTAAGAATGTATACACATCATTATGCTAGGTTAAGCATTTATGCATCTTTCTGGAGGAAAGCAAGTACTGTAGTGGTGCAGAAAAACAAAAACCAATTAAAACTAATGCAATATGAAAAATAAACTTTCCATCCATTTTCTTATAATTTTTACATAGTTCATATAAGAAATATACAAACATTTAAGTAAATCTTGCTTTATAAATGGAAGCCTGAAAGTTATCATATGCTGTCCTTTGAGGGTCTCTGGGGAACTGTTTAATGTGCCCCATCAGACATTACTCTTATTTGCAGCTTTGCAGTCTTGGAAACACTATGGCACATTAGACAAGGAAAATAAATATTGTGTTCTTGATGGTTTTCTTCATATTACAAGTTTACACAAATTCGTGATACACAATCAGTTATTATAAACATTTAATACAAATAATAAATTAGTTCTTTTAGTGGCTACATAATTTTTTTTTATTATTATTTAAGTAATGTCTAGTAGAATAAGACAGATTATGATCATGGGCAAAAATGTGGGCATAATCGGCAAGCCTATTTGAGGATTTTTAAATTGTTTGTGTATGTGTTTATACATAAATATGTGTCTGTGTGTGTGTGTGTGTGTTTGTCTGTGCATACACATATATGCATATGTAAATATTCCTGTGGACACAAACACATATACCTATAAACATATATGCAAACACACACACAGACATATAAAATCTCCTATTGCAAAATGTGCTTTATTTGGTACTGAAACACAACTGGATCTTATTTTAACTCATCTGGTTTTATGCAAGTCACAAACTGACTTTTCAACTATTTGGTTTACATCTCTATTTAGCTGCTTCTATGGTGTTTATTCAGAGAGGGAAGAAAGATGGCCACATCACTTTTTTTTCCATAAAAACATTTAAGCTCTGTAGATGTTTTTTAATAACTCCCAAGTGGTGTCTTTTTGAGCACTACTATCAAATATCTTATTACTAAGCTGCAGCTTTAAACATTTACAGTAGGAAGACTACTAAAAATTCATAAATGATTTCAGCATTCTAGTCTGGCTCAGGTTTCTGAATACATAAATATGCAGCATACTCAGTTCCAGACCAAATATTTGGTGTCATCATCCACCCATATGACAAGAGCAAAGCATAAAATTCATAGGGCTGCAATCTCCTTTCACATCCATACCATAGGAACTTAAAAATTTTGAATTATAGATGTGTTAGACAGGCTGCTTCTCTGCCAATGCTCTTCCACCCTACAAATGGTGTTAGCATTTCCACATGTCTTCTACATTTTTAATTGGTTATTCAAACATGAGATGATGGGACCAAGGGTAGATTAATTCGGGTAAGTGCCTTTTGTGGGCCAAATTTTTCAAAAGCAGACATGTTGCAGCAAAAAAGTTGTGCTGACCCTGTGATCCTGATATAGGGTAGATCTTTTCCATCTTCAGTATTGTCCTTTCAAAGGAATACAGAAGGTTCATGTACTGAGCTTCTTGCCCTCTGTCACTTCTGAAGCCTCCTCTCCTTCATGCAGAGATCAGAGAGATTTTTGTACCTTGCTGTACGAAAACACCCATGAAGTGACCTTAAAAGGAAACATTGAGAGCAGGGTTGCAGAGGCTTAGAGCTTCACAGAAGTATGAGAGAAGGAGAAGGTGCTTTTTAATGTGCTTCCGCAATACTAGTTCATGGAAGAGGGTCTTTTTTGTCTCTTTTTTTTTTTTCCCAACTCTCATTTGATTGCTGTGGCTGATATATCTATGTATTTCCATTCAGTGGACAGGAAAACCATTCAGTTTCCTCAGTATTTATGAGCTGGCCTCTCAAGAGGACTGGTAGGAGGTACTCCTATCATCTGCAACACCACGAAAAAGTAGAATGAAGTAACTCATTCAGTGAAGTGCTGCTTTTTCCATGAGAATTCCCTTGGGATTCTATGAAAACTCTGTAAATTTGAGCATAGTCAAGATTAGGCCCATGATTATCAGCTTCTGTACTTCTGCAGATACAAAACCCTTCCTTAATGCACCTGAAAATTCCTTAGCCCTTCTTTTTAATTACATGTGAAGATATGTTTTTCATACAGTGTTTGCCTCAAATTCACAATTTTGCTGGGAAATACCACTCAGTACCTTGCAGAGGAACATCTTCAAAAGCAGCCATGAAGATGTCACAACTTATATAGGTGAGGACAGCTGATAGCTATAACCAACATTTTATTTCTTAGGGAAATGCTGTGTTGATTGCATGACACTGTAATCCCAAGTATATAGTTTGAATATATTTAAAAAAAAAAATTTACAGCATTTATGAATTATTAGGATTAAAGGCACTACAAAATCCAAAATATTATAAAAAGTATGAAAAAAGTAAAGGACAGAAACACTGAAGCAGGTCCTGTAGTTATTTCTAGCTAAGCAAAAGGAAAGGGTATTGAGCAGATTACCTCCCACTAAGACTGCCTTTCAGGTCTTGTGTCCTGGATGTATTCAGGATTAATTCCCCACTTCAAAGGAGATGGTACTGTTTGCCCAGCAACACGTTTCCTTCCTGCTCTCTGTCTATCTGCTTTTATACCGGTGGGACTCTGTGCAGATGGCTTAATGTCTCTCTCCAGAGTCAGTGCAAAAGAGTCATCAGAGTAAACATAGCAGCCTGTCCTCAGGTCATCAGCTGCCTCAGCCTTGTAGATGCAGAGAGATTTTCAGTCTCAGTTCTTCAACCACACATGCAAAAGTGAATGCTGTTTTTCTACTCTTGAAAATAAACAATATCACAGAAGTTTGGAGTGATCCTTTCCACCATGGCTCCAGAGGTGCAAGGAGCTGAAATTTGCCGTCCTTGAAGTAGCTGTTGAGTCTGTTGTTTGAACCTCCCAGTTGGCTTTACTCCTCATTTACTGCTGCACCATGAAACTTGCCTAGACTGAAGACTTCAGTGTCCACCTCTGATCCTAGTAGGAAAAAACACTTTGTGAACTGTAGTCCTGATCTCTCAAGCTTCCTCAGTCTCGTGAGGGAAGTGGAACTATCCTTAAAAGTAACTACTCTGAGCTGCAGGTGTCTGTTCTGGGAATGAAAGCCCAGTAATGCACCAGCACGGTTTTAATTTAGACCCAAAGCAGTAACCAAAGCATTCAGTGCCGGCAGTGGTGGAATAATGACTACACCAGTCTCTCACTAACTTTTCTTTTACGTTTCTTGAAGAGGCATTAAATATCTTTTCTGGCTAAGGTGATTAGAAATCTTGAAATAAAATTTAGTTTTCTTCCCTATATTCTCTTTTGTAATTTTGTGGCTTGCAGCTTACCTTTAATTTGGTTGCCTTTTTTTTGATTCCTTCAGTAAACGTATCTTCATTATGCCATTAGAAATACTGGGCTCCAAATTTTTTTGAAATTCTGGTGTTCCAACAGTACCTAACATCAGATTTCTTATGGAACTAAACACTCAAACATGTAAAATGAAAGAATTACGAACCATAGCAAAGGAAGAGGGAAAATAATGATTTTCAATTGAGTTACAAAGAAGAGACAAGGTATTTTTCCATTTGGATCCTCCTGTAGTACTTAAGAGGCTGTGCATCAATAAAAAGTTTTGGATGAAACCTTTTTAGGTTCCAACATCCAGGATATTTTCCCTTGGTAATGGAATTGAAATATGCTTTTAGTGTTGGCATTGTTTCCAAATTACTTTGTGGGAGAGACACAAAGGAAAAAAAAGACTAATTTTCACGCCCAATTTGTTGACTCTGTTTATTCTCTTTTCAGGACTGCAGACCATGCCTATGGAAATGATGGTTGAAAGGCAGCCCCCACCAGAGCAGGAACATACTTTTAAGCTTGTACTGATGAAAATTCTTTTCCTTGGTCCCAAACATCACCTAGGACAAGTTTTCTACAGTAAAGAAAGCTGTTCCAAACTGCCATACGTGGCAGCTACTCAAATCACCTAAGAAGTGACCTGTGCTTAATTTTAGTGTAAAGTCTCAATGGTAATTCCAATTGTTGTTTTTTACATGAAAAATGCAATATTGAACTATTTTTCTGATGAAGGCACTTTTGTAAACCTAAACACATTTGCATATTTGGGCTTTGATTGAGTAAATTTTTTTTGTAGCAACTTGTATGGTGCTGTGTTTCATATTTGTGATCAAAACAATGTGGATACTGTAGGAATGTCTCAATTATTGCTGGACAGTGTACAATATCCAGGCCTTTTCTGCTTCTCAGCAAACAGCTGGGGGTGCACAAGGAGTTATGAGGAGACACAGCTGGGATAGCTGACCCCATCTGACCAAAGGGACATTCCATACTAAATAGCTTCATGCTCAGCAATAAAAGCTGTGAGGAGGAATGGGTGAAAATTTGGAGTGATTGCATTTGTCTAAGCATTACATATGATGGCTAAAATTCTGGGAAGTTGTGAATTAATTTTTTATTTTACTTTGCTTACCTGTGCAGCTTTTCCTTTATCTATTAAACTGCAGTGCTTTGGGTTTTATTTCTCTTTTGCCCTTCTGATTTTGTCCCACATCCCACTGGAGGACAGTGAGAGAGTGGCTGGGTGAGGCTGAGCCAGCCACCGTAATGAAACCTCAACGCTACAGTACCAGTCACGTACTGTACTCTGGCAATAGTATCTGTCAGGTTCCTTACTCCAATGGCAGATGCTCTGACATGATTCTGTGGCAAATGACATGTGAGTTAGTTGCTTACTGTGTATGAGAATATTTCTGGAGTCAAGCTTACTAAATTTTTGTGGAGAACATGTTAGAAGGTAAGGATGTTCAGCTCTTCCCAAGGAGCACAACACATTGCAAGAAAAATCTTAGCAAAACAAGGTTCTGATGCACCCTCCCAAAGCCATAGGTATATTCATACAAACCAAAATACACAATCCAACTTCTCAAGCACATTTAATTTTCATGAGTAAAGTGATTTCTCTATAGACAGAAATTTCAAAGAAGAAATCTCAAACCTCCAGAAGGATGCAAGCTCTAGTTCTGGCTTATACTAGCATTTCTTGCCAATAGTGATTTGGAAGCAGCATGTGGCTACTTCTAATTGAGGACCAAATATTTTTCAAAAGCATTCATAAAAAATGAATGGTTGATATATCTGAAGCAGCAGACTACCTCCTGCTCTCTTCCCTCCTACCCCATACCCCCATATTATGCTAGCACTTCATAAAACAGTAACGTAACAAGTCCTTTTCGACAATGAAACTGCTTTTGTGAAGAAACACATTCATTTGCAATCATAATGAACTGAAAATGCTGATTCCACAAATAGGGGAAGTGCTGTGTATCCCTCCCAAGAATTTAAAATAGTAAGAAATGACCCTTACTATGGCAACAACTAATTGGTTTATTGCCCTGATGGGCTAGTGACAAGAAAAGCAGTTGGTAGCAGTGCCTTCATCACAGGGTATCCTAAGGAATAACTAATTTAAACCTTCTCAAGCACAGACATAACCTGCTCCACATGGGAGCATATCTCCAGAGGGTTCATTAAGTTACTGGCAGTCTAGGTTTTGGAAGCAACAACTGAACACTACATCTCTGTTCTAGTCTTTGCTGATTGCCTGCAGACCTATAGGCTCAATGAATTGGGGTGGGGTGGTGGAAAGAATTGCAAACTGTTCCTGAATATATATAAATAAATAAATAAAGTAAAAAAAAAACAAACTATATTCAGCAGAGTTTTCTGTTTAAATGCAGTAGCTGAGAAAATATGTTTCCTGTAATAATTTCAGAACAGTTCCAGATTAAGTTTCGGAAAAAAGTTGCTTTTCTACAGAGGAATAAATAATCAGTTATTCAGAAGTAAGATAATTCAGCATTGCTATATTATATCAGGAAATAATAGGGGCTTTACAAATTTCTTTCTTACTCCTTTATGTTTCTGAGTCGTGTGTACTGAAAAATACCTTTTGATATTTGGGTCTGTCTTAGAGAGGAGAGTAAGTAACCAACTTGCCTTTTACTGGAAGTATATACCTGCTGGGTTTTGTGACTCTCCTCTCTATTGGGCCTGCAAAGGAAGTGCTTGAGATATCTATTCTGTGTTTTGATTCCATGTTGGGATGTGTCTTGCTGACTTGCTTCACATGATTTCATTTCTCCCTGGTATTGCTTTGTGATTTTTCAGTACAAACTAACTCCCTCAAAAAGCAAATCTTAGCCAGAGTTGCAATTTTAGGTCTTTTAAAATAAAAGCTCCTAGGCATTTGCAGCTTTTAGGCGGTTTCCACCCAAACCCATAAATTAGATGTTATATTCAATCCAGAGTCATGAATCTGTGGTTTGCAGTGACACTTGAAACCAGGAAAATGTATCTGTTTCTGGGCTTTTAAGTTTTGTACAGCTCTCTATAATACCGTTGACAGCTATTTAGGTATCACTGGATTTAAATGTTTGCTTTAGAAAATCACATTGGGAGAATTTTGGTTGGTAAATGAAAGCTAGTTTAGAGCTCTGTCCTATTTTGCTAAAGTTCAAAAGGGGAAGGATAAATTGTTCTAGTTTTAAGCCATTTCAACAGCTAATGGAACAGTACAAATGGAAAAGGCCCGTGTTGTTGGAGCAGAAGGGTCTGAGTTACATTCCCAGTATAGCCTGTGTGCAGATTACATGACAGCTGTGGCGTCTGCATTTACACAGTCACAAATCATTTATGAGACTGACAGTTGTGCCACAGTTTGTGGTTTTCTCTGCCACCAATTGAACTAAAATATCTCAAAGGGAAAGGTTAATGCACTATACTACTGTGCTTGGCATCCATTTGAATATTGAAAAGTCTCTTCTAGACTAATGCATAAAAATCAGCCAAACCAAAGTACAGTAAAGAGCAGAAAACTGTTCTTGAGGTTGAATCCTGTAAAAGTGCTGGTCTGTATTATTTGCTATTGATCCATACTGTCTAGGAATGAGGGGGAAAATGATGTCTTCTAAGTATGTATTTCCCTATTTTGCTGCAATTGAAGGAGAAAGGGGTCCTGAAGGTTACACATAGCTGCTCTCTATTCCCATCCAGCTGGCCAATATATCCCATACTTATAATATTTAGTGAGTGCAATGAGTGTATGAAGGATGCTGGATCTTTGAAACTCTTTGGGAAAAGAGGTGACTCTCCATCTCGGGTGTAGGCAATGGCCTTCAGTGAAGCGGGGATAGAGTGTTACTCTGGAGAGGTGCTATGTCAGTAATGATTTTTTCACCTCTCTCTTCTTCCTCTTATGTTCATGAAGTCCCTGGGAAGTAGCAGGTTTTTTTCCTAGTGGTGTTGCTTGTGTTACATTGGTATTTTCACCAAGGCCAGGAAAGGTAACACTGAGAGCTCCAATTGAATGATGAAGTGGCAGTGGCTTCAAGCAACTTACTGAGGCCTTTGTTTCATGGGGAAATTTCCTTTTGTGCCTCAAGAGGTACAGTGGCATCACTCTATGGGGTCTTCCATGCAGAAAACTCTGGGAGTCATTTGAAGCATTGGGTGTCAGATATAGATATATGATTAAAATGCAATTTAGTGTTTTATTGTTTCTAATTGTGTGTTCAATTCAAAGTGATGCCTTTTGCTATGGACAATGGACATGCCTAGCCATGTCTTTTTTTTTTTCACATTACAAGGTATTTAGTCACTGATGACATGGTATTGGTAACTATTTAAAAAATACTTGTTACTTGGATATGTAGCTTAGTTTTTTCAAAAGCATTCAAATTACTTCCAAAGTTAATGGAACTTAGGCTTATAGAGAGTTTTAAAGGTTTTGAAAAAGGTACCCTATAATTGCAATATGTTTAATACTTCGAATGGAAGTGTGGTTTTTTTCCTCTATTTAATCACCATAAAAATTCTTGACTAACATTCCCTTTTTCTGACCCTCTCTCAGCTGAACAGATTGGTAAGTTTTCACTCAATTCCATGGGACTCTTCTGATCCAGATCCTGATTCAGGGATATTCTTCTGCCCAAACCCAAATCCTGAATAGATGATCTTAGGGGAACTTTGCCCCTTTTTTCTTCTAACAAAGTGAGGTGCCTCCCCTTCCCTTCTATCCCGGACACATTCTTAATTCCTTAGAAACATGTTTCTTAAAATAGATATAAACACAGTATTGTTCATTCATATGTAACATAAATGCATAAACTTTAAGAAAATGCTTTCTATGATAATTGATTTAGTAAAAAATGTTTTTCTTATGCAACTATTCTAATGTAAGTAACTGAATTAACAAGCCACGAGGAGAATATGCATTAAAATATTTACTGTCTACAATTACCTAATTCTTTCTGACTTAACAATGCAATCTATTATTAAAACTACATGTTTGATATGCTTTCTTATTCCACTTCTATTATTTCAAATGTTTTAATGATTGTTTTACAAGGAATAAAAATATACTCAATGAGGAAAATGAAATTAGTTTGATTCCAAAATGAATTAAAAGCAAAAAAATTTATAGACTTTTCACCTAATGCATTATGCATGAGCTATCTTTTCCAACATTTCAAGAGTTATAGGATGGCGGAGAACCAGAAATGTTGGAAAGGACTTCTTATAACAAAGTTTACATTTGAAGTTCAAGAAGAGAGATCAGACATTGAACCCAGACTGTGATTTTTAAAATTTATTTTCTTCTAAAATTTGATTTTTAAATTTATTTTTTCTAGAATTTGGTAGTATTAGTGCATCAGAATATGAAGATAACCCTTTGGACAGACAGGAAAGAGCTGGGATTTCCAAACAAAAGAAATGAAATTTTCCATTCTTCATTATAACACATTCTCTAATCCTCATAAAGAGACTCTGAGGACAAACTGTTGAGAACATACCCTTCACATCTCCTCAGATAGCCAGATGAGTGCTGTTTCTTTCCTTTATTTGTATTTGAGAAGTGAGGTTCAAGCAGTGATTTTCCAGGTTCCAGCATCTCAGGTGAATGTCGCAGTCCTTGTGTTTGACTGCACTTGCCCTGAGTCTTTCTTTTGGGAGTATTCCATTCTTCACAAACATTCATTATGGCAGAATTCAAAGCTGGAATTCCTAAGTGAAAAGAACGTACAATCACCCTAATCCTTTGGTTGTGGAGTTAATAATTCACTTTCTGGCACAATGCCTGCTTTGGCAAATGGAACATTTTCTCATAAAGTAATATATGAGAAGTAAGGACACAAAGGGCCTGTATAGCTGCTCAGGTTCAAGTCACTGGATCCAACAAAAAAAATGGATTGCAATCAGCTTTTCTATGCTCCTGATGAACATTGGCTAAATTGGGATATACATTCTATCTCTTATGTATTGACCAAAACCTGACATTATACATAGGAAAATCTTTCCAGATATAAGTTCATCAAAGCAGGCACCAAGAATGAAAGGTAACAAAGAAATTCTTGAACACTTGGAGCACTGCTTTCCTATCTCAGGTTGGCTGGCGCTTGGGAGTTGTGCTACCAGGGAGCAGGAGCAGGAAGCTGATTTGTAAAGGGCCTTGAGCCAGGGTCCATGGCTGATGGTCAGGCTGACCAGTCAGTGTCATACTGATGGGGTGGCATCCAATTGTGCCCAGTGAGATGTATATGCCAGGATCAGTGACAGGGACCAGGCTCAGTCTCCATCCAAGGATCACAGGTAAGTGATAAGTGATCCCCATTGATGGACCTGGTCCAGAGTCAAGGCAAAATATCAGGTCGGTGGGTCAGGATCAGAAAAGTAAAAAGACAGGCTACAGCAAGGATCCAGGGTGAGCATCTCAGGTGAAGGAAGGTGGGAGACCCCAAGAAGACTCTTCCTTCTGCAGCTCTGACCAAGGTCCCACAGCTGTGCTATATCAGAGATGACCACGAGAAAAGGCAGTCAAAGCCCTTGGGGAAGGTGAAAAAGTGGCAGAGCCTGTGGGTGCACTCTGGGCCGACAGGTACCTGGCTTTCTGTGGATAGCAGAAATGCTCACACTGCAAGTGTGTACGTGCTAGCAGAATACTGAATCAATGTAGAGTGAGGCTGGTTCTGATGGAACTTCAGTGAGATACTGGGGTTGGCTCAAATGAATTAATGTATAAATCTTTTGCCTTAATAGAATGAGATCTCTATGTCAAAAATATTTTAAGCTGCTCTATAGATGAACAACATTTTACAATGGCTGTTTCAATGCCTAGAGACAGATTTTCAAAGCACTAGCACTTTCTTCCACAAATTAATCATTTGTGCTTTTGGATTACAACACCTAATGATAGATCTTCTTTTGATAACTATTAAGCAGCACAGAAAACTAATTTCATCTCTGATCATTCACATAGTTACCCTGACTTATTTCACATTTCCAAGGTACTGACATTTGTTTATTGACTCTTAATTTGTGCAAAAGGGTGAAATACTGATCCTGGGGGAGTCACTGTCAAAACTCCCATTGGCAGCAATGATTTCAAGATCTGGCCTCCTGGGATTTTCATACTCTTCAGGGGTTTGTAGATACAAAAAAGTGTCAAAAAAACACAACCAAAAACAACCAACCAAACAACTAAGTGAACAAATAAACAAACCGAACCACAAAAAAATGCCAAACAAAGCTGCAACTGAGAAGCAACCAAAGTCTACTGAACAAAAAACCCCCAAGCAAACATACTGCAATAGAAAATTCTCTCTTTCCACTGTGAGATGTTTGTGAGTGGAAATATTTTGACCTGATTTTTTTAGTGAATTAAGGCTAGTAAAGGAAGAGTACAATAGACTCCAAGTTAGTCAATGGAAGAGAAAAAGATACTTTCAGAGAGCAATTCTGATTATGTTCTGAAGGGGCAAACCTTTCCCAATGAATTATTTAAGGACCTTAGGACAACTTGACTGTTTAGGTAGGTGTCCTGGTGAGATTCCTAAAACTATCAAATGAAAATGAGCCTCATGTGAAATATCCAAAATATTCAACTGTGTAGACTGTTTTGCATTCAATCTTACAACCTCAACTTCAGCAATTCTTTTAGATCCTTCCTGTCTGTGAAAGAAAATTAATGTATTTCCATTTCATAATAGAAGGAAGATCCCACTGAAATCCAAAGCACAAAATATTCTTTATTAGGAGGAGTTGAGAGAAATTTGGCTACAAGTAAAAGTTAAAGAGAGCTAAGGAAGTTTCCATCATGTGATCTATTTGTTAATGCAGATTGCAGTAAACTTTATACTGTCTTTTTCAATAAAAAATGGGCATTGGTTAAAGCAGTGACTGAAGTGTGTTATATGGGGTACCTTTGAGATACACTGCAGTTGCATAATGGAACACCAGCCACGATGCATAAATAATAAGAACTTTTTATATTTTGTGGAGAAAAAGGGTTTCAAGACAGCTGAGATATTTTGCCATTTCTCTCTGCTCATTTAATGAAACACGTGTTTCAAAACACTGTCTTTTTCTTTCTTCATTTTAAAGAAAATAAAACTATCATGGAGGAGAACGAAATAAAAAAAAATTGTTTGTATATATTCAATAAAAGATTGATGCCACTTTCTGAAGCATTACCATTGTCTTCAGCATTATGCTAGCTCTGTAATTACAGAAATGCAACAAAAGGGGGGCTGTGCATGAAAAATTACAATTGTGAACATGGGATCCATCCTGCCATGGACAAAAAAAAGAGACTCTTCCTTGTATTTGCATTCAATTTCTATGTGCGTCTACAGTTTCCTCACATCCCCTACAAATCCATCTGTGCAGTTATTCCTTTTCTTTAGGCACAGAATATAATAACACCATGGGAAAATAATAAAAAAAATGCACGCTTCACAATTCTTGCTGAGCAGTTATGTGATTTAAGATCAAAGTCGAAAGAAAAGCCAGGTAACAGCTAAGCTCAAAAATTAAATAATGGAGAGAATTGTGCATTTAATGGCCAATTTGAAATATTCCATATCTTAGCATAATTAAAGTTTTACATATAATGATAGAACCAAAATCCTTCAGCACTCCCTTTTGCTCCTAGTGAAAAAAAAGTAGATTAGGAAAAAAATTAAGATGGAACTGGCCATCTTGTCTTTAAAACAACAACAACAAAAAAGCCTTTCACTCATTTATAGAACACTTCAGAACAGGAATAAATGAAAATGAATTAAAATGTATATATCATCTGCTGTCCTTTCCATCACGAGAAAATTTTCAGGTAGCCAACTGTTTTGAAATAAATTTCCCTGCAGTTGCTATAGTGATGATAATAAAGTTCCAGCCTCAATTTACGTGATAGAGGTTCCTAGCAGAACACTTGAAAAGGTAAGCTAATCATAATGAAGACACTGTTAGTTCTCATGCTCAGAGCAGCCTCCTTGAATTTAGTTCAAAATTACAGGACTCCTCCGTTGTTGTCAATTTTGTTATATGTACATTATCATAATCTTTCTCAAAGTGGCAGTAACAAATTATGCAGCAGAGACAGTACTACTCTTTATCTAGGTTAAGTCAGTGGACAAAGAATATGCAGCTTTTCTACAATAAGCAATGGCTGAATCAAAGATATTTCTCTATTAGCTGTTTTTTCCCATTACAAATCTTTGTTTTTTCTAACCATGTAATGACAGTATATTTTTTTCTTCTGTGGTACATATTGTTCAAGTCTCATTTTATCTCAGTGTTGATGCAAACTAAATAGCTTTAAAGCAGTTACCTGTCAAAATGGATGAGTCATCAAAGCAATGTCAAAGATAAAACATTATTGCTCAGATGTATGTTCTACTGCAATAATTTTGTAAAATAACATAATTTACTTTAAAACATTTGTGAAGCTAAAATAGCTCCCATAATAGCTGGTTTAGAAGTAAAATATGCAAAATAGCTGACAAAAAAATACAATGTCATTAAATATTATTTAGATAAATAAGATAAAACAGAAATATTAAATCTGACAAAAACTAGCACTAATCATCATGAAAACAATGTTTTAGCAAGGCACTTCTAAAAATACCATTATTTGCAGCTGTGATGTAACTATATATACAAGAATGTTCCTGTGTGAGAATCTCTATGTGTTTTGATGTCAATGTGTCACTGTCATTAAAGGTGTATGAGCTCCTCTCCTTCCGCTACTTTATTGCTTGCATATGTATCATGCCCACCAATAAGGAAAAAATCTTTTTTCTTTAAAAAAGAAGACATTTGGGATAAAAAAAGGCTAAGCTCAAATTAAAGCCAATAAGATCTCAAGCTTGATGTACAAAGGCACAAATGCTATGATGAGGATATGTCATGTAATAAGAGACCTCAAATAAATTAATGAAAGAGCCTGCCAAACTTAATGGCCGTGATGTCAGTAAGCTTTTAATTAATAACTTTCATTATTTTTAAAGTCCTTTACAGCTGGACTCCTAAGGAGCCAGGGCTCCAACAACCGAAGAGCAAAGCCAGTTAGGATGATTTTTTTTCCATGGACTAAAATCCCTATCCTATCTAGAGCCACATTCTCAATAACAGCATATGTTCTTTGGTCAAATGTGTGAAGCCTTAATCTGACCAGTGACATTCAGGTCAGGAGTACACATATGGTATGCCATACTGACTCAATTAACCATCCATCAATTTAATTGCATAATATATCAGAAGATGTATTCCACTACTACTTACAGTTAGATGCCAGCATGGAAATAAATAAGACAAAGCAACAATTTTCTGTTGTTTGTTTACCTTAACAGGAATACTAAGTAGAAACAATAATATATTTTATAAGGTAATTTTGTTCTTGGAAAAAAATAATTTTTGACAGCTAAACTGATCAGAGGCTGCTAGTTTTAGAAATGATACTTCTTGTAATAAGCAAGCGTAGGTGGAAAGCACACGTTACAAGAAAATTATAGCGCTTCCACTGATTCTAATCACATTAATGTAGGGATAAGGGAAAAAGAAGGTATATTATTTAAACATTATGTAAATTATGAAGAGAGTTAACATATTGCAAACTTATAAGTAGTGACATAGTTGAGTTGATTTATGCAATCACTCCAGACATCAAATCCTTCTGGAATAATATACATGACAAAAAATGACAACATGGTGACAAGATTGGAAAAAAAAAAAAAGGGAAAAAAGAAGAAGAGGAGGAGGAAGAAGGAGAAGAAAAGAAGAAGAAACTTAAGCTTATATTTTAAATGTTCTAGGGGAAAAGCTTGAAACAATAGAAGTCAAACAGAAAATCTTTCAGTCTGGAATTCATTGAGAGACTGAGACTTGACTCAATGACTCAAGCTATGGTCATTAACAGTGTTAACTAACATGTTGTGTTCAGAATTTGTATTGCTTTTAGTGTGTTCATTTCAAAACTAGGCCTTAAAAATGCATTCCAAAACATGCATAATATTCAGAATTTCATAAGCAGAAGCTAATTTTTTTCCAGCTTGGTCTGCATAGCTGATTTGTAGCCATGGTAAACCATGATTCTCATTTGCCAAAGCTGTGGATATCACAACTGGTATATGGACCAGTTGTCAGCCACAGGCCATAATACCTGTTTGAGCTTCTGTCTTATACACAAATCAGGGGCATACTGATGAAATCCCTTCTTTCCTGTCTCTTCTTTGGGGTTAGAAAACATTGTGGTGTGATGTGACTTTACAGATGGGCGGTTGCCTAGAACTGGATCTTGCTTTCCCATTATTTCCTGCTATGGAAGAATGCCCAGTTTGGAGTATTTTGTTTCTTATTCACCCAGAATATTTAGAGCGCTTTCCATAGTCACTTATTTTTTATAAAGAAACAGAAATATGGTACAGTTAGACACTCACAAAGTCTAGAACAATGTGATATTGTCACACTTAAAAGTTCACCAGCACCAATGTTAAAGCACTTTTGATTATAACACTTCTCAAGGAGACAAGGAAAAGTGCTTCTAAAGCTTGTATTTATTTTTTTTAGTAAGAACACAGTTTTCCACCATAGTATTTATAGATTCTGTGAGTCAAAACAAACATAGGGTAAATACCGTAGCTCTGCAGAATGGAAAAAACATCAGAGTAAAAACAAGCTACCAATTTTTATTAGGCATCTCAGATAATTAGTGACTTGGTTTTATGTTCACTTTTCATGTGATTTGCATAATATTCTGATAGTTGTTCTCCATAACAAGCTCCGTGAATTTTCCTTTCCCCCTCCAGTTTCCTGAAATTCTGGAAATCTTTTGTTGATTCTGTTTTTAAGCTCTCTAAAGAGTGAAATCGATTTAAAAGTTTCTTTTGAGGATCTGGCCCCTGAGTTGGCTCTTAGAGAGCAATATAATAATTACTGCCTCTAAGGATCCAAGCAGTGATATACTCATTAAAAAGAAATGTTAAAATTTTCATGTTACCAAGCACTGGACATACTAGCACATGGTATGTATGTCAGTGTCACACAAATGTCTCCATCCCCTACACCTGACATGTATTTCTGCTCCATGCTGCTTTTCTCACACACCCAGGCCATTTCAGAAGTTTCCTTTCTCTGATCCCATGCCTTGATTAGGAAAATCCAGGATCTATCTTGGCCAGAGAGAGAGAGAGATGCTGCCAGACAGTACTGCAGTAAACTATGGCTCAGGGCTTCCCACAAATGGAAGTCCCACTAAAAGGCACAGCCCTGAACCATGGCCAGATAACAAGAGTCCATCCCCGTTTCATGAGTCACACATTTATCCCTCAAGGTCTTACACATTGCAGAAAGCTTACAGTTGGGTACCATGCATGCATATATCTGAAAACAAGTTATTAATCTGAAATTAAAAAATGCCTGGCCTTTTTCTCATGGATTTGGGGAAGTATTTTTCTTTGAAGACATTTGCAGTCTGCACAGAAGGCACAGCAGTCAGGGATGAAGGTTTGTTCCTGAAAAAGCAATACATGCTTAATCAAGGAATAGCAAAACCTAGCTTGATACTGAAGGTGCTAGCTCACATCTGTCAGTAAATTGGAAAGGCAACAACTCCAGACATTTCTGTTTCCTTTTTCTGAGGATAGAGTCTTCATTGTGGCACAAATTAGCGCTTGCTTGACTCTGCAACCTAGACTTAAACTAAATGGAAATCAGCCTGGGCTTAAATTTAGTTGGTGACTGCAGTAGTTTAGATGTTACAGGGTATCTGTGACTCAGGGGCAACTTACAGGGGAGGCTGAAGCAGCAGCTGACAAGGGGACTATTTTTTCAAACCTACTCAGAGAAATGAACAGCATAGCTTTAAATCACACACATATAACAACCAAAATAATATTTTTATCCAAGAATATCTAGCAAATTCAGAGGCTATAGTATTTCTTCATTAAACAGCCATTTGATGAAGCAAACATATTTATTAAAACCCACAAATTATTCATGGTCAGCTCAGAATCTGAAAAAGAATATCCTTTTCTCAAGACTTACTGTAGCAAATAATTCTCTTTCGTTTATTACTGCTCTGATTTTAATACATCTCATGGATTTAATTATCCAGTTCAGGATATATTTGTAAAGTTATAAAAAAATTGAAAGTACTATAAAATTAATAGTTTTTACAACTAATCCATGATTAATATAGTAGCTGATAGTTTTTACATGTCCCAGAATAGCAGTTTAGAGAATATAATTTCTGAAATCTCATTAGAGATTGAGCCAATTTTCTGACAAAGCCACCAGCCTGCCAATTCTTTCTCCATGGAACACATACCACTGGGGTGGTCATGGTGCAACCTTAAAATCACAGCATCAGTCAGCCTGTAAATTCAGTCATCCTTTTACCTCAAAAATCATAGTGTCACCTAACCTGGGAAGGTCCTCCATTACAGTTGCCAAGGCCAAAGGGCCTGATGTACCACAGAAAACGCAAATTAAATTCTTTCCATATCAAACTGCCGTGTGACAATCTCCATTTTAAACCATGTTAAGGAAGCCCAGACTTTGTACTGGTATTAGATGCTGTCATAGTATGAGATGATTTGACAGGAGCATATATTGATTAAGAATTTGCTGCTCTCCTTTTAAAACATTGGAGCTGACTAAAATGGGCAGAAAAAGGGATTGTACAAATAAACCACACATGTTCTGGGTCACGAGATACTCTTGAGAACCAAGACAGTATTTTAAGGTTTTGTCTGTGAGAAAAGATAAATCTGGTGTAAGGACAAGAAGAGGCTATATACTAGGGAAACACATTAATTGGGATATAAATTAGAATTACTACATCTAACAGAGCAAACTGCTCCTCAGAAAAGGGAGATGTGTAATCTGGTTTATAATGAGGCACTCATCAAAATGGACCCAACAAACACAGGCAAACAGTCTGCAGACGGACCTACAAGATCACTCTCTAAATAACTCATCCACACACAAGGCAGCTCATGTGGGGTTTTTTGTGGCATTTTAGCTTGGCTTGGCTCTGGGTTTCTTGTTTCAAACAAAAGACTGATGCATTACAAACAGGCAAGAGTATGGATAAATGAGATCTGATGTTTATTCATGACAATTTCAAAAAATGTTCAGATAGTAAACAAAACTTAATTACTTTAGAAAGACATAAAATCTGCTGATATAGGATATAATGCTAAATAATAATCACCAGAAAGCCATCTCATTACTATTGGTTTTGTGTTTGATATGGGTTTGGCCCAAGGCAAAGCCCAGGGCTTTATTTATTTAAAAGGGTACGAAAACAAGACAATATGCATGTTTCATATTAAATATTGTGATGGCAGTACACTATGTGAAATGCAATGAGAAAGAAACATTGTGAAGCACCGAGGAGAATTTAAAAATTTATATTTTGTTGTACTTTTTCTCAGACATAAGCAGACTTTCTGAGGGATTATGGGAATACTAATAGCCACTATGGAGTGGTAATTTATTATAATCTTGCAGCAAGAAAGAGCACATCTACATGTGTATATACACACACCCTCCACATATATAGCCACGTCTGATTTTCCTATTAAGTTATCTGGGGTTTTTTTAATTGCAAACTCTGATGTGTTTAAGTCAACATATTTCCTTACTGCTCCTTCTGCTTGTCAGCTGTAGCTGGATTGATAAAATGCAAATGAACAAATCATTAACGAGTACTGGTTATGAATCTCTCAGGCAGTTCAGGACCCTATCAAATCCTGCACCTATTACTTTGTGTGATTGATGTACTATTGTAAGTGATTGTTCCTGATCTTATTAAATCTTATTGATTTTTTCCCAGTTTCTATTTTATGCAGGACCAGGCTTGGACTATTATGAATGTTGCTGAACACTGTTAATCAAGCTTACACAGCTATTTTGATGGCAAACAATTAGAACTCTGAAGCAATACCTTGCAATTAGCTTCAGGGATATGGACCTCAGCACCGTAATAATGAAAGAGACCTTCTCCTTCAAGCAAGGTAATGAGATTTACAATTATGACCCCAAATAACCTCTGAGAAATAACCAATCTGCAAACATAGATGTGTTTATCAATAATTTGTGCCCTTTTTATGAAAATGTATTTTAATTTTTTTTCATGTATGAATCATTTTTTCTACTGAAACATAGTGTATAAAGCCTTATAAAATGACAAAAATATAAATTGAAAGTCTGTATATATAATTTGAATCCACTGGAGAGTTCTACAGAACGATATGCATCAATAATGTTCAAATGTTGTGAGGAAAATAACATCGAAAACTTGTGAGAAAATACTGTCATTATGCAAAAACTTGGGTGGATATAATAACTTGAAAATGCTTATTTACGTGTTTAGTCAACATATTTATATATATATCTATTAAAATATATAAATTCAGGTACATTATACACACAGTAGGTCAGTAGACACAGGCATCCATAAACATACAACTTTACAAATCCACTGTATGTATATTTTGAGTGACACAGGCAATAAAAATAACCCAATTTGCTCCTTTAGAAACTAAAGTGATTAACATAGTTTTGGGTATTTTAATGGTCTAGTGAACATCACAGGTCAAATTTTTGTTACATCCAAATCCATTAAATGTAAAATTAATACATGGATAAAATACAATGAAAAAATTTACCTTGGAATTGAAATAGTATGTTTCCAAAGTTCTAAACTTCTAGTATTTATATTTTACACTCGCAGCCTAAGCACATTTTTTGCTGATTATTTGGTAATGCTATAAGCTCTTCCTATCACACTGCACTTGAAGATTAACTCATGTATGTTTGCAAGTTAGCATGTTTGCTAATTTCTCCAGCATCTTTTTTTGCTAAAAAGACGTTATCCAACATTTGTAAAATATATTTACATATAAAAAAGGAATTCCTTGAAAATTAGGAAAATTTTCCAATATTCCTTCCTTTGTTTCTATGAATTTATTACATTGAAAGCAAGGCATGTATACTTTGGTTTAACTGATGAGATGAAGAAGTGTACCAAGCCCAAATGTAAGAAAGAACAATTTTCAAATACGAAAAGTTTGCCATTCTTACTATTCCTTGACAATAATTACTTGCAAATGTCTCTGCTGTATATGGCATTTTTATCAGGATGGAAGTAGGGTGCTAGGCACATCTGTAATTCTGCTCTGCTCCCTTTTATTGTTTATCTTATCCAAATTCTGAAAGCCCTCTCAGAGCCTGTTTCTGAAACAGCCCCTGAAACAGCATGGGTTCTACAAGCAGAGATTAAAACTGTGTCTGGCTGGAGATCTGTAGCTGAAAAGGTGGTGGTAAGGATGGTAATTTTTATGCAGTATGTTAATCCAGATTCTGGGTAGTATTCTGACTGAAGAAGAAGAGGGTGAAGAAAAAACAGAATTTCTTAGGACTGTCTTTTAAAAATATGTCTACTTCAATGTAATGTCAAATTAGGAACAGAGTATATTTTTAAGCACAAGATTAACAAGATAAACTATTCTTAACCCATGGAATACATGTGAAAAGTTCATCCAGAGAGGTAAAATTGGGATGTGTCTATAGATGTATGCAATATACCGTATGCTCACAAGTTTAAAAAGTGGGAGGAAATTTATGTGCATTCCCAAAGCAGTGTTGAAAAGGTTAAATGGGAGAGCTTAGCAAACAAGACAAAATTTTTAAAAAGTTCATAAGCTAATTCACCATGCAAGTTTTTCATGATTCTCTTTACTTTGAACACAACCAATAAATGTGAGTTATTTTAGTGCTAATTTCAATTTTTATCAAATAAATATACATTTATTGCTGGATGTAACTGTTAATGAAATGTACATAATATGTAAAATCTATAAAAATGTTGTAGTTATACATTACTTTCTGACTGTTGTACAACCTTTGTAAACAAAGTATAGTATATCAACTTTCTCATGACAATAAGCAGATTTGTCATCTTGGGGACAGCTAAATGAATTATTTAATCAATAACAGACTACATCTCTGGTGATAAGACAAGCTCAGACAAATTAAAAAGTGAATCAGGTAAAGTATGTCACAAGCAAGATACATAGGTAGTGTAACATACCTTTAATATTAAGAAGAATAACTTANTTAATGAATTCATAAATGCAGTAGTTTCAAAACAGTTTTGTGCAAAACACATGGTGGTGCAACACCAGAGGTCAGTGTTTCCAGGTTTGGGCACTTTTAAGTACAACACCTGTATTGCATCTAGCCAAAAGGAAGGAAGGAAGGAAAGAAGGAAGGAAGGAAGGAAGGAAGGAAGGAACAAAAGATTAGTGAATGTTTCCCTAACTGTTCATAAAATTTGGTGTCTACAGCATTGGACAGTGTGCCCACACCTTTTGTTTTCCTTCTGTCCACATGGAAGTCACAGTTCGTGTGGTGCTTATCTGGGCAGCCAGACAGGGAGCAAACATCCAGACTGCACTACTAAAGACAGTTCTTGCAGGTTTGCAGATTGTGCCAAAGGCAAGTCCCCCTCTTGAAGGTCTCCAGGCTGTTCTTAAACTACATCATATTCCTGTATGTTAGACATACCACTTACCCAGGTGTGGATAGCATCCTCATGAACTCCCCAACTGGGTCAGACCCTGTCCTGCATCTGATCTTCAGATCTTCATNCAACCAACTAACCAACCAACCAAATAAAAACCCAGAAACAAATCACTATAAATCCCCCCCACCCCCGGACATAACCCCCCCATACCAAAACATAAGGCCACAGTTGGTTGCAGGAGGGA
>VWZS01008810.1:1780575-1811323 GCA_013397075.1 Rhabdornis inornatus | reverse complement strand
CTTCAGATCTTCATGAAAACCTACCAAAAAAAAAAAAGAATATGGCCATCATACTGTGACAATTTGCCCGGTAACTTTCACATTGTGTAAAAAGAGAAATTGGTACCTTTGCTTTTCCAAATGTTCTAAAATTATGGGCAATGAGGGAATTTTTTGCTTCCCTAAAATTTTAAATAGGACTTTAAGAACTTTAGAAATCCATATAAATCCTTGTAGCTTCCTGTATCTGAAGCCATTTCACAAGCTGCATTTATATTATTTTTAAGGAAGAGTCTTATGATTCTAAAATTGCATAAACAGAGCCAAGGTGTCTGTTTTAAAACTGAATGGCATACAAAATAGTCAGAGCAGCTTTAAATTGTATATGTGCAATTTTAAAATGTTTCCAGCTTTTTTTCCCCAATGAATATGTATCTTATAACAAAGGATGTAGCTCCTACAGTTTACTGTTTTCCTTTATGTTTCTCTTTCTACTGTTCTCAGGTCTTTTGAATAGCCGAAATCCTTTTTAAGCAGGGAAGAAATTCTCACTTCTCTCTCTCTTCTTCTGCCTCTTTATACAGTATGCATAAATCTCACAGAAATAAGTCTAGAATAATATACATATTTAGTGATATGAACACTTAGTGTAGCTATAAAGACTAAGTGTTATTTTGATATGCAGGATTAAGTTCGAAACACATAAGCTGTATAAAACATTTAAGGAAATAAGGATTTTGTGGTGGAGGACACAAATAGATAGAGATTTGCTTCTGTCCTGTATATGTCTATGTATTAATATAGGGTAATTATAGCTATAAGCCTCTGAATGCTAGTGGTAGTGATGTGTCTCATTGCTGCCATTGGATTCATGACAGCAAATTCCAATTCATCAAAGCAAACGCCTCTGCATTGCTCATCAGGCATGATAAGTCTCTAATAACAGTGTATGATCTCCACGATATATGTATTAAAGACATATGCATCAAAGTGCTATATCACACTTTAAAAGTTGAGTTCATGAGAGAATTCAGTATTTCTAAAGAATTCTTTCTGTCTTCTTGGACTTCTGTACATTTACTCTTCTATTCTTTTATAATCCTTTTAGGATATTCATGTCATTCAGGTATTTATTTGTGTGGTGCAGTTACCACTTACACAAATACTGATCTCACATCTGATGTAACTCCCCCACCATGACACTTAGTCATATAACTTATGTCAAAACTGCCTGCACTCACCTCCTAAGCCCTTCTGAAATGAAGTCCATAGTTGGGGCAACTGTAATGAAAAGAAGTGACTTGAAATAAAATCATCCATCCATGAAAGCTCAATTCACAGCTTTAGTATGGTCAGACGCAGATCTTCTTCAGCTTAATTTGTAGCAGTAGCAATTTGAGTTTCATTTTATATGTAGTACGTGACATACAACAAGCTATAAGAAAAAAAATCTAGGGAGTGAGTATGCTGAAAAAAAATCAAACCTCAAACAAACCCCAAGATTCTTTGCTTAAAGCTCATGTATATAAAGAAAGTAGTTTCATGTTATGATGTACATTCCCTATGGTGCACTTTCTCCATTAGCATTTATATCTTCATGCTATTTTATTTTGGACAGTGCTAAAGAGATCTGATACACTCAGAAAATTATGGTCACATGCCATCAGGAAAAGATATTAAAAAACAGTATTAGCATGTAGCTGGAGGTGAATGCATCGTAGACAGGCAAACACCAATAAAATGTTTAATTTTTATGCACTAACATTGAATATATAAATCTCAACTGGTTAGTTAGTTTGCAGACATAAATTCACCTCTCTGCTGGGAAAATCTCTGTTTACTGGTGTTCCTGATATTTTCTTTGGAGCAAATTCCTCTTTCCTGATAGTAACAGCAGCAACATTTAGGCATATAATGTTATATGCAAAATAAAGATATAAAATATTCTATTAAGAGTTTTAAGTAGGAAGCAAACTGTACCATATGATAATAGCCTTTGTTTAAATGAGAAAGTAAAAACAAAACAAAAACAAAAACAAAAAAACCCCAACCCCCCCAAAATACCAATTCCTTTTATTTATCTTCAGATTCTAGTGCTTTTTCCACCAGATCACCTCTTGTTCTCCTTCACTACCCCTCACTCTTCCACAGCTTTTCACTCATTTGTATTTATGATCTCCAGGCTATCATCCTCTATAGTTGTGATGCTCATAGATTTGTCCTTCCCTCCCTATCCTCCCTCCCCCCTGTTGTCACTATGGTCCCTAATTTCAGCTGTATCCTTCACTTCTTTGCCCCTCTTTGATATCATTCTGTCTGCTCCTCTTCACCTTAGACTACCCCAGCCATTCATCGTCTGTCTTTCTGTCTCTGTCTACTAAAGGGAACCTAGGGAATGCTCCAGTCTTCCCTCTCTGTCTTTGTACCCTTTTTAGTCCTATATTTCTTAAAAGATAGCATATAGGAATTTTGCTTCTAATTCCCACATGTTTAACAATCTTTAATTCTCCTTCAAACTTTCTATTGACTTAGCTATGTTTGATTTTGTAGATTCTCGATTCCTTCAATTCTTGAGATTGTATTTTTGTTCTATTCTTAGCTTTTCACATTCTGCAGCTCTTGAATTCCAAATCTTCAAACCCAAATTTTTTTCCTATTTCTTACCAGCTTTTAGTTTTCCTCATTGTTAGATTCTCTACCACACATTTTTCTCTTTAATATTTTCATATTCCAAATGAACAGCTATCTTATTCCTCTAAAAATCTTTATACATACCAATGGCAAATATTATTACTGTGTGTAAGTACTCATTGTGTCCAGTGCTGCTCATGAACTCAGGAAGAAGAACACAAATGCAACATCTCAGTTTTCTGCAGGTCAGATCAGCTATATCAGATTCCCGCGTAGTGGCATTATCATTCACACACTGGACCCTGGAATAAACTCACAACTCAACGGAGAAATATTTCACTATTTGATTATCTTTTCAGTTTTTAAAACAGAAGCTTCAAGTAGCTCTCTCCATCTTTCCTCAGAAATCCCTGCAATGCTTCATATCTTTTGAAAAGGAACTTAGTACATAATACTTCAGGGCTTCACCACCAAAGGGAAACTTCTTGCACAAAATCTTTGCTCTTCGCCGAAAAAACAAACTCCTTCACAATACAAACAGATTTTTCAAACCTTCTTGCACACAATGCCTTTAGTGCCCACTGCAATCTGTTTCACAACTGGAGTGACTTTTTGCCCTTGATTCACAACTGCCCATATTTTACCTGCATAAGCATTTTATTCAGTCTTATTAAATAACTTTTATTGTGTTGTTGTTACTGTAAACTCTAAAGTTATAAAAGAGTTGTGCAATTTTTTTTACAACCCTAGTAGATTCCCATCACCTTCCCCAACAGTGCAATCTAGCCAAAGGACTACCATTTCTTCCAGAAGCCCTCTCACCAGTAGGAATCCTGTAGGAGTTGTTTTTTTCCCTCCCTCAACAGCAAAAGAGGTTACTCATAAGTGTTAGGCACTTCAAAGCCTTCTGTATTCCAGACAGACTTATAAAATTAAAAGTAACTATTATCAAGTAAAAAGTAGCAGTCACTGGCTTATGTCACTGGAGAATAAAAATGTTATGACCTGAATTTTCCTGTTTTCCTATTCCTTTTTGGACTTCTGGAAAAAAACCCAGTAATTGGAATAGTTTCCACTTTAGAGAGCTTGGTTCCTGACAGCTCAGAAGAGGAGAAGCCTGGAATTGTGTCTGCCCACCAATATTATGTAGAAGTTCCCAAAGGGCAGAGAAAAGGAACATTGTTATCACTCCAGAAAGAAAAATGAAGATTTATGCTCTATTGGCTGCCCGTCATCAGGTACATTTTTGTCTACTTTGTTTCTAATTGCACTGTCCAGGCTCCTTTCTACATTGCTGAATTGTCTTTCACAACATCTGCTGTTCATATTACCTTCCTACTTTATATTTCAGCATTTGTAACTTTTCCCTCTCTGCACCTTCTGCTCAGAGACCAGGAGCATTGATGGCATGCTTTTCTCATTTCCTTGAAGTGGGACATGTCTTGGTGGTCAGGCACTATTCAATGGCAGCTTTTTGTAAATATTAAGAAGAAAAATATTGCAATTTGAGCAAGCCTTACTGGGATGCTCAGGGGGCAATTTCATTTAGCATGTGCAAAGCCAAGGGGCCCCAGCGTTGATTACACCATTTTTTTTCCAATTGTGCATGTTGTAAAATTAGTTTGCATTACTGATGCTACAATGTAGGCAATGCAAAAGTTCCTCTTTGGTACAATATAATCTCTCAAGGCAAGAGAGCTGCAGATGTGAATACAATGATACTGATGATTTGTTTACTTTATTTTCCTATTAAAACAGAAAAGCTTCCTTATCAGTATTATAAGGAAGGCAGGGCAAAACCTCCTCAAATACCTAAACTTCTACTTACTTTTCTGGGAGGAAGTATGTTTTTATTTAATAAATATGCTGAGTACAGCACAGCATTCAATTCCCATAAATTAAATGATGTAATAAGCTGGAGGGCTTCTGTCCTGAGATTTTTTTAATAAATATCCACAGATCTGAATTTTTTCTTTCTTTTCTTTTTTTTTTTTTTAATTAAGAAAACCTTACCAAAAGCAAAGTAAAAATCCAATGAAATAAACATAGCATTTTACATTATAATATGTATTTACATTATATATATTTACCTTTATAAATTAAAAAAAATAAAATTAGGGGTGATATTGCTGAACACACCTCTGAACTCTGAAATAAAAGATTTATCTTTGTATCCAGGCTAACAAGGATATATATATATTTCCTTCTTGAGTGTACATTCCATTTGAAGAGGTTGCTCGGTTCAGAAATGAAGGAACGAAAGAAACTTTACCTCGGGCATTCACTAGACCTGCATGTATTTTCAGGGATATAGGGAATTATGACACTTAGACAAGAGAAAGACCCCTTACTATAATATTCTTCCATGTCCATTCTCACATCCTAATACAGAAAAGGATTGTTTCCTGAATATTATTAGCAGTCTTCTCCTATAGCTGCAGTATGATGATGGTTAGTGTCACAAGTTCAGGAAATATGCACAGACAGAGACACAACGCAAGGAAATTGAGCAAGGATGACAACTGGCACTGATAAGAAAAAGAAAGCCATAGCTTGGTGTTACTTTGAGCAACAGGTGATTTAAAAGAATAAAAGTGCTCATCAGATCACAATAAACAAATAGAGGGACTTTAATGACTAAAATGGATAACTCAGGCTTTGGAAGGAAATCTACCTAACCCTTAATCTTTAACAACAATTTTAGCTTCAAATCTTTCAAACTAGCCTTTCATTATATTTTTCTGAAGGAAATATCACAGGAGACTTCAGAAAATGGTAAATGTTTTCTATATATTTAATTGAGCAGTATATAAGCAGAGCTTCATTGAAAAATCACTTCACTTGGGGTAGTTAACAAATTTGAAATTATTAATGAACTTTTCAGTCAAGTGTCTTTGTTTGGGGGAAATATAAACATGTGATGAAAGAGAAAAACTTTCATGTACTTTCTCCAGTTTCCTATATCTCATATATGAAAAGTTAATTAATTAATGTTGTCATCTCATTATCGAGTGGGTTTTCAAAATTGAGACGACCTGGAAAGATCTGCGATAGAATTACCCTCTTTTCACAGCAAATTAGTGGGAGAAAGAAGGTAATTGAAGTCCTTTTAAGACATGAAAAAGATTTATTTAAAGCAAGCCTTAAGTTTAGGAATATATGGAAGATATCTTGTGAAAGATATGGACAAGTCAGAAAGGATAGAGTCATAATTTTGTTTCACTGTCTGTTAGGGCAGAGAACTGTCCATGCCATCTGAAACCTCTCATGCCAATTAATGATTTTCCTCTGTTCTGTGTCCTCCCAGAGGAATCTTAGTTCCCTGCTGCTATTTGGGCTGCACTGAAAATCATAAAGTATCAGCCAACTCTGAAGTCCCATGAAGACTTGCTGCCTTTGCAAAAAAAAAAATTATTTTTGTTTATATTGTATCTCTACTTTTTTTTGCACAAGAGTTTAGTGGAGCCTGGTATCTTGTCAAGTCTCGAAGTACAATGACTCTGAAGAAGGAAGGGGAGTGCATTTTTCTTCACGTTCCTGAAATGCATTAGTATTGGAGTTAAGGTCACATCTTCTGCAGGAATGTCTAATACATGATTAGGGCCAGAATAAGTCCAGAAGAGTTTTGTCAATAATAGAAACACTCTTGAATGGCAAAATCTACACGTAAGGGAACAGTTATATTTTCTGTGATTCTGGAATGCGCTTTTTACAACAAGTAGGGTTCCCTGGACTTCTGCTGCTGTGATGAAAATGCATTTCAGAGAAAGCAAACTTCCAGTAATTTTCTAATATCAAGAAATGCAAATTCACAGTGCAGAACATATTGCATTAACATCGCCAGTATAAGACACCATTTTTCTCTGTCACAAATATTTAGCTTATGTTCCCAAATACCCCTTTAATACTTTGAAAATAGTCCTTAAGAATTTTCAGTGGATAATTGAGCCGTGTGTGTATTTTAGGACAAATATTGGGAAAAGTCATGTTCAATACCAATGTCTATACCATTTAAACAATGAAAGCATCAGGTAAGTAACAACATTTGGACAGCAAGTCAATATGACTATGAAAGGTCTCCAATAATGAGCAAACTCAAACCAATACACTGTTTGAGTATTTGGCCTTCCTATTGACAAAGGTTGCTTTCAATCACACTGTATCTATTACCATATCAATCATCACTCTAAATGAATACAACATGAACATTGACGAAGACATCACTTAGGCAAAGAAACTAAAGGTTCTATAAAAACAAATAATGAAAGTTTGGTTGATCACAGCATGAAAATTAGACCTAATCCTTAATCATTCTTATTTTGTAAAGCAAACAAATTGAAACTAAAAATGTTAACTCTATTTCTTGTCCAGGAACTTAAAGTATATGGAAATTGATATCACATTCTTAATTATTAAACATAATGCAATCCAATACTTTGTTTGCTACACAAATTAAGATATGGAATTGGACTGATGAAAATGATTTACGTGCAGGATTAAAATATTGGCAGCTTTATAGAGTGAAATGTCACTATACTGCTGTACCTTCAAGTTTTACATTTCCTCCTTTGAATCCCTGTCAGCCTTCATGAACACTGGAGAGTTTAATCAATGCTTGCAGTAGCCACAGCATAACACTGAATATTTTACCTGTCTAATAATCATAGTGCAGTTTAGTGCAAGTCAAAAGCAGAAATTACAAACATATATATTGCAATTGACAAGATTACATTTAAAATTACATTAAAATTAATTCTTACACATTTCTATGATTCTTTTCTTTTTGCGAAAGCAACCTGTTCTTGCAACAGCTCATTGCACCCTGAGGCAATCAAATTGTATTTAGGATGACTCAGAGGTCATAAAATTCAAACACTTATGAGTTCATGTATTTGAATTACTTTTTAATTTATATGATACAAAACTCCTGTGAAACAAGCATTTTATTTGCTTTATGTACTCCAAAGGGTGGAATTCAGATTGTAATTTGTATTGCATTTTTTCAAGATAGTCAATATAGACAATAATATCAAAACTAGAGAGGGAAGAAAAGATTATCATCTTGGTATTGTGGCAGTTTGTTTTCCTTATAAAACAACCTTGTGTGAAGCTAAAATATAGGCAACAATGAGGAAATAAGGACAAGGACATAGCATGAAATTGAAGAAGCTAAATAGAAAACCGAGTAGATATAAAGGTTGTCAAATACATGGAATTTATTTCAAAATTTTCAAATTGAAGCCATTAGTGCAGCTATATTTAAAAGAGAGCTTAAGTTTTTTTATTTAAAAAAAGGGAAAAAAGGATATTTAACATAATGACATGAAGCAAAGAAGAAAGGCTAAGATATATTTGAAATAGATTAGAAATTATTTGTCTTTAAAAAAGTTGGATTGCTATTTTTTACTTTATTTGAATAGTTAGGTTTGCTGCCAACTTTCCCAAAGACATTAATCCATAGTGGCAATACCTGTAAATTACAAACCACTTGAAGAACATTGCAAGGATGGAATAGAAATAATAATTTTTATTTAAAAGGTCTTAATTTGTATTTAAACAGTATCCTTTTATGGATATTTCAATAAACAGGTGCAGCGCAAGAAATGCATTATGTCATAGATATATATTTGAAAATATGTAGAAAAAACCACTTCTACTGTCAACAATGTTCTTTGTTGCATTATTCCTTCAGCACTGAAATAGATCTTACAAGTATCTATTGAATAAATATTTTGCCTAGAAATTTATTTTTTCCTTGGTGTGTGTTACAAGAATATAGATATTTAAGAACACAGAAAGTGCTCTGGTCTACCTAGTCAATCCCCTCGTTGCTATAACACTCAGCAAGAAGGCTTGATTTTTCCAGGAGGTGTATTGGGCTATATCAAGTGTTTAATCCACCTGTGTAAGACAGCCAATTTTAGAGTATTTATTAATGGAAGAAATTTGCTTTGCTGTCTCCAGTTCTGTGTCTGATGACACACAGAGTTTCAGTTTTATAATACAAAAATATGCAATATTTCAGAAAGGTTCATTAAGCTAAACTCTGTTATGAAGATAATTTACATTTACTCTACTTCAGGCCATTAAGGGTGTAATCGCTTTTGGCAAACATGAATAGAAAGCTGCAATTTTTATCCCAACTTGATCTTCATTTTTCTCACAACCAGCATTCAACAGGGCTGAAAAGGCAGTAGGAACGACTCCACCACATGCCGTTCCTTGTCTAGGTCACAACAGGCAGACTAACATTGAGCATTTTGCCTTCAACCTCTTCTACCACACATCAAAAAAAGATAGTTTTAAGAGTTCCAGGATTTAGGTTCAGTTTCTTTCACCCTTTAATTTTAAGCCAAATCTTGTTCAGAGTCTTTTACCTGAAATTTTACTGTCATTTATATGACAATTGCCCTCTCAGTGGAGTTCCCACAGATTGATCTGTTTAGGCATATGGGATATATCTCAAATGGAGTCATATTCCCAATACATTCAAATTAGAGAGCTGGGTGATCACCAGTAGTATGAAGGTTTAGAAGTCCTAGATTTTGCCCCTGAGATGGGACAACCCTGGATATACAAACAGACTGGGGCATGAGATGCTGGAGAGCAGTGCCATTGAAAGTTACCTGGGGGTCTTGGTCAGCAGAAAGTTGAATCTGAGTCAGCAGTGCCCTGGCAGCCAGGAGGGGCAAACCTGTCCTGGGGGGAATCAGGCACAGCATCACCAGCTGGGCAAGGGAGGGGATTGTCCTGCTCTGCTCTGAGCTGGGGCAGCCTCACTTCAGGTCCTGGGTGCGGTGTTTGCTGCCATAATGTAATGATATTAAACTATTAAACAGTGCCCAGAGGAGGGCTAGGAAGACAGTGAAGGGCCTTGATGGAAAGCTATACAATGAGAGGCTAAAGTCTTTTTTGGTCTTTTCAGCCTAGAGAAGAGGAACCTGAGGAAAGGAGACATCTGTCTACAGCTCTTTGTGAGAGGAAGCAGAGAGGCAGGCACTGATATCTTCTCTCTGGTGACCAGTGATGAGATGTAAGGGAATGGCCTGAAGATATATCAAGAGAGGTTTAGGCTGGATATTAGAAAAAGGTTTTTCACCCAGAGTGTGGTTGGGCACTTGAACAGGCACCCCAAGGTACTGTTCAAGACACCAAGCCAGCTGGAGTTCAAGAAGCATTAGGACACCACTTACAGACACATGGTGTGATTTTTTTCAGTTGTCCTGTACAGGACCAATATTATGATTTGATCATTGTAGATCCCTTCCAACACAGGCTATTCTATGAACCTATGATTCTATATTCCTGTTTGTAATTCTGGCCCTATCCAGCTCTGAGAAGACAAAACCCCAGAACAACAGTTAGGGCAAAAGAAATGGCTTACTTCCATTTTGAAGATGTAGAGAAGTTGGACATGATGGAGGCTTTTTTTTTCTTTTTTTGCCTTCAACACTCTACATGATACACCTGGAGTAATAAATTGGTTTTTTTTAGTAATATGTCAGGAATGGAGCAGGGATTTCAGAACCTAGGACAAAAGTGCAAAGAACTGCCTGTTGCCAATCAAGATGAAACAGTTTAAAGCAACATTGCTTCTATAGTTCTGCCTGTGTTCTTTGAAGGGAAGATTTTTAGTGCAGTAGAGGTTTATTTGTATCATTTCCTTAACATTTACAGCACTGGCATATTAATATAAGGAAAAATTAAGGGTCATTTATGAAGAGAGGGCTACAGAAGAAGGACTGGTAGAGAAGTAATCACTGATACATAAAGCCTTTGATGGAGGCTGAGCAGCTTGAGAAAGCTATAGCAGTATTGCTGGGTTTTGGGATTAGTGTATTAGTGTAAAATGAGTTCTGAGGAAGTCAGGGTTACCAGAAGATGGTTGTTGCTGAGTGAGAAGTACTACATGGTACTGGCTGAAACAAAGTGCTGAAGAGGTGATTGGAATATGGATAAGGAAGGTCACAGGCATTCTGAAATGCTGTTTCCAGCTCTCACCACATACTGGGTCCTGTTCTACTTCTTCCCACATTCAGAACACACCTTTGCTTGGCAGCAGATTGGTAGCTCCTCAAGACATCATCTCACACCATTGACAATGTTCTGCGTTGCATCAAAGCTTCTGACTGATATTCCCTACCCAGTTGAGTTCATCATATTTTCCACTCCCCTCTTGAATGAGAGGAAATCTCTGGCTTATCAGCTTCTTCCAAAATAAAGAGCCATTTAAAAAATAAACAGCCATGGTACTTCAGAATCTGCTCAGACTTCAATATGTTATTGACATTGCAAATCAATCCAATTTCAGGTATTTCTTTACTACAACTTGTCAGAAAAATAAATTTGTTCGTATGTCTATTAAAATAGTCTCTTTAATCAAATTTTTATTGTAACCCTCTGATTGGTCCAGCTTTTTACTGAAGTAATGTAGATTATATCAGCATCTTGCCAGACAAATATAACCTGGTTGTTTTAAATGGGCATTTCACTTTTGCCTCCACTTATACAGAATGGAACATGTAATTTACTGTGGGAGACATGGAGATTCTTTTATCTCTTTTTATAATCCCAAAACCCTGCAGACTTACAACAGTGAGTGGACTTGGCCATGTGAATTCCATTAAACTCAGTGCAACTCTCATGGCATGAAATACCACACAACCACTGAAAATTAATAATTCATAATAATATCACATTTCTCTTTCCATCTGAGCATTGCAAACACCCTTTCAAAGATAAATAATTATGGTTCAAAAGATGCCCTGTACTAATGAGGCAGGCAGTTTATACCTATTTTTATATTTGAGTACACAGAGACAAAGTCAGACAATTCTAGCTCTGTTTAAGGAAATTTCAAACAAGCTCCCTGTGCTGAGAATTTCACTGGTTTTGATGAACTCCTCCTAGAATCAGTGGGAACTAACTATAGTATAAAATTACACCAGAGTCTTATAGACATTTTTTTCCACAGGAGTTAAGGGATAAAAAAGCAGATCTCAGTATAAAATTTATTTAAGGCTAGGGCTTTTTTAAGATTTTCGTTTACACAGCACACAAACTCAAAGAGACCTAAGGAAAATCAAAGTGAGTTTGTGGTCAAGTCTGAAACAAAATCCACTAATCTATTAAAATCCACACTCTTAATATTGAAAGGTAGTCCTTCCCATTGTAAATACCATTATCAATTCAGACTGGTCAGTTCAGCCCAAGACTTCACATCTGCCTTTTGTTATTCTCCATCTTTGACTGTCATCTAAAATACAGAGCTATCTTTGGGCTGATTTTATGGAATTCAAATAATTTTGTATCAAATATTGGCTGACTGAAACACTAAGCTATAAGCTGTGTACTCACAGAAACAATACTGGTTTAATCCTCTGATTTGTGCAGATATCCTCTATGTAAATACTTCTGGCTTTATAAAAGTGTAAATTTCTAGATATCTGGTCCCTCAATTCGGCTCATCTGAAAATCTCTCTACAGCCTCCAGAGAGAATTATGTACTGAATTAAGATTGGGATTTGAAACAACCAAAGCAGGCCCATGGTAAGTATTTGAAAATATTAGAGAGAGCTGAATCTGAAACCCCAATTCACCCATGGTTTTAGCCCTTCTGACTAGATGCCTGAATTGGGTTTCCATGGCAAAGTTTCAGTAGCAAGAGGAGTGGAAGGGGAAGCTTCTGTGTGAAGCTGCTGGAAGCTTTCCCTGATGCCTGGCATCTTCAAGATGGACCTGCTACTGCTCAAGACTGACCCCATCAGCCATCAGCATCAGTGGTAGCACTCCTGGGATGACATATTCAAGAAGAGGAGAAAAAACTTGTGCAACAGCAACTGCAGCTAGAGAAAGGAGTCTGAGATAAACATCCCTGCAGATTCCTGGATCAGTGAAGAAGGAGAGAGAGGAGGTGGTCCAGGTGCCAGAGCACACACTCCCCTGTAGCCCATGCTGAAGATCATGATGAGGCAGGAGTGGAGACCCACAGTGAACCAGAGATCCATGCTCAGCCCTTGGAGGACCCAACACTGGATCAGGTGAATGTCCAAAGGAGGCAGTGATCCTGTAGGAAGCCCATGCTCTGTCCCTGTGGAGAGAGGAGCCCATATTGACACAGGTTTGCTGGTAGGAATTGTGACCCTACTGGAGACCGGTGCTGGAACAATCTGTTCCTGAAGGACTGTACCCCATGGAAAAAACGAACTCATGCTGGAGCAGGAGAAGAGTGCAAGGAGTCCTCTTTTGAGAAGGAAGGAGTGGCAGAGACAACATGTGATGAACTAAGCACAGCCTGCTTTCACCTTCCCCACTGGCCACTGTGGGGAAGAGGTATAGAATCAGGAATAAATTTAAGCCTGTGAAGAAGGGAGGGGTAGTGGAAAGGGCTTTGTTACATTTGGTTTTATTCCTCATTTCCCTACCCTGGTTTGGTTGGTAATAAATTAAAATAATGTCCCCAAATTGGATGTGCTTTACCCATGATGGTAACCAGTTATCTTTCCCTGTCCTTGTCTTGACTCATAGTCCTTTCCTTAAATTTTCTCTCCCCTGTCCAGTTGGGAATGGTATTGGTGGTCACCTGGTGTCCAGTCAGAATCAACTCACAACCATGCCTAACACAAAGCCTTCTACTAGGCATCAGTGACCACATTTTTCCTTCAGGAATGGATGATTGGTTATTTTCTTTTTAAACACAGGTGGAGGGAAATGTGAGGGTGACAACAATATATTGTTTCTGACAGCTGTTTAATGGAAAACACATAAACAGTCTTAGGAAGTATGAGGTCTCCCAGAGAACAGAGTCCTATTAGCCACTGGAGCAACAGAACTTCCTCTGGAGCATGCCCTTCCAGGGCCCAGGAATCCCACATTCATTTACTTCTTTTATTCACAAATGACTTCTCTTCAAATGAATGACAGAAAACCAGTCCTATTCAAGGTTGTTTTGTTACTATGACGTCACTTTAAGAAGGTAAGAAATGATGGTTTATGTCTTCTCGAGCTGAAGAGGACCTAGAACCTGTCACCCACCTCCCATAAATGTAACCTGATTATTGATTACTTTAAAGTGCAGTCTTGCACTCCATCAAATGGTTTTGAATGACAACAGCTGTGATTCTTTTGTTTCATGTTGGAGTCTGGGTAAAACATTAGACCATATTAGGCCCTTAGACTAATAAACAAGAATCATAAGGGGACATAGCCCTCCACACACCTCATCTGTAATTTCCAAAGAGACTTAGGTATTTAGAAGGTTGCAGTTCTCTAAAGGTATGTAGTAATAATTTTCTGCATGACCAGAATAATTTTATTACCTAAAAAAGAAGTCCCTAGGTGGTTTATGACAGTTTCTGAAACTTATGTCTCACACGTCTGTGATTTTATATTCCTTCTGCCTTTTAGAGAAACAAGATAGCATTCAGGAAATCAGGTTTCCCATGTGAGAGACAACCTGTCCTTTAGTGCCTGCATGAGTTGATCACTGTGGATTTATCAGAAACATAAATAATACCTTGACTTTCTGGAGACCACACCTCTTAGTTTCTACAAAAGTCAGATGTATTTCCTTGCTGATGGAGTATAATCATGTACATTTCCTTACTTTCATTGTATAAACACCTATATTTCACTTTAACACTAATCTGTGTTCCTAAGACCTGTACCCAAAACTCACAGACAGTAAATTTATAGAAGAGTAAAACATAGAACTCAAGTAAAGGTAACCCCAACCTTTTTGCCATCTAGAGCTTAATTCCTCTTCATCCACCAACACAAAAATTGGAGAATTGTCTTAAAAGAAAACTTTTTTTTCTGCTTCTGCTCTCCGTATGATCAGTTGCAAATGTCTACGCTCCATTCCAGAACAGCTTCCCCAGTGGTGCATAGGCAACATTTTCATGTTATTTCTTCCCTCTCGAAAGACCTTACAGTAGGAGAAGTCTTCATTCCAAATACTTTCGAATGAAAAGGGAATAAGATTAACAGTGTGGACTCTGCTTTAGTTTGGATGCAATGAAGGAACACCTGTTCCAGAAAGACAAAATTTCTTTTTAAAAACATCAGAATAACTTTGCCCATCCTTTATAAATAAGGTAGATGATTCAAAATACACATACTATAGTAGCTTACGCAGGTTATTATGTTAACTAAATCAACAACCTGATTAATTTTTACTAAATAACCTCTCCTAGAGTAATAAGGAATTCCACCTAGCACTTTGGAATGACAATAAGTTTGTGACAAGCAAGGCATATTCTAAAAAGGTAGTCTCACTCTTTTCTGGTAAATAAACATCAGTGTCACTCGGGTTTGGCAAAACTTCAGCTTGTCTTAAGCGGTGCAGTATTTATCTCTGCAGCTACCTAATCAAACTTCCAAATCAGGGAGTTTGTGAAGCAAGGCCTGAGATTGTCTTTCACGTGCAGTTGCAAAGTCAGAAACACAAATTACACCTGCATAAACAAAGGCTAAGCTTCAGAAGGCTGTGGGAAGAATTTGCCAGCAATATGATGTGATTTTGTCTTTACTCATGCTTCTGTGCCTCAGAACATACCATACATTCACAACAGACTAACTTCAAGGCAGTACATCACTCTAAATAACAATTCTCTTTTTTATTATCAGTTTAAGTCACAAACATAACATTAAACTTTTTTGTCTCTGAATTATTAGATTTAGAGTGTTGGTGCACCAGTTCAAGGTAACTAAACAGCTTTATTAAATCAACAATAGCCTTGCAAGATATCCTCATTGTATTCTGCAGGACTTAATTTAAGGAGAAGATACTGTGAAACGTTCTATTTTTCTCTATTTTAGAGAGCCATAATCAGATAAATAGTGAGAAGACACAAAAGGAGAACTCTGAGATCCTGTGGGAGCAAGAGCAGAAGCCATACTCTTAATCTAATGGGATGTATTTCAGTATAGTGCACAAAAAAATAGGTATCTCTTTGTACTAACAATACAGCAATCTCAGAAGCACTTGTCCATGTAGCATGCTGAATATTTATCCTTATTTGTCAAGAGTTTTTAAACAGTATATTGTTATTGCACATGTGCGTAGCAGTTTATCAAATAAAAGAGGAATGATCTTCTACATGAACCGCCTTTGAATTGAACTTTTAAACCGCCATATTCTGTCTTCAGTAGAAGCACAAGATCCACTTTAATAACTAATATTAAGTGATAGCATGTAGAACACAACAAAAACAAAGGAAGTAAATCTTCCACTCTTTCCGTTTTACGGCTTTTTAAAATAAAGACTAAACCCATAATTTTGATGTTGGTAGAGAGAGAAAACTCACAGCTCTAGGTGCAAAATGAGAGGAAGCTGTACTGCAATCAAAAATGAACAATAGACTTAAATAGCACTGAAGGCATGAAAATAGCTGGCGACGAGCCCAGAATCTATAAATAGTACCAAACTTCTTCATCATAACTGCACTGATGATGACAACACCATCAGGAAATGAAAACAGAATAAGCAGGGAAAGAATAAAAGCAATGGACCTCAGGAACGAAAGGCCGAGCTATTTACAGAGCAAGCTGCTCTAGTTTGACAGTAATCCTAGGGTAGGAAAGCAGCAATGGCAACTAATAGTGCCATGAGTCCTACCACATAACTGTGCTAGAGAAGGAGGACAGTAAAAGAAATGAACCAGTCCACTGAAGAATTAATGCTATTGGTGCAGATTCCTAATTTTTATGAGAATGTTGAAATGTAATGTTTATCATTTGTCTTGAGCATGATGAATGCAGTATGTGATTTATACAAACAAAACCTTTTACTTAGCACAGAAGTTATGACATACCCTTCCTTCCCTTTTCCATATTAATCCCTTTTACTTTTAAACAAAACCAGAATTAACATCAATACTACGCAGATTTTAAAATTATTGTTATTTTTAAATTTATTTTTAGGTTCTCTTCATCAAGCTTAAGAATGCAGAACTACAAACTCTGGAACAATGGATCATTTACGCAAACAAAAATAGCCCAAAATTACAGCAATCTATAGGGTAACAACTGACTGCAGAGAAAAAATTCTGTAAATACAATGTGACTGAAAGAAGAGCTAGAGAGAAAATTCAGTTCACATTGATGAAAGACAGACTGCACAAAATATGTTCAAAATAAAACAAAACAGGAACAAGTTCCAGTGCTATGCTGCTCAGATCTGATCACAAACCCAGACAGGGAGCATAAAGACTTATAATATACACTCATAAACTTGAGCATGTTATTTAATTTTTTATAATTCCCAATCAATTTCTGAAATCTTGCTCCCTTTGATTAGAAATTTATTCTACAATATTTTCAGGGGGTGGGGTTGCTGTTTTCAAAGTGAGACATTGCTTAACATGAAAAAAGTGACCGATTCAGCATGTCAATATTCAAATCCACATGGTCTGCATGACTGAAACTTTCTCCCCTGCCAAAAACTCCTACTGAAAAAAAAAATCAGACCTCAGACTGTAAAGAATATACAATAAAGAATATACAGGCAGTCCCAAAAACACTTTTTCCCCATTATTTTGGGCACTCATCCCTTAAATCTTAGAGACATGTAGTTTACCTGAAATATTTGGCAGTGTCAGTGGCTTGATGCACACCTGCTGAAGGGCTAAGCTGAGCACTGGCATGTCCCCCCTTTATACACACCTATGCATCCAGTCTGGAGAAGGTAAAAATGAGATTTTGAGGGGGAAACAAAGATAAAAGCTTAGCAGACTCATGGTGGGAAACTCTGAAGATGCCAACATTTTGGACAGTTGAGATTACCTAGTTGGTAGAAGTCCTTATTAATTAACCCGTTCCACCAAAAGGGATGGGTTTTGACTTTGCAGAGTACTAGTTTCAGGTTGTGAAAAGATGAAAAAGCATGAAAAAACAGAAGGAGACTTTCAAATGAGAGTTGAAAATAACATTTCTTTTATTTATAATAAATAATTATTTATTATAATTTCAGAAGACCTGCTGCTATCAACCATTACATTATTTTGTGACACATTACTACAGGAGACTTTTGGATGAGATGTAGCCAGGTAGATATTACATTCTCAAGGAACTCTCTGTTCTATGTGCCATTGCTCTGAAGATGTCACTGGGGTTGACTCTGGAACAGGAAGACTTTTGGCTTGAAATTATCAGCTTTAGACATATTTGCACTTAGAGAACATCAAAGATGTGCGTTGTAATGCCAAATCAGTAATGAAGCTTCTAAAATTAAAAACCAAATGAAATGTCAAACGAAAAAGTTTGAAGCATCTGGTAGCCCACAACATTTGAAAATATAGTATCAAAAAGTATAATTTGTCTAAAAAAGAAAGTTCACTTCACACAATAAAATAATTTTATTATGCCCTTCCCTATTTATTTAAATAATAAGTACATTAAGAAAAATTTAGTTATGATCAAAAAACTTTTAAAAAAGAAATTGAAAATACTGATCCCATGTGTATAAAAATGCAGTGCAGTGGAGTTTGACTTTCCTACCAGATGAGAGGAAAACGCCCTGATTTCCTGGTCTACAGCAGCATTCTTGATGAAAACATGATAAAAAAGACTGAGAAGCATACTCATTTTTCTAAACTTCTGGAGGCAGTGGCATCGTTGATAGGAGATTTTAGTAAGATAGAGGCTGGTCTCCTTGTTGTAACAAGGGACAAGAGGACAGGAAATTGCTAGAAGTTGCATGAGGGAAGATTTAGATTAGATACTAGGAAAAATTTCTGCACTGAAAGGGTAGTTAGCCACTGGAGCAAAATACCCAAGAGAGTGAAGATATTGCCATCCCTCGAAATCTTCAAAAATGTGTGGACGTGGAGCTTGGGGATATGGTTTAATGGTGATCAGAGCAGTGCTGGGTTAACAATTAAACTCAACAGCCTTGGAGATCTGTTCTAAGCTTAGCAATTCTATGATTCAATGATAGTTTTACTCCTGGGCTGATACACAGTGCCCACAGAGTTGCTGTTAGTAATGGCCAAAGTTGAAGAGGTTCAAATTGCTGCTCTAACTACTAGAAATCAGATGAGCATGTGCACTCCTGCACCTGGTTGTCAGCAGAAGCTGAGGAAACTCAGGCAAGTATCTTAAAGTCATTGCACTTACTGCTAGTGTCTGGGAAAAAAGGTTCATCAATTACTTGGGTAGTAAAGTGTTCTTGAGAGAACAGAGAGTGGATTTAAATAGCAAAACAAGATTGTATGTCTAAGCAATTACAGATTCAAGCACACTTTACTTTCAAAAATATTCCAGGAAGGTATAATCTAAATATTGCCCATAATTCCTTCATCTAAGAAAATTAGCATGATATCAAGTGCCAAGTTGTGAAAGCTAGAAATCTATATCTTTCTACTATCATTCCATCATTTACGGCAAGAAAATGTTGTGCCAATACCATGCCCTAACAGCAATACAGTGCCATTAGGATTATAAAGACTGCTAATATTTTCCGGGACATTGATCTACCTATGGTGAAAAAAAAAAATAGAAAATAAAATCTCCCAGTGTTTTTGTATCAGTTTGATAGAGCCAGACAATTGTTCAACTTGTAAGAAGAGCAGTTCAAGAACCTTTAATTCTCCTCACCCCCCAGAAAAGATGGCGGCCTGCCAAAGAGGAACAGGTTTTGTGCTAAGCCTCTACTTAGACTGCATTCCTGCTACCAGATCTTCCTGCCAGAGGCATCAGTAGGATTTGAAAGTGAGGGCTGTGGGCCACAGATAGAAATTCAATATTTTTTTGGAGAAAAAGATAAGCCCCGGGAGTTCTGTGTTTTACTGCTCTCTTCACTGTGGAGAGTGGCACTTGATGTGATCCTCACTGTTGAGCATGACACAATACATTTCAGAGCTGAAACTATTGGACTGTAGCTAGATTTTGCTTTAGGGTGGAAATAGGTAGTGTTCTAGAATCAAGAAAATACAAAAAATGATGGGGATGTTGAGTCCTCACAAAGCAAATAAACTAAACATAATACAATAGAGCTGGAGGCTTGCTGCACTACCCCTGCTTTTATGTACACACACACACATAGACACACACACAAACACATTTTCTCTATTTAATTTTCTTAATATAAAATACAGAGTATTTCTTGGCATGCAGAGCCTTGTCACCAGTTTTTGAATTGCATTAAGTCATCTCACCTGGGGCTTAGTATTCACCATGTGTTAGGTATGCAAATCAAATATTAAAAAAATAAAATTAAAAAAATATATAACCCCCAGGAACCTATTTATGCAATTTAGCATCCCATTCTGAACTGTATTCTGAACTGAATCAGGTACAAATTTACAGTCGTGTTAATCACATCACATCATATCACAGATAGGTACAGAAATAAAACCTGCTTAGCAGGTTTCAGGAAATCACACTCATTGCTGTGACTCCTTTCTTTTATAGGAAAGAATCCTTCCTGCACACAGAAACACACAGTTCTGAGCAGAAATGCTGCAACTGCATATGCTGCTTTTAGGTATTCACTGACTAGTTACTTGAAGGGCTAAAAACACCTCCAAATGGGGCTTAACAGCCTTGCCAGTTGATTCAAGGAGTTGCGGGGAGAAGGAGGCTTTGTATACATTGTAAAATTCTCAGAAGTCTGAAGTAAAGAAAAAAAAATCATAAAAGGAGGGAAATAAATATTATTCACAAAATTAAATCTCTAAGGAAAAAAGCAAGCCCTGTAATGTGTTAATGTGACATACAGGATTGCAGAAAATACATGAATACATATAACTTTAACATATATGGAAGAAAGTGTTATTGAAAAGCTGCTCTTTTCTCCTAAATGAAGAACTTCACCATGGCTTAATAAAATAGAATATGAAGCTTCATTTCAGAACTCCACAAATATTTGCAAAAATTTTCTGAGGTATTTGCCCAGCTGTCATGATGACTAAAAGGGAAAAATAACAGTCTACAAATATTTGAGGGGAGTAAACACCAATGATGAAGGAGTAAAGTACCATTAGTATAATGACTGATTCTGTAGTTTAAATGTGAGTAATGAGATGCTAATAAGATCTGGAAAATGTATGTTGGCAATTTAGAAATCTTCCTAACAATGGTATTGAATGCCCCCAGAACAGCAACCTGGAAAGAGCTCATCCTCTGGGTCCCTTTAAGAGTCTCATCTTTTCTGCTAAGGTTTTTCTAAGTTGCACAGATCATTTCAGCTTCCAGTTAGTCCTCCATCAGGAACAAAAAAAGAAAAAAAAAAAAAAGAAAAGGACTTACTGTTAGCATTTCTATATGTAGAAGCTGAATAGTTTTAAAATTAGTGAACCTGAGGAGTTAACCTAATGTCCAAGCTCTTATATTTTACCTTTTATAACTTCTTTAACTGTATCAAGCTTAAATGTGCAGCTGAATCCAAATTTTCAAAGCAGCATTCTTTGGAAATGAGACATTACCCTCTTTCTTTCAATGCCAGATTTCCATTCTGTTTTAACATTTAATTATACTAGAAGTTGTTATTTCAAGAAGCTGTGGGTTTGAGACTGCTTTATTTGTATAAAACTGATATTTGTCATAATTTTTAAAGAAGACTATGTACCCTACTCTTCTGACTAATTTTTCAGTAGAGATGTGGCAGAGTAACATTTTCTCCCTGATAAATATTTTTATTAGGTTTATAAACACACTAAAAAAGTTGTTGAAAATGGCAAAAATCAAACCAATTCTAGTGAATTATAACAAAGCTACACTATGGTAATAGAAAACATCTGCTAGTGATTCGTCATTTTTAGGAAAAGTTTATTGTAGAAAGCACTAACGACCAAATTCAGAGACCGATGATTTCATAAAAGCCTGACATACATGTCTTAAAAAAAGTCTAGGAATGTAGCTGACACACAGATTAAGGTATTAAAAAATATTTTTAAGGTTTTCCATTATTTTCTTTATTTAGTTTTCTTTGAATGGAGCTGAAGAGACGACTTTCAGCTTTAACAAAGATGGGCCCTTTTTGTAATGGTGCCAAGGGGAATCATAGAGATTCCATCTTGTCACAGATGCAAAACTAGAGCAGAGGAGAAGGCAGCATCCACCACTTCTGGACTAAGTTGGGTGGAGGGCAGTTCTAGTGTCCTGGGCCATCCTGGAATATCCCCAGCCTTGTGAGGGTGGAAGGAGGTTAAATATAGACGTTGTAATTTTGGACATGATTCATTTAGCTCATCTGTGTAGATGCCCAGAAAGTTTTTATGCTGGGACACCTGGAATGTGATACAAGTATGTATCAGCCCATCCTCTGAATGCCCCAGCAAGAGGGAAACAAGCCCTAAAATGACCACCATAACATGACTATGGAAAATCCTGAGCTCTACTTCTCTCAGGTTTAGCAAAGTCTTAATGCAGGAATGTCACATTCTCATTGTGATTCTTAGAAGTTAATAGTGATGCCCAGATATTAAGAAGAGCAAATATGTTCTTCAACACCAAATCCTCAGCTCAGGATACAGCTGTTGACAGTAAAAACAAAAAAAATCATTTTAAGAACATCAAGCAATATTTTGCATATATATATAGGGAAATCATGCAGCTGTGGCTGTTTTGAGCTGATGGGGTTGATGCATTTAATGAGTGCTTTTTTTGGTCAGGAAAGTAGGACTACAACTTAGGAAGAATTTCCAGGGCAAGGCTGACTTCACATACACTCTGTGCCTCATATTCACAAGCACTTCTGTCTCTGAGACATAAGAATAGCTTAGATATTTCTTCAGATGCTAGGATGCCTTTATATTCCAATTATTTAAGGAAGTCATAAGATGTTCTTTATAGGTCATTCTTGATCCTGTTTTAAATTGTGACTTCACTACATAGAGATGTGGTGTATTTGGAACACTTTTCTCTTTAATCTGCCCCAAATGAAGTACAGATCCTTCTCCCTGCTAGTCAGTTCCCTTACAGTACTCCTTCTATTCAGTCTTTAGTATTCATTTGAACTAAGCTATTACATGCAAAAAGTCATCAGCTTGAATTTAAGGCACCCCACTGCCTTCTGAGAGAAACTCTGTCTTAAAAATTGACGTTAAAGGACTAGTGAGAACCCTTCATCTAACATCAGAAACACTGTATACATTGTGGTCAAACACTAATTAAACAGTAACTGAAGTACTAATTAAACGGTTACAGCTAGAGGCTTTGACATTGAGTTTCGTGTGTCTGTTTTTTACTGGCGTCATCATGGGTGGCAAAACCAAAACTACCCACAAGATCAAAGATTAAATACCTTTAATTTTTCTAGCTTATTGCTTGTTGATTCAGCTGCAACAGCAGCCATTAAAAAGCTGCTATGGTTAAGGCACAGCAGTACCTTGTATCTCAGAGAAACTGTACTGGGAGTGCTTCACATCAGCTCAGCTTATACCAGATATAAGCTATACTGCAGTGAAAAAACATGAGTTTCAAGGCTGATTCTTAGAGACAGGAAAGAAGGAGCTACAAACTTCCAGCCAGCCTGAGAACCAGGAACATCTCACAGATAGAGAAGTATCTGAACTAAGCAGCAGTTGATTCTCTGTGTGCCATCTCTACTTATAAAATCTGTCATTTTTGCTGGTAGAAGCCCTTATGTATTTTTTTCCTTTTCCTTTTATTTCTTTTTTCTTTGCATTTTTCCCCCTTGAATGGGGTGACTTCTCTGAGCTTGACCAGTTTCAACATAAATAGGGTGCTACTCTCTAACTTTTCCATTGTTCATCCACTGTGTACAGTAGATTCACCAAGGATTTCAAGTAAGCTGATATTTGATGAACCTGGCGTGACTTTCAGGCTGGAAGTGAAAGAAAGTGCTGATGTTACTGATGTTTGTGTAGCATCTTCAATGTGAGCTGCTACAAATCCATGAGAAATGCTGTAGAGAATTTCAAGAGACACAAAGAAAACTGCTTAATGAATAAGAGCTTGTAAACAAAGGCAAGCCAAGCAATCATAAAAACTCTGTGCATATTTTCTAGATACTTTCTGGTTCTGTACATTTCCTGTTTTGACAATCATTTTAACTGCTACCATACATCAGTCCAAGGATAAGACAATGCTACAAAAACCACTACAATATATCACTTTCAAGTAGTTCATTTTACTGAAAAATGCTATTGCATTGTTTCAGATGGAGTCCTCTTCTTTTAAAGAAAATACATTTTCATGTACAGTCTTTGTTGTGAGCCAAATTCTTTAGTTATTATTCAGTCAAAACTTCCAATTAACTCTCTTTTAGTTTTGAGTAAAAAGAATGACAAGATTGTTGGCCTGTTTCTTGTAAAAATATTGATTTCTAACTTCTGAGTGAGTGGAAGAAATTTAAAGGTGTGGAGAGAAATACAACTTAGGAGAGAAATAAATTCAATTTGAAAATGAAGATGCACCTACAGTACCTCTGTCATGTCTTATATCCATATCAACATTGCTCTAGAAAGTCGAGTGTTGGCAATTGACTAAAACTCAAGGAAAAACACTACCAAATATTGACAATGGCCTCAGGAAAACTCTGATCCTTAAGTTGGTAACATGCTAAGAAAAATTCACCCTGAAAAGCAAATAAGATGATTAAGAATACAGAGCACATATAAACAAGAACAGCATTGAAAAACTGTAAAGCAATTTAAATCTTTCATGTTACATATACAATCTACAATTTCCAGGTACACATCTGAAAAGGAAAATTAATTGGAAAACCTAAAAAGGAAAACCATAAAATATTAAAGCAAACACTGCCATAAGGACAGGAAATAATAGCTGGAAATCAGAAAGGAGGTGCTGGACTATCAAAGCATCACGGATAGGCTTCTGGTGACCTGGTAGAAGTTCTCACATCCCTTGCCCTTCAATTTTAACTTCTTTAAACAAGATTAAAGGACCTGGAAACTTATAAATATATTTTCACTTCCTACCATTTAATGCACTTGCAGTAGGACAAACGAAAAAAAGAAGTTGTAGTTAATTCAGAGAGGATTATTCAAAATTTAGCGTAACAGATCATTATGGAGGTCAATAAAAAATTAATATTGCCACCTATTGGTGAAAATAGAGAAGGCCAAATAATTCCTAATAATTTGCATATCCCCAAGGAAGGTCTTGGCCTTTGTAAAATGACTGACAGTTATAGATTTGGTTTACCTGACACCAGCTAGTCCAGGGAATACCCACAGCAATCTCTGAAAAAGTCATCCTGCCATATTTCTTTCTACTCTGGCCATTGCCACTGGACCCAAAAAGACTCAAAGGTACCCCTTAAACATAAGAAAGGAACATTTACTCTGCTATTGTGCAACGTATTTAATAACAGCACTTCTCTAAAAACATTAAATTAATTAACAATCTAACTAATTAGATAACAGAAATTATTTTATATTCACTTTTTCATGGCTTTTCATTCTTCTCGTACATATCTCCCTCCTACCACAGAAATCTTCCTTTGATGTATTGATTGCCCCTTTCCCTCCTCTTCTCCTTGCATTTTCTTCCTTTTATTATATCCACTATTTCTCTTTTATATTTGGTATCTATGCTTCTCCCATTTGTTCACATTACCATCCATCTACCTACAGATAACCACAGGCACATCCCCCCCTCCCACTGCTTTAAACAATCTGTCTGTGAAATGAGCAGTGACTTTATGATACTCTTTCTTGGAAATTTGCCTTTCTGCTAAAGAAAAAAAACAGATGAAGTTGTTGTGCTTTTTCTGTTTCCTTCTTCCCCAATATATCTCTTTAGATTTCTTAAAAAGGCAGCAATGTCAAGACATATAGTTTGCCTTCTCCTTTTGATAGAGTGGCATCCTCAGAATGACTATCCTATTCTTGCTATTAAATGGGTCAATACGCAACACTCCAGAGGAGTCAGCAGATCCACAGCCTGCCAAGCCCACTTTAAGTTCTTACAACCCAAACCAGTTAAGTTTTATCAGTCACCAGACATGGGGAAGATTTTCCTTACCTCTTTTTTCATCCTTCTGTCAACAGTACCATACCATCAAGACAAACAGCAGACAGTTATCCTGAAACGTGGTTTTGAGTAGTCAAGTACCACTATAAGTCACCTAATTTTGCTTTTGATACATATTTATAAAAGAACTTACCTGAAATTATTTGGACAAATTTTCTATTAAAGACTGCTTATCTAAAATAGTAGGAGGCCTTTCAAGATCCTCCTTCTCTTCCAACAGTGTAAGAAAGTGGAAATGCCTTACAGAGTACCCTGAAGGTCTACAAATATGTTTTTAATAAGTTCACAGCTGAAGACAACTTCAGGGAAACTCTACTGCCAGTCTTCCCTCTCAGATTTTCAAGATATCAGTTTGAGTCCCTCAAATGCCTGCAGCTATTATGAAAGTCTCATGCCATTTTGTTTTTTATAGGTCAAAAACATACCTTAAATTTGTCAAGAAAAATCAATAGTCAGGCAATGTAACCTGGCGAGGACAGCAGCTATGTGCTTCCACAAACACACAAAGCTTAATGAGAGGACTTTTTTCATTAACAGGCTTCTGGATACACTCATGGTCTGACTCCATAAAAACCCAAAACAAACTCATGCCATAGTATGAAATAACGTTTAAAAATACAGAGCCTTGTAAAAAACTTTCTCTATTTCTCAGAGCACTAGTGACTGGAAATCAAATAAAATATTTCAACACAAAAAAAATCTATTCTAACCTTGGGTAGAAGGAAAAGCACAAATGATCTTGGTGTTCAGTGATGGTCAGTGAAGGAACTCTGATTTATCTCGAAGAATGTATAAAAAAATAACGTAAATATTTGTTTCAAGGCCCCACCTCAATCCATATTATATAAATGTTACCTGACATTCCTAATCTGCAATACAAGGATGAAGATTTTCAAATTTTTGTGCTTAAAAAAAAATTACCCTGACCTGCAACAAGACAAAGTTTGCTTTATCTTGTTTCAAGAAACATTAGCAGAATATATGATATACTTTCCTCCGGGCAAAAAAGCCCAATACTGTTACCATGACCCTGTTGATTGTAGGAAAGGAGGAAAAAAAACATACCCGTAGTTTTTACTAATCTTCTATTATTAATAATTCTCAGAGTGACATTGCTTCATCTCTTAATTTAGATATATGTGGCAAACAGATTTCTCAGCAAGACCTGCAGTCAGCTTCTAAGTGGCCACAGAGTCAGACTAAAATTTGACATTCATGATTTGGTCTGGGATGTCCCCTTGAGTGCAATACTACCTTTAAAAAAGATTTTTTAGCAAAATATTTTCCTTTCTGTAAACATAAATGTGTAAATGGTAATTTCACAAAGCATTCTTTCTTTCTTTCTTTCTTTTTTTTTTTTGTTTTTTATATTTTAAATGAACTAATGAATAAAAATTATAGTTACGGTTAAGAAGTCTGAAACAGCATCAAAGTTCCCTTACTACCTGAGGGGTAATATTAATCCCGTCAGCTATTGGATCCCTCTCTCACATGGGGGTGATCTGAAAGGAGCTGCACAATACATTTATTTAAGATGTAAATGGTAAAGCTACTTCCATGTTATATGTGTGCTAATATTGGGATAGCAGTCATACTTTAAAAATATCTTTTTTTATTAAGTGATATCTTTTTTCAAAGAAGAGGATCAAAAAACAACAACACTGCAAAATAAAATCATGAAAAGGGAGATTTTCCTGCAGTTTTCTGAAGTGGTACATAAGGCACACCACTTTTTAAGCTGTTCCTCTTTTTATTTTTTTCCTGTCTTTATTTATTTTGCTGCACCTACCATATAAGCCTTGTGGCTATGGAGGATTCCCACGAAGTGTCTAATTCTATATTCACATTTGTCCTTTTGACCACTCAACACTGCACATATATATGATTTTTAGTTCAGACCTTAATTTGGAAAACAATAGAGGTAGAGCCCATTTGATAGAACAGCAGAACATAATAGAAGCGAACAAGTGAAGGAAACAGACAAGGAGTTTGGGGAAGACAAAGAACGAAAAAGAATATTAAAGCACTAAAATGTAGCAGAGCAAAAGTATTAGAGACCTATCCAGTAAAAATAAAAGGTGGCTAGAAAGGAGGGAAGAGATTTATGCAAGTTCTTAATGACAAGGACAAAAAGCTTTTTCTTCTTTATACTTTGAAAAGCACACAGTTGCATAAAACAGAGTGGAGAACTTAAGCAAAACAAAGAGAAAACATAGAAGACAGTCCTGAGAAAGCATTTGAGTGATTTACAAAGCTACTGCAACTTATATTTTCCTTTTTCTAGTTCCTATGAACCCTGGCAGAAATTAAGGGAGTATCAAGATTTTTTTTTTCCCAAAGCTTGGCTCTCCTTCTAGCACACTGGGGACTAGCAGTGTATCTGATAATTTTTTCCACAAATGCCACCTTGAAATCAGACGTAAAGCTTTGCTCTGCAGAAAATACTCTATAGAGTCCCGTTCTGGATCCTTTAAAGCTCAAAATTCAGTATTATATTATAAAGAATAAACTTCATGGTTTTACTCTGATGTTGTTCCATAAAAAACCCGAAACCCTGGCCTTGCCAAGTTCTTGTGGATCAACATGAAAAAGGTAAAGGTCAGTAGTATTTGGTTGCTGCTATTAGCTGTAGCACTGCCTTAGTTCTTATCTCTGGAGTTCTTATCTCTTATCTTGTCAGGCTGGAGGACAGAGGGAAAAGCCAAATTTATTTGGATCTAGATGAGTTGCTGTAGCGTCTCAAGTTTTAAAACTGTCCTAGGCTTCAAACACCTTAGTCTTAAAAATAAGAACATACTCTCAATACACTCCTTGCTTCACATCTCAAGGGAAGAAATGGCACTGTGTTTCAAGCAGACTTAGATCATTGGAAGAATCTTTTGTTGTTTCTGTTCACTGCAAACAAAGCACTGAAGGCCATGTCATTATTAGTTTCCACATTCTTCTCAGCCTCCAAGCCTGAGAGCTTTTATAAAATAGGTCTGATGCTTACAGTCTTAATCCTTAAGAGAGAGGAGCAAAGGAAAACAGAAATCAGAATCTGGAAAGGAAAAACTGTGATTGTCTTCCTCCCTTTTAACATCTGTCCTTGGCAGCTTTTCACCCAATGATTAAGTAAATAATGCACATTGAGTCTAGATGTAAGGTGTGTGAAAAGAGAAGGGCACAGAGTATTCTGCATGTGTGGTATATATCACAAAGAACAAATTTACATGAGACTTTTTGATTCAAGCAGCAATTAGTTTCCTCCATTCTTTTTAGATTTATTCAGGTGAGTAGATGAGAAGGGCATTGGGGCCAGCTGTAACAAATGTGCCTAAGAAGTTACGCTGACAAAGGACAGCAACATTCATTGCTTTAAAAGGAATGCCTCCAGATCCTCAGACACCTAGACTAGTTTCCTAGAGCTTCAGAGTCTGCCCACTTTATTGTGTCCTTCCCTCTTTCAAAACAGAGAGAAAATTCCCCTCTTTCGAGACAGGGAATGCACTTTCTAGCACCAGTCTTCTTTCCTGCACATCCCACTGAGGGAAAAAAAAAAAAAAAAAAAAAAAAAAAAAAAAAAAAAGAACCAGTCATTAATGTATTTTTTGTATTTATTTCACCAGATGAAATATAATTAATACTTCTTCTTTTTCCAAAATCTAGAGAGAGAAAAGGAGGAAAAAAAAATCTAACAGACTAATGACAGAACATGCCCTAGCTCAAAATACCCTTTGGTACTGCTGTGTGACTTAAACTCTGGATTGTTTCCTAATTATTACAGAAGGGGAAAAAAGGACTATCAAAGCCAACTTAATTTGCCTCAACCAGGAGCATATCAATGAGTGAATATCTTCCTGATTAAAGGACTGATGTAAAAGATTAGTGTATTTAGCATAAAATCAGCTGTGGCCAGCTCTGGAAATGTCAGCGCTGTATCTGACTGTCTGTCTATCCTGTGTGCACTCAAAGTACATCTTCAGAATTGTTGATGGCACTATTACAGATAGAGGCACCCCGCTTAGTGCAGCTGGCATTGAGTGCTGCACTTTTTAATAGAGGCAGCTAGACAAGACCCCTAGATTACACATCGACCCCTATAACTTGAAACTCTAAGGAGAAAGCTGACCAGACAAGCAGTTATGATGATCTATTCAAAGTGGCTGAATAGTCTCTTTTTTTTTGTGTGAAATAAATGTACATGAATGAACCCTTGCTTGCAATCCTACAGAGCCTGCAACCCCCTCCTACTGTTGTCACCTCCCTTCCTCCCTTCTCTTCCCTCTCTGTACTCCCATTAAAAGATAAATGCAGAAGGGGGAAGGGAAGAGGGGGAAAAAAAAAAGCTTCTCTTAGTCTGTTTCAGGTACTTTGAGGGGAAAAATTCAAATACAGGTGCACCAATTGAGCGCCACTATAAGGCTTTGGATGTGAGTGTGATGCGTTTGTCTGCAGAACTTGAGAACTTCACCCATGCTAGTTGCTTGACACAAAGTGGGTTGAGAGGAGTGTCCCTGAGAGAGATCAAGTCCACTTCACACTCAGAAAGCCTTTTTTTCCCCTAGCTCTGTTCTCTTAGCTCCTCCTTTTGTTATACTTCAGTGTATATTTTCCTATTCCATACTGCAGAAGTGACACTGGATAAAGATTAGCAGTTACAAAACCATTGAAAGAAATTAACACTACCAGGTAATTTTAAGTGGTACCAAATACATTGGTAATGATTTTCAGCATGACTTCAGGTACATCAGATATATACTTCAGGGACTTTGGTAACTGCCATGAGCAGAGTAGATATAATTATCTACTCTGGTCATGGCAGTTACTAAAGTTTTATTTATATATCTGTGTCAAAATGTCCAACATTTCCATTCTTTGGGTTTAGTTTTTGCACATAATTTCTAATTTTGCACAATATTTCTAATTTTTTTACTTGACTTGCTTTCAATAACATTTTTACTTAAACGAAAATAACTAAAAATATTTCAACATATTTATTTTCCCTAAAAATAAATTCCTCACCCACTTTATATCCAATAAATAAGTAGGAAAATAAAATCTAAACCCTTAGTAACCATTTCTAGGAAATTATAAAAATTCAGATGTGAATTAGGCACAAGTTTTAACTAGAACTGGGTTATTTTAATAAGAAAAATGGTTATTATTCATATATTAAACAAAAATACCAGCTGTA